>JAYESA010000009.1:98781693-98944193 GCA_036927795.1 Iris macrosiphon
GGGCTCGAGGCACGTCTCTGTATTTAATGCACAGGATGGTGACAGATTCTCGAGGCACATCTCTGCATTTTATGCGCAGAATGATGGCAGATCTTCGAGACACGCCTCTGCATTTAATGCACAGAATGGTGACAGATCTTCAAGACACGCCTCTGCATTTAATGCACAAAATGATGGCAAATCTTCGAGAAACGCCTCTGGAATATGCTGCCTAGTTTTACACAGGCAGACATGAGCTTCTTATGCTTGGTGGAAGACAAACAGACTGCCACATCATCAGTTGCTCTTCATGCAGGGCTTGAGGCATGTCTCTGCATTTAATGAGCAGAATGATGGTAGATCTTTGAGGTATGCCTCTGCATTTAATGCACAGGATGGGGGCAGATCTCTGCATTTAATGCAAGAGATTTGATTATATCTCCAAAAGCCATAATTTCGGCTAAAACGTCCACATCATCACTTTGGCACATTACGCCATCGGGCTACTCTCAGCTATGGGAGCACGCTGTACGCTATCTCCTTGGAATATGCCAACTCAGGCTACATTTGCATTGGTGCGTATTAAGGCTATTCGGTCCAGAATTCGCTCAAGGCCTCAGTTAGAGGAGGAGGATCAGCTATCTTCTACGCCCACTCAGCTTCTACGCCCACTCGGCTTCTACGCCCACTCAGCTTCTATTCCTACTCGGCTTCTACGCCTACTCGGCTTCTATGCCGGTTTGATACCTCTTTGGCCTCTACGCCATAGTGACAGTTATTGGCTTCTACACCAACCTTTTCTAGGCGAGGGATAACTACCTACGTGGCTTTTACGCCGTGATCTTCGCAGCAGTTATACGTATTGTCTCTTAAAGGGACATGCGTCACACGCTCATTCAAAAGGTCATCTATGCGCGGGCAACAATTATTGTAACCATCGTGTAAAAGGGTACTGTACTTTCCACTACTCGGTTTCTACGCCGATTGGGTGGTCACTGTCACTAAAACTCTATAAATAGAGACCTCTATCAACAGAGGTCCAAGGTCAAAAAATAGGTCAAAAATTGGTCAAAACATCCAGTATCAGAACCGAGGTCAAAAAATTGAAGGTCAAGGAACTGAGAGTCAAAGAGTCTTTGAGAGAGAAGAATCCAGAGCTCAGGCAAAGAGTAGTGATCGACGACTTTGGCATCGAGCATCCACTCTCTTTAGCAACCTTCGAAGCTTTTTTTTGTCTTCTACGGCACTTCTTCATCATCGTGTGGTCCAAGGGACAAAGTGATCGACTGCAGATCAGACTCCTATAGCAATATTTACCCAGATTAAAAAATTATACTTAACATCCTCGTATAGGATTAATTGTACTTCTTGTTTGTGAACCTAAGAGCGGGTTTCGTATAAACCTCGTTTCGTTTCTTTCGTTTATTATCAAACACAATATGGCGATTCTGCTGGGGACATCTTTCACTTCTGATGAGGAAGCAATTGCTCAACACGATGCGGTATCTGTGGGATCAATAAAGAATACACTGGTCATCCAGTTCGACCAGTCTGCCTACGAAGACATGAACAGGGGGTAGCTCGCATCCTCTCTCTGTCCAAGACAACAGGAAGCTGCGTAAGGTCTGGATGCCCAAGACATCCCCTACCATTCCTGTCAACTCTCCGACCAACGAGGTTGTAGCATCGCTCCCTCCGCGCCTTGCGCGTAAAATTCAGTCTCCCGTCACTGACGGAATAGACAAAACTTCTGACGATGCCTCAGTGCTAGTCCAGAAGTCTAATTCGCGTTCTGTGAGTAAAATTCAGTCTCCCATCCCTGACATGGCAGACAAAACTTCGGACAATGCCTCAGCGCTAGTCCTGAAGCCTACTCCGCGCTCTGCGTGTAAAATTCAGTCTTCCGTCGATGACGTGGCAGACAGAATTTCTGACAATGCCTTAGCGCCAAATCAGAAATTCCAAACGCGTTCCGCACATAAAAATGCATCTGCCCTCCGCGGAAAGGCAAATGACCCCTGCAATCTACGCAAGGAAAAGCAAGTGGCGAACTGCTCAACTTCTCGGCCTTTACGCCAGCAAGGGAAGAATCTGCCCACCCTCCGGATTACGCGGGGAGCTGATGGTCGACTGAGGACCTCATCAGCTTTATGCCAGCCCAAATTATGCCAGGTGAAGTCCCTCAGCATAAAGAAGGCTCAGTTTGTGGAAAGACAAACTCCTCGGGGATTATCCGCTACTCAGATGGCCAACCTATTGTATACGAGTGGCACAGAGAAAACTATGGTTCCCAACATCCGTATACCCACTGATATGAACAGATATGAACTAGCCATCTTCTTCTTCTTCTGTAAATCCTCCTAACCTGCGTGAGTATCTGATCCAGAAACGCAAGGATAGAGGATTTTCCAGCATGTCTATTACGCCTCCTAACGAGCACTATTGTAATAGTCATAGGATTGTAATTAATTGTTGCTGTTCTGAAGAAAAATTGTCGGTTTTCGACCGGTTGAGCTACTCTCCGTCTTTTCAGGAAGAAGAGCCCACACATGCATCAGTGAACATGGCTTCACACATACCTAGAGGAAGATCGAACTCAAGACGTCACCCCACAGGTTTTGGCTACTGGAACCCGTTCAGGGAAAGCTTACCTCAAGGACTATGGAGCAAGTCAGGAAGATGCACCGCCAGACGCTTCAGCTACCAAGCCTTCAGAGCTGGAACCCGCCATACCACAGGTCGGTCCTTCAAGACCAACTTCGGTAGACAAAGGGAAGCAAAAAGAAGTGCGTTTCGATAAACCTTTGAAGAACATTCAAAACAAAGGTTTAGAGAAGCCATACAACTTCGATATCCTGGCCCAGTTGGCTAATACGCCAGCCAGGTTATCCATCTTCGAACTACTCAGGCTCTCTCAAGACACTCGTCAAGCCCTTAGTGAAGCATTAATGCAGGCAAATGCATACTTGACCCAGCTCAAGTCCCCTGACGAAGAACCCATGGCATGTCCTCAATGCCACAGTGTGATGGAGGTGGTCCCGAATATCACTTTCACTCAAGATGACATGCTGTTAAAACATAACAGGCATGACAGACCCCTCTATTACACCGGGTATGTCGGTTCCATGGAGGTCGACCGGATTCACATAGATCTGGGATCATCAATCAGCATCATTCCTCATAGTCTGCTCAGGCCGCTGAGGATTCCTACCGGCGAATTGGCTTACACCACCACTAAAATCGTGGGTTTTAACGCCAGAAAAAGTAAGCCATTGGGGAAAATTCGTCTGAGGATCCAGATTGGCGATCTTAGATCAGTGGCCACATGTTATGTCATTGATTCAGAGGTGTCCTATAATATTCTGCTAGGTAGACCTTGGATCCACGACCACAACATCATTCCTTCGACTCTACATCAATGCTTTAAATATGTAGATGCCCAAGGAACAGTACAAACGGAGTTCGCTGACCTGAACCCGTTTAAAGGAGTAGAATTCTACTACTCTGATGCCATGTTGTACTCTCAAGACTACATGGAAGAGGTATCAGACGAAGCAGAGAAGGAATCCCACCGGGAGCCAGAAGAACCCTCTGTCGAACAACCTCTGCCAATCAAGGTAAAAGGGCGAACTACTCGTCCAAAAGCCATCGAGCCTATGGCTATCCACCTGAACAAAACCAGGTCAGGAAAAGGAGGTGATCCTCTAGTGATCACTTTGAACCAGAAGCCTCCACCCTTGGTCATCAACCTTCAGCGCAGCAAACAGCCAATTGATGTAAACACAACCGGGAACGTGGTTTCGGATGATAATAAAGATCCTCTTTTTCAGTATATTGACGCTCAAATTCTGAATTAGGAATCCTCTCCCCATGACGATATAGAACCTATAGCACAAAAATTCTCGGAAGCTATAGATTCCTATCATCCGTATATATGGGAAGTAGCATCATCATCCAATGTCACCATGACATATGGACCACATGAGGATTCTATCTTCATTGTCCCGCCTACTTGCAGCTGTCAGCGTTCAATAGTCTTCGGCCGCATGCGTAACGAACCGACTGTAGGAGAAGATTCTTTCGACGACGATGTTGGTAAAATACAAGTTCACAGATACAGCCCGCAAGCTTTAAAGATTATGTAAAGTATGGGTTATGACTTGAAGCTGGAACCAGGTCTAAACTACGGGAAAAACAGACGAATGCCGCTGCACGGCGATCCCTACTATCAACGAACCAGTTTCGGGTTAGGGTATACCACCTCCCTTGCAGCTTCTGAGTCAAACGAGGATATCTTTTTCCCTGTTCAAAATGGCTCGTTGTCCTCCGACTCATCTCATGCCCTCGAACGAACATTATCAGTAAATACGGTAGTGACAGATTCCTTCGAAGCAGACGAATAAGAATTTGAACTATTTGAGAATGACGCTTGGGCTCAACAAATAGATACACAATGGGAATTTTGCTTCGAACAGAGAGAACCTCCCACTGAAGATAAAGTTATCTAGATTGACGTTGGGGATAAACTTTCGCCAAAGCCGATATTTATAGTAACAATCTTTTCGAAGAAGAAAGGGAAGAAGTTATCCAGCTAATAAAAGAATATATCGACGTCTTTGCATGGAATTATGAGGACATACCAGGTCTTGATCCGAAGGTGGCTACTCATAAACTCAATATATTGCCATATTCGAAGCCTGTGAAGCAGCACCAACGTCGATTCCGCCCGGATATGATGGACGCCATTGAAGCTGAAATCAAGAAGTTGATAGCATACGGTTTCATTCGGGAAGAACAACATCCCGACTGGGTCGCCAATGTCGTCCCGGTCATGAAGAAAAATAGGAAAGTACGTGTCTGTATCGATTACCGAGATCTGAATGCAGCCTGCCCCAAGGATAAGTTTCCTCTTCCTATCACAGACGTCATGATTGACAATACATGCAGTTTTAAACGCATGTCTTTCATGGAAGGATTTTTAGGATACAATCAAATCAAGATGCATCCTGAAGACCAGAAGTATACTGTCTTCCGGACACCATTGGGGGTATATTGCTATACGGTTATGCCCTTCGGATTGAAGAATGCCGGGGCTACGTACCAACGGGCTATGAGTAACATATTCTATGAGCATTTATGCAAGACAGTAGAATATTACGTGGACGACGTAGCTGTCAAAAGCCGCCTCAAGGATAATCACATCCAAGACTTGAAGACAGTATTTGAGTTAATGTGCCAACATTAACTCAAAATGAATCCTACAAAATCCTTTCTGGGTGTATCTAGTGGCAAATTCTTGGGATTTGTCATTACCGCCAGAGGCATTCAAGTGGACCCTGATAAAGTCAAGGCTATCTTAGAAATGCGACCGCCCCGTAATCTGAGAGAACTCAGGGGATTTTAAGGTCGTCTGGCTTATTTCCGGAGATTTATATCCAACCTCTCCGGGAGATGTTAACCTTTTTCTTGTCTCATGAAGAAATGTGTATCCTTCGTATAGGATGAAGCCTGTCAGCAAGCGTTTAATGATATCAAATGCTACCGCACTAGTCCGCCAGTTCTGGTGCCTCCCGTCATAGGAAGACCATTCTTGCTGTACGTTCGAGCGATGGATCATTCTTTGGGAACTCTTCTCGCACAGAAGAACGATATGGGTCATGAACAGGCTATCTACTACCTCAGCAGGATGATGGTCGGAGCCGAACACCGGTACAATCCAGTAAAAAAAGAATGCTTGGCTCTGATGTTCGCTATCCAGAAAATATGACACTATGTCACCGGCCAAACCATCCACATCATCTCCAGGATCAATCCTCTTCGGGTATTAATGAACAAGCCAAGTATTCTTAATTCCCGACTCGCGACTTGGGCGATGTTATTAACACCGTATGACATAGTGTACGTCCCTCAGAAGTCCATCAAAGGCCAAGTATTGGCTGATTTTCTAGCTGTTCATCCAATCCCGGAGACCTCTAAACTGTACGAGGACATTTCCGACGAAGTTGCAGAATATAATTCCGCAATGGAAGGTGATGCATGGCAACTATTCTTCGATGGTGCCTCCAGGACTGGTCCCAGGGGAAACGTGGTTTCAGGAGTAGGAATTGTCCTGGTTACTCCTGATAAACTCGTCATCTATCGGGCGTATCCTCTTAGCGAGCCCTGTTCCAACAATGTGGCAGAGTATAACGCTCTACTAATCGGCTCCAAGTCGCTAAAGAATTGGGCATCGAATCTCTGGAAGCTTTCGGTGATTTTCTGCTGATCGTCAATCAAGTCAGAGGAATATATGAAGTCCAGAATCTAGACCTCATCCCCTATCACCAGGCAGTGGTCGAGATAGCCATGACATTCAAAGGATTCTTCCTAGAACATGTACCTCGATCTCAGAATCTGGAAGCTGATGCCCTAGCCAGTCTAGCTGCAGATTTAGCTATTCCTATAAGAAGGCAGAATTTGGTGATCCTTCTTAACAGAGATTTATTTTGTGTGAAAAACAACTTTCATATATAACGTAACTACGCTGTGAACACCGATCCTCCCAAGAGAGACTGGAGAAGTCCCTTTATAGATTTCGTGGCATACGAAATCTTGCCGGAGGACCCTAAAGAAGCAGTATCCGTCAAAAGACGATCATTACGCTTCTATTTTGATGTGTCTTCACAGTGTCTATATCGCCGGACCTACGACGGACTGCTATTGAGATGTCTCTCCGATCATGAGGCACAGCGGATTATCCGTGAAGCTCACGACGGCGTATGCGGAGCACATTAACCCAGTCCTAAGCTACAGGATCGTATCAGGAGAATGGGCTATTACTGGCCTACTATGATCACAGATGCAATAAGGTATGCAAAATAATGCAGGGCCTGTCAGGTTCATGCGGACTTTATACATCAACCTTCTGAACATCTATATCCTACGGTTGCATCCTGGCCTTTCGAAGCATGGGGTATGGATATCATTGGTCCTATTCACCCGTCTTCTTCCAGAGGTCACCGGTTCATACTGGCCATCACATGTGAAGGCATCTAATGTGAAGGCATCTAATATGATCAGCTTCATCAAGCATCATGTTATTTATCGCTTTGGGATACCCCAGAGGATAATTTATGACAATGGACCTCAATTCACCAGCCAAGCATTTTATCGATTTTGCGATAAAAATCGGATACAAAATGTGGCCTCTACGGCATATAATCATACTGCTAATGGTTTGGCGGAAGCTTTCAACAAAACCATTATTAAAATCTTGAAAAAGTTCGTCTATTCGAACAAGAGGGATTGGAATAAGAAGCTAGGAGAATGTCTCTGGGCATACCGCACAATGGTACAGGCACAGACAGGGTGTACCCCATTCTCACTAGTTTACGGGAGTGAAGCAGTTCTCCCCATCGAAGTCCAAATTCTGTCACTCAGGATAGCAGTGGCTAATGAGCTAACTCAAGAAAAGAATGACCTATTAAGGCTTAAAGAGCTAGAAGGATTAGACGAGAAATGCCTCCAAGCTCAACAGCGTATTACATTCTACCAGGCATGCATTTCCAGATCTTTTAATCAAAAAGTAAAGGAAAGAGTGTTCAAAGTTGGCGAGCTAGTTTTAGCTGTGAGAAGGCCGATGATTCTTACTCACAAGAATAAGGGTAAATTCCAGCATAAATGGGAAGGCCCTTATGTGATCGAGATGACGTTCTCAAATGGCGCTTACAGATTAGCCAAGCCTAATAGAGATTTGTTGATGGCTCCTATCAATGGCAAATTCCTGAAGAGGTACTACACTTAACCTCCTTTGCTCAAAATAAAGTATGGTGAAGATCTCATTCCGACAAAACTACTTCCAAAACGAAACTAGTTGGATCGTATTCTATCATGTCCATATAACCTCTGAATAGATATGTTTAACTAATTTGGAACTTCAAGACCTATCACGTCCATATTACCTCTGATAGTGTTTTTGTGTACAAATTTTAGCTGAAACATATTCTATCATGTCCATATAACCTCTGAATAGATATGTCCTACTAAAACTTACCGAGAGTATATCACGTCCATATTACCTCTGATATCACTTTCACCCAAACCTGTCATTTATATTCCAAAATGATGGGTCCACAAAGTCAGATGAAAGTCTCTTTATTATTCCCAGAAAGAGCAAAATTATATTGGAAAGCAAAAAAGTACATCACTCGGGGGGAGCGGCTAGGTCACGAATCTGCCGTGCCAGAGCAGCCATTCTCTCATCCTTGGAGTTCAAGACGTCGGCGCAAGCCCACTCCAACCTTGCTTCATCATTGTTCAAAGCGGATAGCTCAGACCGAGCATGTACGAAACCCGTATGGACAATACCCACATGCGTCAGATTCTGCTGGGCGGTCTCCCTCCGATTCCTCAGCACATCTCGAGTTGCCGATAAAGAGACAGCCTCCTCCTCTGCTCGAGCGAGTTTATCTCTCAAACTACGGACCCTTGCTGTCACTTTCTCATATTCGACTTTGCATTGAGTCAGCTGAGGAATGACATACTCCAGTTCGGCACGATCATGATCCATCTCCTGCTGCTGTTCCTGGACGGATTTGTCCAGAGCTTCCATTTGCCCAGCAAGCTCTGCAGTCAAGGAGTCGAACCTAGCTTGAACGAGACCGTCGATGCTGCCTCGAGATAGCTGCAAATACTCATTAATGGGTTGTTCCAAACCATTAACTATCTGCTCTAGCGCATCAGCTCTTCCAGTGTCACTGAAATATCTAATATGTACTATAGTAAGGTTGCAGGACGTCCTCATATCCTCGAAGCCTAAATTTTTCTCCAGCACCATTGATATCAGCGTCTTCAAAGTGGCATAGAAAATGGTAAAAAACTGCTCAATCAACTTGGTGAGATTCAAATGGGTGCTGGGAGTGGTTGCAATATCAGAGAATCTCCCTCCAGGAATGACTACCGACGATGTTGCCACGGTCGTCGCCTCAACAGGTGGTACGACAAAAGAAGATGCACCGACAGCGGCTGGAGTGACTGGCATACTCGAAGGAGGCATTGTCGTAATGACAGGCTCATCCTCCTCCTAAGATATCGGAACCACTTCGGGCGAGCCGGCACCCGAAAGTGTCTCCTCTTCGAAGTCAGGTACCTCCATGTCGTCGCCAAGAGCTGAAATAGTGCCAAAAGGCGCGTCAACACTACCCTCCCCGTAGGTATCTTCCCCTGAAAAGAAGACAAAAGAAAGTTAATATCAACATGATGTTAATTTTCCTAAAAAAGAGGCGTAAAGACGACATTTACCCATAGCCGATGGCATATATGTCGCGTCTGCAGCCAGTACAGCTAAATCAGTTCTTAATAATGCTAAGCAAGCTGTCATACCTGGAGAAGGTGGTGTGTCAACCGACACTGGCAAATATTCTTCCAGGTCCTCGTCAAGTTTCAACCGAGGTTCATCGGCTGAAATCTTGCTGGGTACACTGATAGACACGGCAGGGGTTTCTCTAGATGCTGATCTGGATAAAGATATCCTTATTCGGCTCGGCCCCGAAGGTGATCTCGTACCACTACCTGAAGTGGTAGCAGCAACAGCAGCCTCAAGCAGAGATTCTTCGACACCGCCAGCCGGAACTATAGAGGTTCCCTCTCTAAAAGGCGAAGAACCTCCAATCAAAGAATCGTCCCCAACAGGAAAAAATGCAGGCTCACTTCTAGGAGCCTCATTGTCGGGAATCCTGAGAGGACGAGTAACCGTCTTCTTCTTCCTCTTGCGAGGGGAAGTCTCCTTCGGAGCAGGAGCCCTTCGCTTACGAGAGATTACCAGAGGCTCTGCAGGCGGAGGTATTTCATCCCTCGGTAACGCCAACAGAGGCTCATCTGGATTGATGGAATCTTCACCCTCGTTAGAAGAGACCGAGGGTTTTTCGACTCTTTCCCCAGACTTGGAAGAGGGTATCCTAAAACTTCCACGCATATCAAAATCACGATGGAAGGTGTTGGTTGCCACATAGAACTGGGCATACGAGTAGAGGATGCGCAGCTCCGTGGAGAATGAAATGACGGGCACGGTAAAAATTGCTTCAGTGCAACCCATGATGAAGTATCGCCATCCTCTCGCTCCATCAATGAGTCCGCCCCTGGACCTAAAGCTGGTAACGGCATTGCCCACATGCAATTGGTCGTACCCAAACTGCCTGACAAATCGACTAGGCAGGTAGGGCTCCAAGAAGCAATGGTCTTCACTTCTGTACAGTAAATGGGAAGGTCTAATGCAGACCAACCAATTAAAAGTCTCAGGAGAAAGAACGGTCTTTCCGTCGCCTATATCCTGAAGTCTGATCCCCTGTTGATTGAGATGTACAGAGGGGACAGTGCAGAAGAGCTTCCAGCTATGACTAAAATTCTGCACCCGTCGACAGTCTAAAACTGTGGTCACGTTCCAGGAGGAATTCTTGTAGTTCAGTAAGAAACTACCCCCCGAACTACTGCCAGAGCCGGAAGACATCACCCTGGGGTTATGGAGAATTAACCATCCCATCAAATACAGGTATGGTAATTCTACCCTGGGAAAGCTATCGCGCCGACTTTCAGTGGCAAGCAGCCCATCAGTAATGGCCCTCAGGCCAGCTTGTATATGGCACACCATGGCAGGGAGCAAGCCCAGTCTTGCCCCAAATACCAGACGCACTGCAGGCCATAGCGTGTTGCGGTAAATACGGTCCGCAAATGCAATCCCGGGTACCACCAATCGGTGCAGCCATATAGAGAGGAAGCCAGCCAGTTGAGCTTCCTTGGACAGAGGCCTGCGACAATGCCCCAAATAACTGTAGGCCTTAGTGCCTGCCGGATACTTCCCTATCCCTTCGTCGAGAATCTGGTCCGGAGCCCCAGCGTCTTCCATAAGATCGTCGACTACCTGAGCACTAAGCACGCTCAAAAAATTCAAAGGCTGATCCTTAGTATCCAAGACCTTCTCCGGCTTAGAAGTCCTGGTCCGGTGAAAGAAGAGGTAGGACGCCCATTTATTGGTATGAGCCAAATCTGAGGGCTCACCATAAAAAGTGGTGCAAGCAAGTTAGTGGCACATCAGCTCCTGGTACACTGCCACTACCCGAAGGTCTGAATCCCCCAGCTCCCAATTTGTGGGAACATACTCTTCATATGGAGTATCCCCCATTGGCAGTCTCGAGATCTCTGCCATCTCGTGGAGGACCAATCCCAACTCCCCCAACAGAGTGGCGAAAGTCCCGGTGAGCGAGATATATCGCTCCATCAGTGCCAAAAACAGGGTAGAGTTGAGAGGTAACCCAACGCTGGTAGCACTCACAGCTGCGTACAGACCAATGCCCTCCAGCTCGGTCTAAAAATACTTCAGGGCCCATTCAGCTAAGCGAGCCCATCAAAGATTTGTAGGGGTGATCCACCCACTTGTCCGAGGGTTCACCTTAGGGTATACTCCCCTGTGCCCCATGAAATCGTTGCAGAAAGTTGATAATTGGACCGACTGGAGCACTAAACTGTCTTCACTCGGGACACTGCCCGGGTACAATCTCCTGAACAGCATCACAGAGCCGGAAGGACGGCTGACAAATAACCCCTGTTCAGATCCTTTCTAATGAAATATCTTCTCCGGCCGACCGTGAAGATCGGGAGTCAGCGTCCACGATATCCTCCTGGGATGTGTAGCATGGAAGAATGCCGAGATGGGATAGTCTCTCAGCATCTTGGGCAAATACAGAACCATGCCCCCGGCAGGGAAAACCCAGAGTTCTTTCTTGGGCTTCGACTGGGACTGCTTATCAATCATGTCCCCGAAGAGAAAAGCCGGCTTTATATATTGGTCCCCGTCTATGTACGTCAGGGGCTCTCCGTTGATCATGTTCAACAGCGTTCGCCTTGAGCCGATATCAGGATTCCCCTTCCTTCAGGATATTGGGGTCCAGAGATGGGAAATATCACGTGGGACAAATCCTCCAGGTAGTTGGAATGGAGCATCCCGACAGCGGAACCCATCACCTCGGCCAGCGGAGACGCATGCAAGTTAACTGCAAAATACAAAAAAGACACGTCAGTTTCTATACTAGACAATCTTGCAGCATATGCCAAAAATTAACAGTCTGTGCTTTACTCCAAGACTGTAAAAACTTGATCTTTTACGCTGGAATCCCATTCCAAGGCATAAAATTCAAGACTGGCAGTATACGCAAAAGTTTCGACAGTCTGTATTTTATGCCAGACTGCCAAAATTTGAGTTGTTACGTTGAAATTTTCGTCCAGAAGCGTAACGCTCAAATTTTATAGTATACGCCAAGTTTCGACAGTCAAAGCTTTTATGCCCGACTGCGAAAATATGGAGTTTTTACGCTGACACATTAGAAATGTGGGCGTAAAAGATGAAACATCTCTGTGCATCATCTTCCTCGACGAGGCTATCAGCACAGAAGACGATCTAGCGCATTCACGTACAACGTGTGCGAAGGATTTTACTCGTTCTTTTTTGTCCCAAAAGCTCTACCTTTAAGGTCGGGTGCACTGCTCGTCGGCGGGACACTTCGTTCAGAAACAAGCTCGCCTTGCCCGACGGAAGTCGCTCTCGCTTGGGTAGAAGAGTGAGAAGAAGAGTCAGTCTTTTTTCCCTTAGAGGAGGAGATCGGTTTCGGGGCCATTGCTGAAAGCTCTGAATGCTCGGAGAGGAGACGAAGGAGAGAACTCGAACAGACGAAGGCTTCCTTTAGCAAAAGACAGATGAAAAGTTTTTCTCTGAAAAACTTGGGGTATATATAGAGTTCGGATGGACTCCTCGAATTCAGAACCAAATCCAATATTTAATATTCGGTTATGATTGGGGACTACGTCAGCCTATTACTCAGAGAAGGCAGACAGTCAGCGAATTCGAAAAGTTTTTGTGCAAAGCAGATTCGTGGTTTTACGCTAAAGAGCTTTCTACGCTCGACAGCTACAGATCTACGGTTTTACGCTCGCAGGCTATAAGTCTATGGTTTTATGCCCAAATGCTTTCATGCTCGGTAGCTTTTACGCTCGAGAGGCTACAAACCTACGACTTCACGCTCAGAAGCTACAAATCTATGATTTTATGCTCGATGGCTTTTACGCTCAGAGGCAACAGATCCACAACTTCACGCTCGAAAGATTTTCTTTTTAAAGGCTACAAATCTACAGTTTCTACGCCCAGATGCTATCATGCTCAGCAGATTTTACGCTCGAGAGGCTACGAACTTATGATTTTATGCTCATCTACATTATAGATCTATGACTTTCCGCATATCTAAAAATACGCAGGCCAAAGTATGCGTATATCTGAACAATTCTCAAGGCGGTCAAGTGCAAGAGTTCACACAGAAGATACTCCTTCTTGACCTCAAAATATCCCAAGTACCCGAAGCATACAGGGTTCAGCATTAAAAATTACTCTTCTTCTTGGGTCGATTGGAGGTTCATCCAGAATCCAGTCTGAATATTTCATCTACAGTTCAAGATCGCGACTCAGTTTGACAGCCATTTCTCGCCCTATTCCAAGGGATTTTTAAGAAATCATTCTTGAAGATGATGGTCTGAACAAGAATTCTATTTATCTGAAGTGACAGTTCAGAATTCTACGCGGTTCCTCATTCCTAACAGCAGGACAGTTTGAATACTCGAATGCTAAGCGGCTTTCTGCGCATCCCTAGTTATGCATAAAAGACAGGACGAGACCTAGCACTCTTTCTATCAGAGTCGGCGTAAAGTTACCAGGCGTGTTGAAGCTACACATATTCAGACTTCACAGCAAAATATATGGCAAATAATTATATGCACAGAAGAAGACAATTTTATTAAAACATAATTACATATGAGGGAAATCTATTCTACAAAGGGTTTTTCTTCATTTTTTATGATTACAAATGAGGGAAATCCCGTCTACAAAGGATTTCCTCATCGTCATCGGAAGGCCACCCCCAAAATCTGTTCTGTCAGGTTCTCGCATTGGTGGAGATCTTCTTCCGTCCTCTTCAGTAGTTAGTCGATTTCTGTGACCGATTAACAAAAAAATGATTAATGGCGGGAGGATACAAAACTGGGCCTACATAAATTATGCAGATCCCATCCTCCGTACGGCATGACAGATTAAGTTGAGGTATTTCACCCAACTCAATACTCGAGGACAGAGCAAGTTTGTCTGCTCTCGTCCACGAAAGTATCAGGAGAAGATACAGCTTGCAAGCTGTGTGGTCTAAAATAACACTTCCTCCCTTCTGAAGAACCGCTATACAAAGTTGTTGATTATCCCGAGCAAAGGAGGCTATGATATCCTTCCATGATCCATCGTTGCAGAGGATATTTGCTCAAAGATGCCTTCTTTTTTGGCTCCTTACATACTGGAAGAACATGGTCTTCTTCTTCCTCAAGTCGACCCGATGAACTCCGACCATCATCTCTGTGTGGTGAAGAAAATATGGGAAGAACAGGTTAAACTCCTCAGCCTTTTATAGGCAAAAGAGAAGACACCGAATCCCAATAAATCCCCTATCATCCGCCAAGAAGTCAGCCTTAAAGAACGTGTCAGACTTGACCGTTTCATGCTTCATTCAAAGCATTTCAAATTACGAGGAATTTGAAAGCTTTGAAGGGGGTCTTGTAAAAGCATGAAAAATACGCTGGATAGCTATACACAGCATGTTGATGCCGGGCAGCGTAAAAAGATGACTTCAGAGCCATCAACGTGCAACAAAGCTTCTTCGCTAAGTACAGCGTAAAATATAAGCTCAAGGACTATCCGCGTAATACAGTATGTCCAGGCTGCTTCAGCATAAAAAGGGTGCTACATCGCCTTTATGGCGTAAAACTCATCCGCTTTAATGCAGCATTAAAGTGTACGAGGAACGCTTCGTATTGCCCAAAATGAACCTGTCAAATCATACAGTGAACCTGACGTCTGATACCTGACAAAGAGTACTGCACGAATACCCAAACGACGGCTATAATGATGGCACGGCACAGCAACCCAGGCTGTCGTTTAGTGCCATTTTCTTGGCGTAAACTGCTTTTATGCATACAAGGGAATATGCTGCCTAGTTTTACACAGGCAGACGTGAGCTTCTTACGCTCCGCGGAACACAAACAGACTGCCACGTCAAAAGCTGCTCTTCGTACAGGGCTCGAGGCACGTCTCTACATTTAATGCGCAGGATGGTGACAGATTCTCGAGGCACGTCTCTGTATTTTATGCGCAGAATGATGGCAGATTGTCGAGACACGCCTCTGCATTTAATGCACAGAATGGTGACAGATCTTCGAGACACGCCTCTGCATTTAATGCGCAGAATGATGGCAAATCTTTGAGACACGCCTCTGGAATACGCTGCCTAGTTTTACACAAGCAGACGTGAGCTTCTTACGCTCGGCGGAAGACAAACAGACTGCCACATCATCAGTTGCTCTTCATGCAGGGCTCGAGGCACGTCTCTGCATTTAATGCGCAGAATGATGGCTGATCTTCGAGACACACCTCTACATTTAATGTGCAGGATGGGGCAGATCTCTGCATTTAATGCAAGAGATTTGATTATATCTCCAAAAGCCATAATTTTGGCAAAAACGTCCACATCATCACTTTGGCACATTACGCCATCGGGCTATTCTCAACTATGGGAGCACGTTGTACGCTATTTCCTTGGAATATGCCAACTCAGGCCAAATTTGCATTAGTGCGTATTAAGGCTATTCGGTCCATAATTCGCTCAAGGCCTCAGTCAGAGGAGGAGGATCAGCTATCTTCTACACCCACTCGGATTCTACGCCCACTCGGCTTCTACGCCCACTCGCCTTCTATGCCTACTCGGCTTATACGCCTACTCGGCTTCTATACCGGTTTGATAACTCTTTGGCTTCTACACCATAGTGACAGTTATTGGCTTCTACGCCAACCTTTTCTACGCGAGGGATAACTACCTACGTGACTTTTACGTCATGATCTTCACAGCAGTTATATGTATTGTCTCTTAAAGGGACACGCGTCACACGCTCATTCAAAAGGTCAACGGTTATTGTAACCATCGTGTAAAAGGGTGCTGTACTTTCCACTACTCGGTTTCTACGCCGACTGGGTGGTCACTGTCACTAAAACTCTATAAATAGAGACCTCTATCAATAGAGGTCCAAGGTCAGAAAATAGGTCAAAAATTGGTCAAAATATCCAGTATCAGAACCGAGGTCAAAAAATTGAAGGTCAAGGAACTGAGAGTCAAAGAGTCTTTGAGAGAGAAGAATCCAGAGCTAAAGCAAAGAGTAGTGATCGACGAATTTGGCATCAAGCATCCACTCTCTTTAGCAACCTTTGAAGCTGCTTTTTGTCTTCTACGGCACTTCTTCATCATCGTGTGGTCCAAGGGACAAAGTGATCGACTGCAGATCAGATTCCTATAGCAATATTTACCCAGATTAAAAAATTGTACTTAACATCCTCGTATAGGATTAATTGTACTTCTTGTTTGTGAACCTAAGAGCAGGTTTCGTATAAACCTTATTTCGTTTCTTTCGTTTATTATCAAACAGGTACAATTTAGTTTTCCCTTTTAATTAGGTTCTAAATCTGAGATTTAATCATGAGAAACTATCCCACATATATAGTCTACCCATAGGAATTGGAATTAGGTTCATAGGAGGCCTATTGAGAAAGTTATGGTGTATTTTGTGTCAATTTTGGGAGAATTCTGATATTGACACATGTTGTGTTTGTCAATTGGTCAATTAGACCAAATTGATATATGTTTGATTATTTGTGGCTAGTTTTATGTCCACAATTGGATACATGTAGGCCGTATTCCAATAATTTAGTGATACGTGTTGATTTGGGGATTTTTCTCCGATACGAAGCTTTAAGCATATCACATTTTGACACGGACATGTAGATATATAATTGACTCTTCGAATTATTCATATATAGTATTCTAGACTTGCTCGTGTCCTTTGGGATACGTTTGATTGTGTGGTGGACTCATATCACAAGTGTATCATAGATCTAGTGTGATACGGGTGTGATGCACTCCACGTGTTTGTTTCATTTCTCTTTAATTCAAAGTGACTTGTGTATATATATTAGTATGAGATATATTCGTATGATATATATATATATATGTATAAGTGTAAGTATCTATAGTATATTATATAGGTATGCATATATATAGCTAGGTGTCTATGTGTTGAGTGTGTTGATATACCTTGCTTAGATAGAGAGACTAGGGTTAGTTTGGAGCCAATTAGAATTAGAATATAGTGTTTTAGATTATTATAAAATATTTGTATCACTTTGTGCACCTTACCGTTGCTTCGATATTTGGAGCGCTACACTAGTATTTGCTCTCAAACAAATTTTATACACTTTTTCTAATCTTGCCAGCCTTCCATTCTGATATTTATGTAACTCATAAATACCCTCTCTTGTGCTTTATTTTAGTCTCATAATATTCGTTACAAACGTCTATTTTTTAAATTCAAATAAATTCAACTTTGCATCTTTGTCCGTTCCAATCAAAATTGGAGACACAATCTCGACCCGTTTTGTGCAACCTAATTTATGACAATATTCTATTCTAAGTCTATTACATCCATGATACTTGTGTCCCACAAAATTTTAACCCTATGTACTTCCAATCAATTAAAGAACACCACTTACACTAATTTTAATTAAATTGGTGTAAGGACCTAACTTAACCCAAAATTAGACCCAACACCAACCCAAACCCCCACTCACACCCTCAAGGTTCATACTAAACACCACACACCCTTTTAACCCACTACATCACACCAAATATGGTATTTTTTCTCATCCAATCTTAAACACCATTGTTTGTGCAATTTCCCAATTTTTAGGGACTTTTGTGCAAAAAGATAATGAGGTGTCCACCTCCCATTGGAGCCAAGCCATGAAGAAACACCCCTTTATTGTTGACCGGTCCACCTTATTTTTTCCTCTATTTTGGGTGTACTACATACAAATTTTCCCCCTACATCATCTATACCCTCCATTCAAAACCAAAGTCATCCTAGCCCTCAATTCCTTAATGTAGAACCTTTCCTCCATCCCTAAAAATGCATGTAGCCGGCCCTAATCCCAATGCCATCCTCCTCTCTCTCTCCTATATAAACACCACCTCCTTCCTCCCTCCAAAATACCACAGCCAACACCCATCCTAACCGAAACCCTAAAACTATATCACCTCCCCTTCTTCTCTGACTTCCCACAACAGCCCCCTCCTCCTCCGAGCCGCCGCCACAGTAACCACCACCTTCCTCCTCCTGCCTCCCTCAACCTCGACCAACCCTCCACCACCACCAGCCGCCTTCGCTACAACAGCCACTACTAGAAAAAGCAGGATTAGCGACGTATTTTAGCGACGTCAAAGGGAACGTCGCTAATAAAAGATAAATTAGCGACTCCATGTAAAAATGTTGCTAGACGTCGCTAAATGGTAACATTTAGTAACTTTTATTAAGATTTTAAAAGATTAGTCGCTATAAGTTCAATTAAGGTCGCTAAACGTCGCTAATATGTCTAATTTAGCGACGTTTAGCGACATATTTAGCGATATTTATATTAAAAATATTTAGCAACATATTTAGCGACGTCCATGATGTTTAAAAATTTATTTTACGACGTAGGAATTTGACGTCGCTAAATGTCGCTAAAATTTGGTTAATTAGGGCTCAGTTTTCTTTTCACCCATTTGTCAAAATTTTCGAAAAATTTGAAAAACTTTCGATTTCCCCCACCCCCTCCTCTCCGGCTACCGGCTCTCCACAACGGCTACTCCGGCATCCCCCTCCTCCTCCTCGAGCTCTAGGTAAACCCTCTCTCTCTCCCTCTCTCTCTCTCTCTCTCTCTCTCTTACAGGACATACATGTGACACTGACACAACACACACACACACTTGACAAACACTGACACAGACATGACACACTCACAGACACTGACACTGACACGACACATACACACACACACACACACTGACACAGACACTAATCAGGACCTAGGGTTAGGGTTAGGGTTAAGTTTTTTGACCTTGGGTTAGGGTTAGGGTTAGGGTTAGAGTTTTCGATCAGGATTGATTTCTATACGTCTATCTTATTCAATACTGTCAACTAGTGGTTTATCACCTAGCTATATATATATATATATATATATATATATATATATATATATATATATATATATAATAATGTTAGAGTATATATATTCTTTAGCTATATTTTATACTAGGTGTATCTTGTTGTATACTATGTATATAAAAGATGAGGAAGGGGTATCCTGTGAAGTCCTAATCATTTAGTGACTATGTTATGGTTGTTGGAGTGTGTGTAAGAGAGCAATGTACTATTTGTATGATGGAGTGTCACGCCCCAGTTCCAAAATAAATAGGACTAGGACACATAAGCATGCCAGCCGCATGGATATGGCAACTCCAATATATGAAAACCATAACACATACGTACGCTGTAATATGAATATCAAATCCACAAGTGGTATAAATATATCACAAGTCACATGGTACAATCTAAATCTCATCCACAGAAAACCAAATATAAATAAATAACCAGCATCTATATAACTAGATCTTAACATAAGTATCTAAGGATGATAGTTGGATGAAAACAAATCTACTACCAACTCGAATATAAGAGCAAATACAATATAAGTATAACACAACAACACCATATAAGAATACCAGCTAACAATCACGGGCTCGAAGAGAGGACATCCACGAAACATATATAACCATCCAAATCTGCGCTCCTACAAATACTCAAGAACAGATACACCTGGCAGAGGACCAGGTCCTCAGAGGGACGTAACAAGATACAGAAAAATGAGCCAATTTGAATACAGTAAACATGCATATTATTTGAAAATAAATAAGTACGCTGTACAAGACCATCTATATGAATGCAAATAAGGATAACTTTTTGACGTATGGGCAAGGGTAGGCTACTCGATCTAAGCCTCATAACTCACACACCCGTCAATGGACATCAAAAATCGACATACCTCTGGGGTAGCGACCAGCACGACTCTACAAAAATTGACATACCTCTGGGGTAGCGACCAGCGCGACATACGCCCGTAGTACAAACTATATACTACGGTTTACCAGAGTGGTTAAAAGCCCATACGCCTAATGATTGTCCTCTCATGATACTAAGTGTCAAGTGTGTGTCAACATATCTAATATATAGTAATGACTGAAAGGAACTACACATGCAATAAATAAATAGAAATGTAATAAATATACAGAAATATACTAAGCATGCAAAATACTGTAAGCAATTTGGTAAGGTATCTTGCCTGGTCTGAAAATGATGAAGTCCCAACTCAAGGCGTCGTCCGATCTACCCGTCACATAAATTAAACAAGTTAGGTTACAAAAGTGGGTAAATAGGTTCCTCCATTTAATCTATTTTAATTCTAAATAAAATAACCTAAAATAGTATTTTAATCTTATTATAATCTGATTTTATTGTTAAGCTCTAATTTTGGTCAAAAGAAAGTCAACTTTAAGGATTTGTGATCTATGACACACAAATCAAGGCAATCCGTTGACGAAAAAGTCAACCGACTCAAATCCTAGATTTGTGTATGAAATCTTATATATTTCAATGCTACATGAATACTGGAATAGACGGTTTCATAAAATCACAAGTCAGTAAAAAGTTATGGCCACAAAGGCGCATAGATGACAGTTTTCGGTAGTTACCTATTTACATCTATGTTGCACAAATTTTATAGTAGAATAAACTTATATTTTAAATTCTTTAAAAATAATTTTCTGGAATTTCATCATGTCATCTTTCTGAAACTTCAAACGGTTTGTAATTCCGAGTTCGGAATCTCCCGAAATCTCGAAAATATCAAAACACGTCTGATTTTGGACAGCTAGCACTTTTAGACTTTTCTGGAAAAATAGGTTCTGAAATTATTAAAATAAATTATATAATCAGAAAACTAACCTTGATATAGTTCTATCAAAAAAATGGAGAGCATTTGGAGTCCAGAACTAGGAGATATCGTCTTTTTAAGTCGTCATAACATACTAGAAAATGAGGCTGAATTTATGACGAATTTTGACTCTTTTTGGACGAAAAAAGGTGAATTTGGGAAAGAAAAATATGAAGGATGAGGTATTTATAATGGTGGAGACTACTTAATTAAATACGACTAGGATTGGTTAATTTGGATAGGATTATGATGAATTTAAATAAGGATAGGATATGCATGAAGTTGCTTTCCTAGTAGGTTCAGGATTTGAATTAATTTAAAATAGAGTTTGAATTTATCTCAATAATTTAAAATCTTAAATATAATTAAAGATAATACAAATAATTTATAAAATCTTATTAATATCTATTAACACTAAATTAACATCTATCTAATATTAAGACTATATATATATCCAAATAAATCCTAAATAATTTTAAAAATCTAAATAAATTTCTTAAAATTCTAAATAAATTACAGAAAAATAATTAAATATTTTAAACTAAAATAAATATTTGGTAGGAACAACATGCAAGTATGGTCGTATAGTAAATCATAGAAGTCCTAGAAATTTATGTTTCCTAAGTTTTAATTACCAAAAATTCTAGAAAAATCTCCAAAAATCTAAAATAACCTAAAAGAATTCTAAATAAATATTTATATAAGTAAAAATGTCAAGAAATTTATTTTCTAATTAACTAAGAGAATACTCTAAAGAAATTTAATATCTATAATAAATATAATAATATAAAATACACACAAAAAAATATCTATTTTTGGTGAGGGGGTTTACAATCTACCCAACTTACAAAAAATTTGTCCTCGAAATTGACACTAACCCATATTCATAATAGTCACTATATCTATTACACTACATAGCTATCTAGCAGTGCTTCCTAAAAGTCATGGTCTGTCATTCTAACACTTCTTATTTATTTTCTATACACTATCCTATTATCCTCTAACTCGTCTATACTACCCAACTTACAAAAGTTTTACTAGTAGTCACAGTCTCTTGAGACTATTGTCTAGGTTGTAAGACAAATATATTTATTGGGTCAAGAATCTTGGTGTACTTGTCTTGAATCTAACAACCATGATTTTTCTTTGTAACCGTCAAGTATCATAGTCTAATACTGCCATGCCACCTGACCAATATGTCTGCAAATACTTCGACTACTTTACTACAACGGTCTAGCTGCAGCTGTCGCTACTTTGCCAGCGATTTGTCATAGTTGTCAGTTCGTAACAAGTGCCTTCAATTCTTTCTTAGGCAGAGTCTAAGTTTTTGGGCAACAGTTAAAGTCTTGACTAACTTATAAAACTATTAGAAGTATAAACTATTTCAAACAGTCTAACAAATTCCTATTAGCCTAAGGGATGCTATACATGGTTTTTAAAATAATAAGAGGATACAGATATTGCTATAGGTCATATACATAAGGGTTATCATTATGAACTCATCCTTTAGTTATTAATCATTTACTAGACCTTTTATGTTTTTAACTAACAAAATAAGGGTGAGGTTGAAGTGATTCAAACAGTTCGTAATAGCGTGAAAAGATACGACTATGATAGAAAGAGTTAAGCACGAGATAAGGAATGGATATGGAAGAGAAGATGAGTCACCCAAGGGGCGAGATGGTGATAGGAGGAGAATACTACTACAGCTACTCGCGTCATCTATTAGCTTCGTGGATATGCCATCTAGTTAGGATATCAACGCATCCTCATAACTGCTAAACTACCTTATATATAATTCTACATCTACTATGCACCTAAGATCTCGTGTCACAATAGGGTTATGAGTATGTAATGACAATATAACTAAAGTTGTACCCGTATCTACGACTTTATGTGCCTGCGCTCTCTTGTTTGTTATCATGAGTGCTTGGTCTATGGAGTATATCTGGTACTATCCGTGTATCAACTTATACTAAGCACGAACGTTCGTCTTTCCGAAATAGGGAAGACGGAAATCAACAATAAAGAATTTCAAGGAGGAGATGATAGAATACAAGTACAGAATCAAAAGGGATTAGAGAATTTGAAAGAGAGTTGCCAAGGCAGTTGTGGATTGAAATCTTATTTTGATAAATTCCTATATGCATGTTTATATCAGAACAGTTAGGTACCTGACATGATATGCTCTGACCAGTCTAGAGGACAAGTATATCCGTCTAACATGTTGAGTCAACTATATCTCAATCCACGTAAAATAGTGATACAAAGAGCGAACCAAGTGCACTACGGTTGATCAGACCATAATACACCAATTCTGATTTAGACAATGTATTGGTATTGGCCCCCAATAATACATATGTCATGAACAAGCTCAATAAAAGAATAAGCTTGCAAAAGTAGGCTATAATAGCAGCATAAGTCGAGGTAGTAAAAATATAAGTACGCTTGATTATGATGGAGGAAGGTACAGAATAATCTAAGTTCACTAAGAAGATCAGTGTTGTGCCTCTACAGTTTTCATTATAACTCATTGTCAAGGTCTCTAGTCGACCAAATGGGTGTATGGGCCTCTAAGTTCTACAGTCTGGATAAACATTATCTTTTTATGCAAGTCTATAGTTGGTGTCATTCATTTATATTTCATTAATTGGTCAGAAGGACCATGTGTTACTAGGTTATAGGGCATACTACCAAACTTACAAAAATTTAAGTAATAGTGTTATTGGATACTAGAGGGTATATACCTAGTACAAGTTATCTTCCTAACCTTATCAAGCAAGAGAGAAGATTGACGTTGAGATGGGATCAAGCAAGATGCAGTGCAAGCAATCAAATGAGAATGCAAAATAAAATCAAGGAAGGTGATAAATAAGTGGATGAGATCCTATATTCTAATCCTATGCGCAGGCTTGCTCGGTACAGTGACGTAACCGAGACAATATGCTCTCGACCTGCATGGGCCACCATAAAAACATGTCATGCCCCAGTCCCAAAATAAATAGGACTAGGACACGTAAGCATGCCAGCCGCATGGATATGACAACTCCAATATATGGAAACCATAACCCATACGTACGCTGTAATATGAATATCAAATCCACAAGTGGTATAAATATATCACAAGTCACATGGTATAATCTAAATCTCATCCATAGAAAACTAAATATAAATAAATAACCAGCATCTATATAACTAGATCTTAACATAAGTATCTAAGGATGATAGTTGGATGGAAACAAATCCACTACCAACTCGAATATAAGAGCAAATACAATATAAGTATAACACAACAACACCATATAAGAATACCAGCTAACAATCACGGGCTCGAAGAGAGGACATCCACGAAACATATATAATCATCCAAATCTGTGCTCCTACAAATACTCAAGAACAGATATACCTGGCAGAGGACCAGGTCCTTAGAGGAACGTAACAAGATACAGAAAAACGAGCCAATTTGAATACAGTAAACATGCATATTATTTGAAAATAAATAAGTATGCTGTACAAGACCATCTATATGAATGCAAATAAGGATAACTTTTTGACGTATGGGCAAGGGTAGGCTACTCGATCTAAGCCGCACAACTCACACACCCGTCAATGGATATCAGAAATTGACATACCTCTGGGGTAGCGACCAGCGCGACTCTACAGAAATCGAAATACCTCTGGGGTAGCGACCAGCACGACACACGCCCGTAGTGCGAACTATATATTACGGTTTACCAGAGTGGTTAAAAGCCCATACGCCTAATGATTGTCCTCTCATGATACTAAGTGTCAAGTGTGTGTCAACATATCTAATATATAGTAATGACTGAAAGGAACCACACATGCAATAAATAAATAAAAATGTAATAAATATACAAAAATATACTAAGCATGTAAAATACTGTAAGCAATTTGGCAAGGTATCTTGCCTGGTCTGAAAAGGATGAAGTCCCAACTCAATGTGTCGTCCGATCTACCCGTCACATAAATTAAACAAGTTATGTTACAAAAATGGATAAATAGGTTCCTCCATTTAATCTATTTTAATTATGAATAAAATAATCTAAAATAGTATTTTAATCTTATTATAATCTAATTTTATTGTTAAGCTCTAATTTTGGTCAAAAGAAAGTCAACTTTAAGGATTTGTGATCTTTGACACGCAAATCGAGGCAATCCGTTGACCAAAAACTCAACCGACTCAAATCCTAGATTTGTGTATGGAATCCTATATATTACAATGCTACATAAACACTGGAATAGACGGTTTCATAAAATCACAAGTCAGTAAAGAGTTATGCCCACAAAGGCGCACAGATGACAATTTTCGGTGGTTTCCTATTTACATCTACGTTGCACCATTTTACAGTAGAATAAACTTATATTTTAAATTCTTTAAAAATAATTTTCTGTAAGTTCATCATGTCATCTTTCTGAAACTTCAAACAGTTTGTAATTCCGACTTCGGGATCTCCCGAAATCTCAAAAATACCAAAATACGTCTGATTTTGGACAGCTAGCACTTTTAGAATTTTCTGGAAAAATAGGTTCTAAAATTATTAAAATAAATTATATAATCAGAAAACTAACCTTGATATAGTTCTAACAAAAAAAACTGGAGCGCGTTTGGAGTCCGGAGTCCGGAGCTAGGAGATATCATCTTTTTAAGTCGTCATAACATACTAGAAAATGAGGCTGAATTTATGACGAATTTTGACTCTTTTGGACGAAAAAAAAGGTGAATTTGGGGAAAAAAAATATGAAGGATGAGGTATTTATAATGGTGGAGACTACTTAATTAAATACGACTAGGATTGGTTAATTTGGATAGGATTATGATAAATTTAAATAAGGATAGGATATGCATGAAGTTGCTTTCCTAGTTGGTTCAGGATTTGAATTAATTTAAAATAGAGTTTGAATTTATCTCAATAATTTATAATCTTAAATATAATTAAAGATAATACAAATAATTTATAAAATCTTATTAATATCTATTAACACTAAATTAACATCTATCTAATATTAAGACTATATATATCCAAATAAATCCTAAATAATTTTAAAAATCTAAATAAATTTCTTAAAATTTTAAATAAATTACAGAAAAATATAATTAAATATTTTAAACTAAAATAAATATTTGGTAGTAACAACATGCAAGTATGGTCATATACTAAATCATAGAAGTCCTAGAAATTTATGTTTCCTAAGTTTTAATTACCAAAAATTCTAAAAAAAATCTCCAAAAATCTAAAACAACCTAAAATAATTCTAAATAAATAATTATATAAGTAAATATGTCAAGAAATTTATTTTCTAATTAACTAAGAGAATACTCTAAAAAAATTTAATATCTGTAATAAATATAATAATATAAAATACACACAAAAAAATATCTATTTTTGGTGAGGGGGTTTACATGGAGCTTAGAGGGAGGGAATATTAACTAAGATTGAGGAGAGCTACAATAGTAGTGCCAACTGTTGTGGGGGTAGACAGGAGATAAGAGCAGTCATGATGAGCATATAACAGTGGATGTTGCAACAACCGCATACTTACTACTATTGGGGATATTATTGATCAGTAGGTGATGTGCCTGGTGTGCACATCTGCTTTTGGTAGTCTTCGGGCCTGCACAGTTGTAGGCAAATGCAATTAAGTAATATTGGGGGATCGGGTTTGCCATAAATTTGGGTTAAGGTAAGAAATTGATTAGGTTGGAAAGTTCGGTCCACTGGACGGTGTGGACTAAACTCAGTGAGGATTGTGTACTGATGTTCAATCAAGTTAGTTAGTTAGATGATTGATGATGGTTAGTATATGGTGAAGGTTAGTGTCAGTTAGTTGTAGGAGTATGATAATTAGATATGACTTTTAGTTTGGTATTCGAATTAGAGGCCATGATGTAGTGTCAATTGTTAGTAAATATTAAGTTGTATGTTAAAGGGTGGTTAGTGTTACATGTTAGTTGGGTATTATTCTCAGTTTGTAGGTAAGTTAATACTTGATGACTGTTAGTTGATAGGTGTATGTATTAGTTTAAATGGTTAGTTATTTTGAATATTGCTTATTTTAGACTTTGATAAATAAAAGTATGTATTATATCAGTTATGATTTTTATAGTACGGTTAAGTTATGAAGTTAGGTGATAAACCACAATATGTAATAATTTATATGATACATACTATCATTTTTGCAGAAGTATCTAAAAATGGATATGAATTACTATCTGCATCATCGTTCGTGGATGTACATCCATCATCCAGATGATATGTGCGGTGTACGGGATGAATTCATTGAGGGTGTACAATAGTTCCTGCAGTTCACCAAGGCGTTCCCTCAGTACATGGACGGTACCAAAATTAAGTGTCCGTGTGTGAGATGTCATAATAGAAAATATAATCCAGAAGTTGAAGTCACATATCATTTGTACTCGAAGGGCTTCATGCCGAATTACTATCAGTGAATCGCGCACGGAGAACTTGTGTCTCTAGCATCAGAGTTGGAGCCTTATGTGGAGCCATATATGGATGTCCAAGACCATAATGCTTACGATGACGGGTGGGTGAACATGGTTTATGATACGACGAGGCCTAGTTTCAATCCGGACAATTATGATACGGCGGGACCTAGTTTTAATTCAGACAATTATGATACAGCTGAGGAAGCACCGAATGTCGATGCTACAAAGTTTATGGAGTTGCTGGAGAATGTAAGGACTCCACTATATCCTGGTTGTGAGGATTATTCACCATTGGAGGTGGTTACAAAATTATTGATCATCAAGTCTAATTTTAATATATCGCAAGAATGTTATAATCGACTGATCAATTTTATTATAGAGATCTTGCCCGAGGGTGCAAAGTTGCCTAAAGACTTCTATCGATCTAAGAGGATGGTGAGATAGCTCTGGATGGGATACGAAAAAATTAATGCAAGTCATAACGGGTGCATGTTGTACTACAAAGACGATAAGGATGAAGATGTGTGCAGATTCTATGGTGCTGATCGCTACAAGTCCACTGTTAGAGAAAAGTCTATCGGTGCAAGAAAGCCTACCGATTCGATGCACTACATGCCTTTGACGCCGCGGTTGCAGCGGTTGTTTATGGTTAAGGAGACTGCAGAAAACATAAGTTGGCACAGGCAAAAATAGATCGAAGGAGTATTAGATCATCCATCCGATGAAGAAGCATGGAAGCACTTTGATCGAGAGTATCCAGATTTTGCTTCAGATCCGCGTAATATCAGATAGGGGCTCTTCTCTGACGGTTTTACCCCATTCGGACTTTCGGGCTCCTAGTAGTCGTGTTGGCCTGTGATCGTCACTTCGTATAATCTACCACCTTGGATGTGCATGAAGACTCCGTATATGTTCTTAACCGTTATTATCCCGGGTCCAAACAATCCGAAGAGGAACATCAATGTGTATTTATAGCCTTTGATAGATGAGTTGAATCAGCTGTGGAAAGTAGGTGCCAACAAGTACGATCTTTCTAGAAAGCAAAATTTTCATATGAGGGTAGCACTTATGTGGACTATCAACGACTTTTTGGCCTATGAAATATTATCGGGATGGAGCACCCATGGTCGTCTCTCATGTCCGTATTGCATGGACTGTACTAAGGCTTTTCGTTTGAAACACGAAGGCAAATCGTGCTTCTTCGATTGTCATCGACAATTTTTGCCGAAGGATCATCCGTACTGGAGGAACAAGAATGCTTTCGTACGAGAGTTGTGGAGAAGGCCAATCCACCACCAAGGTGGCCCAGATACACGGTATGGGAAGAGATAAAAGATTTACCAAGTGGTATCAAAGATCCTGCTAAGGGGTTCAAGTGTGACGGATTTGGTCGCACCCATAACTGGACGAAGAGGAGTATATTCTGGGATCTGCCATATTAGAGCACCAATCTGATCAGAAATAACCTTGATGTCATGCATATCGAGAATAATGTGTTTGATAACATAATTAATACTGTAATGGAGGTAAAGGAGAAGATGAAAGATAATCCGAAGGCCAGGTTGGGCTTAGAAGAAATATGTAGACGTCCTGTATTGCATTTGATAGAGGAGGGGAATAGAAAGTTAAAGCAACCTAAGTCAGTTTTCTCACTGGAGAAAGAGGATAAAGGGAGACTTTGTAGGTGGATTCAGGGTCTAAAGTTTCCAGACGGGTATGTGTCGAACATGAAAAGATGCATCGATCTCAAGGAGTACAAACTGGCGGGTATGAAGAGGCACGATTGTCACGTATTCATGAAGAGATTAATTCTGATTGCATTTCGGGAATTCTTACCGCAGGTCGTTTGGGATCCATTGACAAAGCTCAGCATATTCTTCAGAGATCTTTGTTGTACTAAGTTGCTCGTCGATCGTCTAGAAAAGTAAGAGAAGGACACTGCGGTAATACTATGTAAGCTCGAGAAGGTATTTCCTCCTGGATTCTTTGACTCTATGGAGCATTTGCCAATTTATCTTTTCTATGAGGCACGTGTTGGTGGTCCTGTCGGTTATCGGTGGATGTACCCCTTCGAACTGCATCTGAATCACCTAAAGAGAAAGGTGAAAAACAAGGCACGGGTTGAGGGCTCTATTTGTGAAGCTTATGTTCTCGAGGAGATTACAAATTTTTGCTCGACGTATTTCAAATCGCATATTGCTACTAATAGAATGAAAGCTCCGAGAAACGACGATGAATATCAGGAATCTAATAATGCAATACTCAAAGTATTCAATGCGTCTGGAAAGCCTTCGTAAAAATGAAGAAGAGATATTTGAATGACGACGAGCTAAGGGCTGCTCAGTTGTATATATTACTCAATTGCGACAAAGATGAAGTGGAGAAGCTAGAGGGGTAAGTAATTAATACGTCCACGTTTACATCATCTCAATGTAATAGTATAAGATACTATTATGCTACTAATAAGCAGTTGCTTCATTATTTTTTAGCACATATAATGATGAGTTGCGGTCATTTAGACCCTACATAACAGACGAAGAAGTAAAACAAGAAATGAGATGCCATTTTCCTTCTTGGTTGAGCGCATATGTAAGATGCTTGGTAATTACTTTTTAATTCTGCACTTGTAAAATAAATAACTTACTATCGCTACTTTGGTATTTAGGTCGATCGTCTAATAACACCCGAGACTGAATCTATTAGAACTCTAGCCAAGGGACCAATTACTACCGTTAAAATATGGCCAAGTTTCTGTGTGAATGGGTTCAGGTTGAAGCCAACAAATGCTCCTATCAGAGACAGCTTTCTGGATCTTGATTCGACAAAAAATAGTTGTTTGTGTATCAAATCTTCGAACTACAAAGACGTCAATCCAGGCAATGATTTCTTTGGCATCTTACGAGAGTTTGTTGAGTTAACATATAATTATGGCACATAACCAGCTAATATCGTGCTATTCAATTGTGAATGGTTCGATCCGATTCAAGATCAAGGTTGGAAAATTGACAAGCATAGCCTTATGGATATAAACTACAAGCGTAGATATCAAAGCTATGAACCATTTGTCCTATCAAGTCAGGCTCAGCTCGTGTACTTCACAACTTATCCTAGACGGGGAATAGCGAGGTCGGATTGGTGGACAGTATGTAAGACTAAAGATAGAAATACCTTTGACATTGACGAAATAGCTTATCAGGGGGACGATCTACCTCTTATAACAAATATTATAGATGTGGACTCAACAAAAGTTACTCATTACATGAGTAATAATGTAGAAGATGTAGAATTATCCGAAGAGGAAGACGAAGACGAAGACGAAGTAGATGAAAGTGAAGACGAGGAGGAAGAAGAGGGAGAGGAGGACGAGAAAGACGAACAAGATAAATTTTCTGAAGATGATTGAAAATAAAATATTTTGCCTGTAGAATGTAACTATATTTTGACTGTAGAATATACTATTTTAACGAATATATGTATTATATTTTGACTGTAGAATGCTGTGAGATATGCATCACATTTTGACTGTAGAATGTACTATATATTTATATTTTTCTATATTCATCATATGTTGTTATCAGGTATAACAGGACGACGCGAAGGATTTGGCAGGTCCCGAGGTAGACAGAGTGCTCCTCCGGTACTGCCTACTGTTGGTTCCGGATCTTCGTCGCCCAGTACTCCAGTATATCGATCACTCACATCTTTGACTGTTGGGACGAGTAGTTCCAGGCATGATAGTACTCCCTCGTCCAGCGTTCCTTCTGCTGACAGAACCATGGAGACAGATGAGCATGTCGAGGAGGTCGTGCCCACGTTGTTCCAACATTAGCAAGATCCTCCATGCGCACCTCCGGAGGAGACGAGGACACAATTTTGGACCGACGGTACAAAGTAAGTCAATTAGATGGTTTAGCATCATATATATCGTGTATTTATTTATTCATCATATATTGACTTTTTCGATAAAAATAATTATCTCTGTATAGATATTGTCCATCGTCGGTTCATAGACGCCTGGGCCTATTTCTGAGGAACAACTACGGTGGCCCTTGGATCTACTCTGAAGCTCCGGAGGAGAGAAGGCATTCCGGTTTGCGCACTTCTAAGTAAAAGTATATTAAATAAAATCTCTAATTTATGCATATTATATAACTTATCCATGATGCTCACTTACTAAATTATTTATTGTAGCAAACGTATTTCTATCCTCCGCACCGGGTCGAGTTGATCGAGCGGCTGTTTTTGACCGTTGCCGCCAAGCTTATCCGAGATGCTCTAGATGACCAGAAGGCTCATGATCATGCTGGAAAACAGATCCAAGGTTGGATCAGCCTGAGCAATAGACTGCGATGAGGGCGAGATTCGACGATACGAGCTACAAGGAAAGGTCTGAGAAGGCCAAGGCGGCTAGGCAGAATTCTGCCAAGTAGTGTGGTGGCTCGATTCCGATGACAGAATATTTCCATCGTTTGGTATATTTTTTATTTAAGATATATATTTTAATGTAAGTACGATAAAAATATTTAAGTTTATTACTAAATAATATATTTTAACAGGTACAGAGGGGTGAGGATGCAAACATGGTGACCGTCTTCTTGGCCACCCATCGCAAGGACAGAAATCTCATTGATGAGAGGGTCTCGCAGACCTATGTAATTATTACTTTATTTTGTGTTAATTTTAATATAACTTAGTCAATTATCGAGTTTCCAAACCTTTCTAGGCCGAGTATCTTAGGCTGCGTGAGCGGGCGACTACTAGTGCACCTACAGCTGGAGAGGCTGGTACTTACTCGCAGTCCGCTCCAGCTCCGTCGGTAGACGACATGTGGGTGACCGCAGCTGGTGGTCTCCAGAAGGGTACATAATACGGTACGGGATCCTATGTCACCCTGGTTGCGTCGCAGTCATCTAGGGCCTCCCCGACAACTGCGTATTCCACACAGCCCTCGCAGTCGTCGGCCAGAGTCCAGGAGGCCGTTGACCGTCAGATTACGTCTCTCAATGACGAGTTGCTACGAAAGATGGAGGAGCAGCCCTGGTCCCAGCCACAGCCGAACGATCCGACGCTCATCGCACGATTCGATATGCTCGACCGCAGCATCACGGAGCTCCGAGATTTGACAAATGATCTTAGAGCCTCGACAGACCGTAACATCATGGAGCTGCAGGCATCACAACTATCCATGGGCGAGAGACTGACGATGATGCAGGATTCAATGGTTCATAGCAGTACGAGACTGTTATCTACCAAGGATTCTTATAACCAGCGACTCGAAGACTTGGAGCGGATACGGCCTCCTGGTGCACCTACATCGACACACTCTCCACCGATGTCACTGCCTCCTCCATCGATATTGGTGTCGATTTTACGGGAGCAGTATGAGCTGTTCTTATCTTTCATGCGCGCCAGTGGTCAGCCTCCTGCAGATCCGCAGTAGTATAGTTGCTGGATATTTGTATTGTTTGTATTTTTAGGATGAGATTGTATGGATATATATTTGCCGTATTCTTTACGATAATATTTGTTGGATGCTTTCTTTTCTTCAAATTTTATTATATTATTCATATTAAATATGTTATTTTATCGGTGTTGAGTGTTCAACCCAAGGGGATTGGCAAACCCAGAAATTCAACGAAGGATTGCTCCGGGTCTATTTGTACAGATTATGATTTAATAAACTGCAGGAATAATAGTTTGGAAATAATTCAGTAATTTTTTTAATTTTTTTATAGAATTAGCGATATTTTTAGCGACGTTTAGCGATGCTAATATACGTCGCTAATTAGCGACGTTAAAAGACATCGCTAATGACGTCGCTAAATATGTCGCTAAAAACGTCGTTGTACGTCGCAAATTACTGACATGGCAATATTGCCAGGTCATTAAAGACGTCGCTGTAACGTCGCTATATAAGTCGCTAATTAGCGACGTATGACAACGTCGCTAATTAGTGATGCTGCGTCGCTAAACGTCTCTAATTTAGTGACACATTTAAGTCGCTAAAAAATGTCAACATAGCGACGTTTAGCGACGTTTTTCCTTTCAGCGATGTGATAGATTCTGACTTCTTTAAAACTTCGCTAATTACGTAGCTAAAAGTGATTAGCGTCATTTTTTTGTCATTTAGCGATATTTTTTTACTTTGCTAATTTGACTTTTTCTGGTAGTGAGCCACCACATCTCCATCCCCAACCGACGACTTCTTCTTCCCTGGCCACTTTGCCTTCTCCGGCCAGTCGCCGTATCACCACCTACTTCGCCTATCTCCACCACTTCCATCACCATCGTTACTACCTCACCATCATCATCATCCCGAACTCCACCGTCACCACCTCACCATCATTACCACTCCATCACCATTATCCCCCTCGACCTCCGCCTCCTCCGATCGTCACCACCTTACCATCAGTCACCCTACCACCACCGTAGCCACCACCTTAACCACCGCCACAGCAACCACCCCTCCACTTCTTCTTCCCTGACTTCTCCTTCTTCTTTTTCGGCCATCACCATCTCTTTTCACCTTCTCATCATCCCACCACCATTACCGTCTCCAACTGCTACGGCCACAACCATCAGCATCTCACCCCGCCACGACCACCGCCACCAACAGCTTACCTACTCGAACCTAGCCACAGCCACCAACAACAACCCACCACCCTACTGCTGCCACTGTAGCTGCTGCTGCTATAAGCACTGTTGGTCGGAGCACCACCCCCACTGTCGGAGGTAGGTCATCCACGAGCCACGGACGGGCATCACCCCCCCGGCTACGAGCACGCCTAGGTTTGCACTGGCCCTTCTCTTTCTTTATGTGTTATTGCATGGACCTATGTGTATTTGTGAACCCTAGTGTATTATTTATATATGTGCATGTTTGAGAATAGTAATTGGGTTAGTGAATACTTCATAGAAAATTTGGCTATTTAATATGATATATTTGTGTTGACCTAGGTATTTAGACTAAAACTGACATTGTGCACACTAACCTACTAGCTAGGACTTGTGTTTAGGTTATACGATATTTGGTATTGTAACATATTTTGGTAGTTAATTTCTTGTTGTGCACCGTATTTGAGGACATGACACTTGTGCATTTTAGCTACGTGCACACTCGACCCTGCTAGTTGTCCGGTTGTGACCCCCTCCTTACGTCAGTTCTAATACATTGTAGTTGTATTTCATGTACGTACTAGTATAATAACTGATAATTATATTATATTATATCATACATATAGGGTCGCTAGACTGTTCGGGCGAGACTCCGAGAGCAGGATTTTGGTACTCGCAGCTTGAGGATCAAGGCAAGTATACCTTGCCTTATTTAATGTTTAATTTAAATTATTAAATATTGCATGAGATATTGTTGCAATATATTATGTGCGTCCGAGAATAACTCGGATGTAGTCGACGAATGCGTTGATGTGTAGTGTATTAACTTAGTCACTAGCAGACTCATCTACTGTTGTGAGAAAATTATGATATCTTCCAAGACCCTGACACTTGTTACACTCATCACGATGACAAACTCATGTTGGGATGCGGGTTAGCATACCCGACTAGCTATCAGTGCGTATGACATGTATCACGGTTTAGTGCGTAATCATGAATGTCTAATTAATTGAGACTTGGCATGTAGTTACATGGTATGCACGTCGTGTATTCACTTGTATATTTACATTAGGCGGGGAGGATAACTAGTAGGCGTATGGGATACACACATTGGAATCCATAGTGTCCAGAGGAGCCATGGATCTAATGACTTCCTTTATTCAGATATCGTATTCTTTGGAGCGATACAGACGTATATATTTGCAGATACCTCATTCTTCGGAACGATGGACGTTACATGTACAAATACCATGCTCTTCGGAGTGTTGGACGTTATGCCTACACCTACCCATACGTACCAAGTTTTTTCTCATATTGCATTCACTTAGATGGTTAGCACACCCCCTTTATTTATTTAGTATTTATATTTGGCATATATTTTTGTATCTTATTACGTCCCTCTGAGGACCTGGTTCCCTTCCAGATTGGATGAGGCATACTATCCTACCATGTACGGGTCCAGGCAGGAGATGAGGTATGCGTCCGAGGAGGAGCTTGAGGTACTACTATTAGAGTTTGCTTGATCACTGGTAGGCCTTCCACCTAGGGCTGGATCATCATTATCTAGTTAGCCGATGCTCTAGCCATACTCTCTTATCTGTCCTTTCGTACTCTTATTTTATCATTGTAGTAGGTTTGTTCCCATAAGACATATTTGGACTGTACTATGACATTCATACTCTGCACTTATTTTTTAGTATTTATTTCAGAACTTCTTATTTATATTATGGACGAGATTAGACTTTTACCTGCTGTATGTTAGCATATTAGACTTGTTAGTATTTTAGGATAGCGTAGTACGCTTCATCATGTCCATTAAATTGGGTAATCCCACGGAGACGTATTAGCTGGCCATAGGACCTCATATATATATATATATTTGAGGTTATGTGTGTGCTAAGGGGGAGGGGGTCGGACAACAACAATAACAGAAACAAAAAAAGCAATAGCAACAGTAACAGGAACAACAACAACAGTAACAGAAACATCAACAACAAACAGCAACAACAACAACAACAGTAACAAAAACATCAACAACAAACAACAACAGCGACAACAACAGCAAACAGCCCGAGCAGCAGCAACAGGTACAAGCCAAGGAGCAGCAGCAACGGGTATCGGGGGGCTAGCATGTGGTTGCTTTATAGTGAGTTCAGTAAGTTTAATTGGTTAGTAGTTATATGCATTTTTAGTTTGATAAGTTAGTTAGTATCTATATATAAATACTTATTGATTAGTTACTAGTTAGATATATATACATACCTACTTATGTATCTGTAGTTATGTTTGTATGTATATGGGGGTATATGTATTAGTTGCATTAATGGTTACTATAGCATGGTAGTTAGTATATAATATGCATATTAGTATATACTAGTAGTTAGTATTAGTACATACTAGAAGTTATATTAGATTGATATATACATATTAATATATAGTTAGTGGGGTAGTTAACTATATGCTAGAGTGACATTACCTTGAGATACCAAGGTAAATATCAAGGTAATGAGGGATACTCAAGGTATTTGAGTTGGGTATCGAGATGAGTGTTTAGTGGTGCGATACCAAGTTGGTTCAAAGCCAAGGTATCCACAGAAGCAATAGTAATTAGGATTAGTATTTTTATTATTGATTGAATATGCATAATATGGTATTCTATCTCTAATTGTTTGCGTATCTTGAGATACGATATCTTAGTGATTTTATAATATCTTAGATTAAGTAGTGTAACATAGTTTTATAGTGTATGGACCCAATATCCTAGAGATGGACTCATACAACCTAGAAATAGCTAGTTTGACCAAGTTTGACCAGTTTGACTTAGAGTTGACCTAGTTTGACTATTTTGACTTAGAAATAGTTTTTTGACCTAAATGTTGACTTGTTTTACTTATTTTATTTTGAAATCTTGTATTGATGTTATATTCCATATCTAGGTCTTCGAGGCACCGTACCGGACATTTGTGATACTGTGTACCAGGTTCTAGGCGAGTATATTCTTTGATAATTTTTTATTTATGATATCCTTTATGTTTCTTGTATCTAATATAAATATCCTTGATTTCTTGACACGATGGTTACACGGATTGGTATATCTGGATCTTGTCATAAGATGTTATTCCATGGTATATATGGTATATCTTGTGTAAGACTTATTCCTTGTTCTTCTTGTACATGTACAGATACTGATTCTCGGAGAGACTTGGTACCTTCCTAGAGAATCCCGTGCCATAAATTACCATGATTGGATCCACTATACCATTTGGGGGTGGAGAGTATTTTAGTGTAGATATGTGATCATATCCTCCTTGTGCATGTCTTGTTACTTGTGAGTGTTGATCATAAACCGCACGTATGATTAGCCAAGCCCTTATCCTTGTGCAGGTTTTCAAGATGATCACATGTTAAAGCTAGTACTCACTCACTTAGTCATTAGTATTCGTGTTCATTGCCATTTTGTTCATTCTTGTATTGTTCATTCTTGTATTTATTTCCAGTATTTCCTTTATTGTATATCTCTTGTATCTATTATTGCATCTTGTATATTCACATCTATTTACTATTACGTAGTTTATATCATTGATTAGAACTGATGTTAGAGATATACTATACTCATTTCCTGACTGGATATATTTTTTCCAGATGACATTAAGGAGTGGCACCCTACTCATTATGGGTCTCAGGATGTTATGGGCTTAGAGCTAGAGACCCTAGCTCAGGAGGGACTTATCCCGACTGAGACAGATAAACCGGGACTTGTAGCTTCTTAGTTATTCTCTTGTACTGGATTTGTCTCCATCTTACTGTTTAGTATTTTCTCAGACTCATTAATGTTATTATTTTGACTCATGAGTTGTATTATGACTATTCTATTCTTTTATCATATTTGTGCTATTCTCTATCTTATATCTGTGATTGAGTATATTGATATTGTTGGTGGCTTATTATATTGCTAGATAGACTATCCAAACAACGTTATGCCGCTGATTTTGTGGCATAGGCTGGGCGTTGTTCCCGATTTGCATCCTTATATCGAGTGCGGTTCGTAACACGATGCCATCCTCTACAAGCTAACCCACCAAGAAAAAGGTGGCAATAAGGCCGAGGACGAGGCCGAGGTTACGACAACGCAGGAGGAGCCCATGAGAACCCGTCTCAAGGCTTGCACTCCCGAAGTAGTCACTCTCCTCGTTGCCAAGTTGTACAGGAAGGCAGCAGAATCTCTGGCACCTTCCACAATGTCCGAACCTCTAGTCATTCGTCTTCATAGCCCAAATCAACCGCAGAAGAAGGACCCCACACTATCTGCTTCTTTCAAACCTATGGTCATTCGCCTTCATATGCCAAATTGACCGCAGAAGAAGGATCCCACACCATCTGCTCCTTCAGAACGTATGATCATTTGTCTTCGTAGACCTCCAAAAGATGACCCGGCCATAGTTGCAGCCTTTGACCCTCTGGTAGTAAAATTGTACAGGAAGCTACCAATGCCTGTAACCGTGCTGGGGGTATCCCATGATGATGATGAACTGTAAGAATATATGGCCGCTCAGGACAACATCCCTTCTCTCGATGATATGATTCCTCTGAAAGATATACCTTATTTTATCAATAAAGGGTTCTCTTTGATTTATTCTGAGCGTACACATATCAACACATTATACTCTATGGAGCACGGCCTAGGCTTACACCTGCAAACACAGGTGCCTACTACCTACGCAGTAAACTAGATCCTCCATAGTCAAGGTTCCTACTTCATGGCTCCAGCAAGGAGGAGGGGAGACAAACCTATCATCTTCGGCAGGGTTGAATGCCCTCGGCCCTTCATCCCGGAGGAACAAGAGCTAGAACCCGATACCGGCAAAATATAACTCTACTGGTTCAGCGGTCAAGGAAAACATATCATCCAAAATATGGCTTATGGTACGTAATACCTCCCATAACCCCTGAAGGTTCAGATAAAGAAGATGAGGTTCACTCCCACTCTTTGTAATCTTTCGCTTGGGACTCCGATGTTAGTATCAGAGAGATGCTCAAGCAAACATTGTCTGCCAACATAGTGTCTATTGACCCTGAGAAAGACGATGAAGATCCACAGAAACTCCTTGAAGTAGAACCGTGGGCCCAACGCCTAGACGCACAGTGGGTAATGTGGTTCTAACAATGATAATCTCTTATTGAGGACAATGTCGTACAAGTCAATCTGGGCGACGAATCCTCCCCAAACCTATCTTCATCAGCAAAAGTCTATCAGAAGAAGACCGAGAATCCCTGCTACAGCTCATAAGGAAATACATTAATGTCTTTGCCTAGAGTTATAAAGATATGCCAAGGCTGGATTCTCAATTACGGTCCATAAACTCAATATTTTGCCAAACGTCAAACTAGTCAAGCAACAACAACGACAGTTTCAGTCGGATATAATAAATTTTATCGATGTTGAAGTCAACAAGCTGATAGCTAGTGGCTTCATCCACGAGAAACAACACCCGACTGGGTAGCCAATATAGTGCCTGTCGTCAAGAAGAATGGGAAGATTTGAATCTGCATCAACTTTCATGATCTAAAAACGGTATGTCCTAAGGACGAATTCCCCTTCCGATCACCGACATAATGATCGATAATACCTGTGGCTTCGAGCGCATGTCCTTTATGGATGACTTCTCAGTCTACAACCAAATTAAGATATTTCCCGATAATAAAAAACATACATCGTTTCGGACCCTAATAGGCATATACTACTACACGGTCATACCTTTCGGTCTACAAAACACAGATCCTATATACTAGTGAGCTATGAGCACCATTTTTTGTGAATATCTGCGTAAGACAGTGGAATGCTAAGTTGATAACATCACCGTCAAGAGTCGCTCTAAAGATGATCACCTCCAAGACTTGAGGACTGTGTTTGACTTAATACGCGCACACCGTCTCAAAATGAACCCTACCAAGTCCTTCTTGGGAGTCCCCAGCGGCAAATTCTTGGGTTTCGTCATTACTTCTTGTGATATTCATATAGACTCCGACAAGACCAAGGCTATCCTTGAAATGAGCCCACCAAAGAACCTCTGGGAACTTTGCTGCCTTCAAGGGAGGCTAGGATACATCAGGAGGTTCATATCTAACCTCTCTAGATGTTGTCGGTTGTTCACCCAGCTCATGAAGAAATGTGTCTCCTTTGTCTGGGATGAAAAATGCCAACGCGCGTTTGATGACATCAAGAAATACCTATCAAATCCTCCCTTGCTGGTAGCCCCGGTCATGTGAAAGACCTTTCTGCTCTATGTACGGGCGGTGGAGCACTATATCGGTGCCATGTTAGCCCAGAATAGTGATACAGGCCACGAGCAGGCCATATACTCTCTAGCCGGATGATGGTCGGTACGGAGCATTGGTATACCGTCGTTGAAAAGTAATGGCTTGCTCTAGTATTCGCTATTCAGAAAACTTGACATTATGTGGCTGGACACACCATTCATATAATTTTGCGAGTCAACCCCCTTAGGGTTCTCATGACCAAACCAGGGGCACTCAGTTCCTTCTTGGCTACTTGGGCAATACTATTATCTCCATATGATATGGTGTTTATCCTACATAAGGCCGTCAAGGGTCAAGCACTGGCTAATTTTTTGGCAGCCCACCCGAGGTCAAAAACCTCAAAGCTCTATGAGGAGATTCCAGACGAGGCAGCGGACTCCAACATCATTTCACACGAAGTTGTGTAGTGAATATTCTTTGACGATGCTTTAAGTGCAGGGCCCAAAGGCGGCATCATCGCTGGGGTCCGGATAGTGTTGATCTACCTATATGCCCTCGTCATCATTCATGCCTACTCCCTCATAGAGCCATGTTCTAATAATGTGACAGAGTACAATGCCTTAATAAGCAGGCTCCAACTTGCTAAACAAGTTGGAGTAGAATACCTAGAGACTTACGGTGATTCTCAGCTAATAATAAAATAGGTCTTGGGTGAGTATGAAGTCCAAAATGAAGACTTGATCCCCTACCACCAAGCTGCTTAGCATCATCATAACTTTCGAGATGTTCTTCATAGAGCAAGTCCTTCGATTGTAAAATATTGAGGCGGACGCCTTAGCCGGCCTCGTTTCTTCCTGGGCGATACCCAACAACACTCATCAGCTAATCGACATGATCGGCCAAGAGCGGGTCTGTCCCAAGAGCAACCTATGCTTTGTGCCTCAGCTATGCAGCGAAGGTCGACACCGATACTCAGGATTGGAGGCTTCCATTCATTGACTATGTAGTCTATAAAATTCTCTCTGAGAAACTGAAACAGACCACTTCAATCAGGAGATACTCCCTCTGTTTCTATTTTGATACGAAGACCAAAATATTGTATCATCGGTATTATGACGACCTTCTGCTATAATGCTGGTCGAACACAGAGGCAAAATAAGCCCTTCACGAAGCTTACGATGGCGTCGGCAGGGTGCATCAACCCAGTCTGAAGGTATAAGATCGTCTTCAGAGAATGAGCTACTACTAGTCTATGATGGTAGCGGATGCTGTTGATTACGCAAAAAATGCCAGATATGCCAGGTCCACGCAAACTTCATCCACCAAACCTCGAATTCCTACACCCAACTATTGTGTCCTGGTTGTTCAATGCCTGGGGTATAGATGCCATTGGGAAGATTAGTCCACCTTCATCCATGGGACATCGGTTCATGTCACGACCCGCACCCGGTGTAGGGATGTAAGTCAAAACAACGCCCAGCCTAAGCCGCATCATCGGCAGTTGTCACGACCCGCACCCGGTTTAGGGGCACGAGAGCGTGGGTACGTCCAGCCTACGCCGCAGCATCGACGGTAGAACGCTGTCTAGGTCAAGTACAATCTAAATAATCTTACACTAGTATCCAACTCCATAAGGAGACACGGATAACACTATAAAATGAACAACATACTCAATCACAACTACAGCACGATAAGAATTTGAAGAAAATAAAAGAATACAACACAAGTCTACTGACAAAATAATCATACCTGAAATCAGTAACAACCAATCCCCAAGTCAGAAACAAGTCCACTAAGGTCACAGTCTGGAAAAATATTTTCCAGTCAGGAAGGAGCAAAGTACATCTCTAAATAGCAGTTCTATATAAATGACATAAACTATGTAGCAGTTCTAGATGGAAACATACCAGATGCATGTATAGGTACGAGAAATGTACAATGAGAGAAATACTGGAAATACTGTAAGTAAATGCAGGAAAAGAACAATATGTCAATGAGCAAGAACCCTATGGCTAAGTGTGTGAGTACTAGCTTTAATATGTGATCGGCTTGGGAACTTGATCAGGCTGGTTACATGTGATTAGCTATGATTCATATAAAGTCAGGCTAACCGTTGGTTAGCTATGATGCATGTAGAGATCAGGCTAATCACACGTAACAGCTATGGAGCATGTAAATGGTCAGGCCGCACCCGACGTGAGATGTGGGGTGAGCTATGGTGCATATAAAGTTGGGTATGATCACATATCTACACTAAAGTATTCCCCAAACCCCCGACTGGTATAGTAGATCCAATCATGGTACGCTATGGCACGGGATTCCCTAGGGAGGTAGCAAATCTCCCCGTGTCTCAGTGTCTGTACATGCACAAGATATCAAGGAAACAAGTCTTGTACAAGCTACACCATGAATAAGGAATAACATCTCATGACGAGATCCGTGTATACCAATCCGTGTAACCAATGTGTCAAGAACATAGATATTTACACTAGATACAGTAAACATAGGAGATATCATAAATTAGAAACTAATCAGAGAATGTACTCGCCTTGGGTCCTTAGCTGGAAATTATTGATGTCCTGTTCCAGAGTATCCCCTGGGTAAACCAACAGTCCTATAACATATCACAAATATAACACTTGTATCAGATGCTGCCCTAACACACAGAAGAAATATACTGGCCTCAGAGCTATGCCAGGCAGGGCACTAGTCAGCTAGGGTCACCTAGTAGGGATAAAACATATTACCTATTTTTAATCATTAATACCTACCATATATATATACCAATTAAACATACTGTTAATAATTAAACATAATACATATATATTGTTATTCCAAAGTATACAAAATAGGTATAACTGTTTGTACATAGTGGAAGTATATATTATATGTTTATAAAAATGTACATAAGTCCCATTATAAGAATATATATACATTTATACCAATATACGTAATTGCATATTTATACATTTATACCAAAATATGTATTTTATTACATGTATTCTATATGAAATATAGCAAATAATACATATTTAATACACATAGCAGAACACGTATTCATATATATATCATATATATATATATTGAAAGTATATAAATGTATGTACAAAATATATATATATTAATATATACACTAATACTCATTATACATATTTGAAAATATACTAAGTATATATACATATATACCAATCAATACTAAATACGTACTAAATACGTATATATCAATTATATTAAACATATATCAAATACGTTCATATACATATATATGAGTATATATTTTTATACCAAAAATAATACCTATACTATTATATTTTATATACCAAATACGTATATATATATCATACCCATACAAAATATATACACATATATTTTTGTATACCAAAATAATAACTATACTATATACATGTATAATAATATACACATACACACAGATATACGTATATATATACACATTAATTATATACATACAAATACCTATACATTAGTTATATATATATATTAACACATACATATATTAAAATATATATACTATGCTTATACATGTTCAACATTTTATTTATAAAAATATACATGTACATATATTAAATTATACATTACCAATGTATTTATATACTATACCTGTTCATGTATTTACAGAAATTAAACAATTACTACACATATACGTATATGAATTTATACTCATATGTATATACATATATACATATATATATATATATGTATATATATATATATATATATATCTCTATATAAAGAAGGAAGAGGGAGAGGAGAATTACCTGCTGGGGGTTGGCCGGAGTCTCGCCTGAGTACGGCAGGAGGCCGCCGGACTGATGGGGGTGGTGGTGATGGATGATGGATGATGGATGATGGAGTTGGAGGTGATGGTGAATGGAACAGCAGGCCGGGATGGGGAGTCCGCCGGAGTCGAAGACACGGCAGGGAGTGGCCGGAAACGGAGGAGGGAAGTCGGGCTTCGGTTGGCCGCCCGCCGGAGTTGGAGGAGATGGATAGGTGCAGCGGGAATCGAGCAGCAGAGGGCCGGAGGGCTGTGCAGTCGGGGTCGGGTTGGCCGCTCGCCGGGGGGATGGCTGCTGCGGGGTGGAGCAGGCCAGCGGGGTGGCTGCCAGCGGCTGACGGTGGCGCAGTAGGGGGTCGGAGAGGTCGGACCAGAGTCGTGCGGGTTGCGGGGCCGGTACTGGGCCGGATGGCCGGAGGAGTTGAACGCAGTGGGGGAGTCGTTGGCCACCGGAGTGCAGCAGGCCGGGGTGCACAGGAAGTCGGGATGGCCGGCCGGAGCAGCGGGGATGGGCCGGATGAACAGTAATTGGGGGGTGAACAGTGTTCCCCCCTTCTTCCTTTTGAATTTAAAAATCAAAAATAACAAGAAAAGGAAGAAGAAGGAAGAAGAAGAAGAGAAGAAAAATAAAAATGAAAGGAAGAAGAATTCCTACGTTGGAGAGAGGTGGGGCTTGTGAGGAGGTGGGGTTTCCTAGGTTGTCTAGGGATTAGGGTTTGATGTAGACATTAAATAGTAAAAGGGTGAGAGGGTGTGATGGAGGGTGGTGATTGAACCCTTAGAATGAGTGGCTCAGATTTGACATGGAGAGAAAATAATTCATGGGGGATGAGGGTGAGAGATTTAATTAAAATTAATAGGGCTCCCTCATTGGTTTAATCAATGAGGTGTTGCCATAAAATGCAAATTTGCAAATTAGCCCCCTTAAATTTGGGTATTTGCACAGACACATAAAATGACGAAAATTTGGCGGGCGATTTGGTGTCCGGTGTTTTGTAGGGTCAGGGGGCGCTGTAAGTTTGGTATGGGCTTAAATAGCAGGGCACTGGAATAAATTAGGGTTTCAGAATCAGATAAAATAGTATCCTCAATTTAAATAGAAATAAAAGCAAGTTGTGTTCTAGAATTAATTAGGAGTACATGGGGCCAAAATCAGGTCAGGTCATCAATACCAATAATGAAGAGGACTCAGAACAGAATATTACCCTAATTTGGGCCGCACGAAAAATAGGTCAAGATTGCCTCCAATTTTCGATTGGAACGCACAACGATAAAAATAGGAATTTTATTAAATAAACGTCCGCGACGATTTTTGCGCGGCCACAAATAATGCACAGGGAGCAAAATTATGAGTTGCAAAAATAGCAAAATTGAAGGCGGCACGTCTAGGGCAAGATTGTAAAATTTGTTGGAAGACAAAAGTCAGGATAGCGCTCCCAATATCGAAGCAAAGACAATGCGCAATAATTAAATAAAATACGGTAATTAATTACAATCTCAAATAAATAAATTATAAATAAAACAATTAAATACAGAATTCCACAACTCGGACAGGTGTTTATCTACTGGGCTTCTAGGTCAATTCTGCTAGCTAAAAATAAATGAACACTGCATCTAATACTATATTTAATTACACATCACACATAATTATTTAAATTAAATATACTATCATGCAATTACTAAATTATAAATACCATAATATTAAATATTGTAAAAAGTCAAAAATACCCCTGTTTTCGGAATGTGGTAGTGACAGCAGTAGAACATTGTCTTGGTCAACTATACTTATCTAAATATCTCATAATAATATAAAATTTGCCAACAATATCTCAACACAAAACTCAATCACATTCTAAAGCACGAGAAAATATCTAGGAAGTCTAACATAACTATCCATTCAAATATATATTATCAACACCAATAGAAAAATAATCAAAAACTCAATATAAGCCAAAAATAAATCTGGTACCAAAATGCTAAAGAGAACTAACTATGAAAACTAGTGATCCGGATAAACCTTCCGACAATCACTCCAAATACGTATATATATATCATACCCATACAAAATATATACACATATATTTTTGTATACCAAAATAATAACTATACTATATACATGTATAATAATATACACATACACACAGATATACGTATATATGTACACATTAATTATATACATACAAATACCTATACATTAGTTATATATATATATTAACACATACATATATTAAAATATATATACTATGCTTATACATGTTCAACATTTTATTTATAAAAATATACATGTACATATATTAAATTATATATTACCAATATATTTATATACTACACCTGTTCATGTATTTACAGAAATTAAACAATTACTACACATATACGTATATGAATTTATACTCATACGTATATACATATATACATATATATATATGTATATATATATATATATATCTATATAAAGAAGGAAGAGGGAGAGGAGAATTACCTGCTGGGGGTTGGCCGGAGTCTCGCCTGAGTACGGCAGGAGGCCGCCGGACTGATGGGGGTGGTGGTGATGGATGATGGATGATGGATGATGGAGTTGGAGGTGATGGTGAATGGAACAGCAGGCCGGGATGGGGAGTCCGCCGGAGTCGAAGACACGGCAGGGAGTGGCCGAAAACGGAGGAGGGAAGTCGGGCTTCGGTTGGCCGCCCGTCGGAGTTGGAGGAGATGGATAGGTGCAGCGGGAATCGAGCAGCAGAGGGCCGGAGGGCTGTGCAGTCAGGGTCGGGTTGGCCGCTCACCGGGGGGATGGCTGCTGCGGGGTGGAGCAGGCCAGCGGGGTGGCTGCCAGCGGCTGACGGTGGCGTAGTAGGGGGTCGGAGAGGTCGGACCGGAGTCGTGCGGGTTGCGGGGCTGGTACTCGGCCGGATGGCCGGAGGAGTTGAACGCAGTGGGGGAGTCGTTGGCCGCCGGAGTGTAGCAGGCCGGGGTGCACAGGAAGTCGGGATGGCCGGCCGGAGCAGCGGGGATGGGCCGGATGAACAGTAATTGGGGGGTGAACAGTGTTCCCCCCTTCTTTCTTTTGAATTTGAAAATCAAAAATAACAAGAAAAGGAAGAAGAAGGAAGATGAAGAAGAGAAGAAAAATAAAAATGAAAGGAAGAAGAATTCCTACGTTGGAGAGAGGTGGGGCTTGTGAGGAGGTGGGGTTTCCTAGGTTGTCTAGGGATTAGGGTTTGATGTAGACATTAAATAGTAAAAGGGTGAGAGGGTGTGATGGAGGGTGGTGATTGAACCCTTAGAATGAGTGGCTCAGATTTGACATGGAGAGAAAATAATTCATGGGGGATGAGGGTGAGAGATTTAATTAAAATAAATAGGGCTCCCTCATTGGTTTAATCAATGAGGTGTTGCCTAAAATGCAAATTTGCAAATTAGCCCCCTTAAATTTGGGTATTTGTACAGACACATAACATAACGAAAATTTGGCGGGCAATTCGGTGTCCGGTGTTTTGTAGGGTCAGGGGGCGCTGTAAGTTTGGTATGGGCTTAAATAGCAGGGCACTGGAATAAATTGGGGTTTCAGAATCAGATAAAATACTATCCTCAATTTAAATAGAAATAAATACAAGTTGTGTTCTAGAATTAATTAGGAGTACTTGGGGCCAAAATCAGGTCAGGTCATCAATACCAATAATGAAGAGGACTCAGAACAGAATATTACCCTAATTTGGGCCGCACGAAAAATAGGTCAAGATTGCCTCCAATTTTTGATTGGAACGCACAACGATAAAAATAGGAATTTTATTAAATAAACGTCCGCGACGATTTTTGCGCGACCACAAATAATGCACAGGGAGCAAAATTATGAGTTACAAAAATAGCAAAATTGAAGGCGGCACGTCTAGGGCAAGATTGTAAAATTTGTTGGAAGACAAAAGTCAGGATAGCGCTCCCAATATCGAAGCAAAGACAATGCGCAATAATTAAATAAAATACGGCAATTAATTACAATCTCAAATAAATAAATTATAAATAAAACAATTAAATACAGAATTCCACAACTCGGACAGGTGTTCATCTACTGGGCTTCTAGGTCAATTCTGCTAGCTAAAAATAAATGAACACTGCATCTAATACTATATTTAATTACACATCACACATAATTATTTAAATTAAATATACTATCATGCAATTACTAAATTATAAATACCATAATATTAAATATTATAAAAAGTCGAAAATATTCCTGTTTTCGGAATGTGGTAGTGACAAGTCTACCCACCTTAAAAGAATTTCGTCCTCGAAATTTAAAATCCTCATAGTAGTGTTTATTCATACACATTATTATTTCCCTCAATTTAAATTTATCAACCACGAATCAATTAATAATCCACAAGGTCTTTTCACAATTTGTCAAAAATTCTGATATTATTTCATTCCTGAAAAATTTTCGAAATGAAATCAAAGTCCATTTTTTATCAAAATTTTCTTGAAAGTTTTAGTTAATAACTCATTACTCAGAATTTAATATCCACTCCTCAAATTTGATTTTTAATCAATGCACATATATATAACGTAATCTCGTCCAAAAAGTTTGAATTCAAACATTAGTCTATCAATAATTTTATTTCTCGATTTCCTCTTCCTCAAAATACTTAACAATGCGACACCTATGGATCCTTCAAATGCAACGTCCGCAATAAAAATTTTAAATTACTATATTGCAATCAAATATATATACTGATAATTTTCCAAATTTTCCTCAATTTTGTAATGATAAATTATATCACAATCAACCTTCCTGAAATTAACAATCATTAATTCTGCCATGTTAAATTTTTAATCCTTTATTTAAATTAGCGTTTATCCTCAAATTTCCATCATATCTCGATCCTTGTAAAACCAATGATCCAGCAATTCTGTTATATTAACTCATGAATACTTATCCTTGAATTTCTAATCATCTTGTCCCATTTGTCGGTCATAACCTTGTCATAGATCTTTGCTATGGTCAAAATCCTAATGATCATGGTTTAAGAAAACTCTACCTACAGCCATGCAATTTAAGAAAAAATATAGGTCATGTATCTTTGGTCATGGTATTTCAGTCTCTGTTAAGGTGTACTACTAGTTATATCCTAACAAGAAAATCATGAATACGAACTACAGTATTAGGAAAATCAATCAATCGAAAGATGGAAGAAGGAATCATTAGGAGAGAAAGAAAGAACCTGCTAACATATTACTTGCGGTATTTCCTATCTCTAACATACACTTAGCTCTAGCAAATTCACTAACTAATTCATATTCCTATACACCGGTACTCATATCAATTAATCATTAGTCCACAACATCCATGATTACATCCTCATTGTATACATCTGTTTATTAATACCTAAATCTGATACCAGATTCTCTAATATAACTCTAGATGGACACCCAAGTCAGTCTGCGGTGCCATCTCAATCCTGCTCAAGTTATCAGATCCTTACACATGTATATCATCTACTCATATATTAATATTCATATCTCTCATCTACCATAAAATTAATCCTCAAAATAATCGTCAAGGTTTAACTTCTCGATCAACTTAAAAATGAATTGTATATACCTCCTCAAAATTAGATACTCAACATCGACACAAAATTTAATCACTTCTAAAATCTTTGTAGCCTTAACCATGTTTATTGAATTCATATTTGAAATCCTCAAAAATTTAATGACAAAATCTCAACTCCTCAATTATTCTAAAAATAAAATTTTATTTCCACCTTTTAATTTATAACTCCACAAATGTACATATCAGTGCTCACGGTCTCTGATACTCAAGGTGCACTCAATGCATCTAGTGTCTATAATTTTGTACTAAAATTGTACTGCCTGAATCACTTGTACCATTATCTTCATTGATCAAAGTTATCATCACCTGTATTTTCTTTCATGATTTCAATTATGTCAGCTGGTATATCATCCAATTATCATCACACAGAGTGCTTACTGTTATTAACGTTATTCTCGACTATTCCTCGATATAGAATCATTAGCACTCTTGGTATTATATCACTAGTTTCATTAATAGATCATCTCATCAAGCTCATTATAACTCATGATTACATGTATCTACTATAACACTCATGTTTCTTTACTCTCATGGGTATGTGTATGGTTCTTCATCTTGATTGATGTATAGGTATTTCTCTTTAACCTTTTACAGCCTGTTAAACTGATCTGTGATATGCTTCACCATCTTCATTACCAATTCTGATATTTCTCTACTCATGACACCTCATTATAACTCCTCATGCATATAAATTTCTTTACCTTTAACACGCCCGATATCAATCATCAGATTGAACGTTATGCTCCATTAATCCTTAACACAATTCCTTGATACCTAATTGTTTACATAGATCACTTAATTACATAACCATGATTTTCCAGGACGGGTAATTGGCTCTGATACTAACTCTGAGAACTATCACTGATACTCGATACTCTCCTTCTATAATACCAGTACTAATTATAATAACACCTATCATAGAACTATTGCTACAAGGTACTATACTATGGGTATCCCTAGATTAATGCCTAATGCTCCCATGTCCAACATAAGAAACGCTTACAAACTCACAAGTCACACTCAGTCAAACTAATACAAGACACAACCAAAATTGTAAGTCACTAATTATCATACTAACAAGGAATCCTCAAAGAAAATAAGCTCAAAAGGAACTAGATCAAGGACGGAAGGTATCTTTACTGCTAGTAAAGAAAAGAAGCGATGGAACAAAGTCCTGGAATAACAGAAATAGATAAGTCTTGAGATGAGACTTTAAGAACCAATTTAAGATACAACCTGATAATCATACACGTCTGTCAGAAATCATGACACTCAGAATCCTCGTCACGCCAGTAAGCATAGATGCGATAAACGACAGGTTCCGTAACGAAGGTATGCAACTCTATAATCATGTCATCTAGAATCTTCGCCACGCCAACCGGTATGGCTGCGAGAGACCCTAAGTTTCATAACTACAGTATGTACATCCAAGTCAGGTTCCTACGTTCTCGTCACGACAGCTAATATGGCTGCAATAAACTCTAGGTTCCATAACCAAAGTAGACGTTTTACCTTTCTCACTGTCCTCATCAATATATGTCATCAGATGATACCATAAATTTTAGCCCGTAAAATTCATCTCGATATGAAATCAATTCAACAACGATACCAGGAATTAAAATTAACAACTGGTCAACAAGAATCAAACTCAATATCAACGAGTGAGGACGGACGGAAACAAGGGCGAAGGAATTAAATTGGAAATTATAATAAGATTCTCATGGGATCATCCCAGGAAATCTTTCAAATAAATTGTGATTGAGTATCCTCTCTCATCCTAGTATCCTATGTCCTATGTCCTATAGCAGGCACGCAGTACTACAACGAAGACGTCACACTACCACGACATCGCACAACTTGCGAAGTCTGACCTGCATGGGCCACCACTAAAAACGTGTCACGACCCGCACCCGGTTTAGGGGCACGAGAGCGTGGGTACGTCCAGCCTACGCCGCAGCATCGGCGGTAGAACGCTGTCTAGGTCAAGTACAATCTAAATAATCTCACACTAGTATCCAACTCCATAAGGAGACACGGATAACACTATAAAATGAACAACATACTCAATCACAACTACAGCATGATAAGAATTTGAAGAAAACAAAAGAATACAACACAAGTCTACTGACAAAATAATCATACCTGAAATCAGTAACAACCAATCCCCAAGTCAGAAACAAGTCCACTAAGGTCACAGTCTGGAAAAATATTTTTCAGTCAGGAAGGAGCAAAGTACATCTCTAAATAGCAGTTCTATATAAATGACATAAACTATGTAGCAGTTCTAGATGGAAACATACCAGATGCATGTATAGGTACGAGAAATGTACAATGAGAGAAATACTGGAAATACTGTAAGTAAATGCAGGAAAAGAACAATATGTCAATGAGCAAGAACCCTATGGCTAAGTGTGTGAGTACTAGCTTTAATATGTGATCAGCTTGGGAACTTGATCAGGCTGGTTACATGTGATTAGCTATGGTTCATATAAAGTCAGGCTAACCGTTGGTTAGCTATGATGCATGTAGAGATCAGGCTAATCACACGTAACAGCTATGGAGCATGTAAATGGTCAGGCCGCATCCGACGTGAGATGTGGGGTGAGCTATGGTGCATATAAAGTTGGGTATGATCACATATCTACACTAAAGTACTCCCCAAACCCACGACTCGTATAGTAGATCCAATCATGGTACGCTATGGCACGGGATTCCCTAGGGAGGTAGCAAATCTCTCCGGGTCTCAGTGTCTGTACATGCACAAGATATCAAGGAAACAAGTCTTGTACAAGCTACACCATGAATAAGGAATAACATCTCATGACGAGATCCGGGTATACCAATCCGTGTAACCAATGTGTCAAGAACATGGATATTTATACTAGATACAGTGAACATAGGAGATATCATAAATTAGAAACTAATCAGAGAATGTACTCGCCTTGGGTCCTTAGCTGGTAATTATTGATGTCCTGTTCCAGAGTATCCCCTGGGTAAACCAACAGTCCTATAACATATCACAAATATAACACTTGTATCAGATGCTGCCCTAACATACAGAAGAAATATACTGGCCTCAAAGCTATGCCAGGCAGGGCACTAGTCAGCTAGGGTCACCTAGTAGGGATAAAACACATTACCTATTTTTAATCATTAATACCTACCATATATATATACCAATTAAACATACTGTTAATAATTAAACATAATACATATATATTGTTATTCCAAAGTATACAAAATAGGTATAACTGTTTGTACATAGTGGAAGTATATATTATTTGTTTATAAAAATGTACATAAGTCCTATTATAAGAATATATATACATTTATACCAAAATACGTAATTGCATATTTATACATTTATACCAAAATATGTATTTTATTACATGTATTCTATATGAAATATACTAAATAATACATATTTAATACACATAACAGAACACGTATTCATATATATATCATATATATATATATATTGAAAGTATATAAATGTATGTACAAAATATATATATATTAATATATACACTAATACTCATTATACATATTTGAAAATATACTAAGTATATATACATATATACCAATCAATACTAAATACGTACTAAATACGTATATATCAATTATATTAAACATATATCAAATACGTTCATATACATATATATGAGTATATATTTTTATACCAAAAATAATACGTATACTATTATATTTTATATACCAAATACGTATATATATATCATACCCATACAAAATATATACACATATATTTTTGTATACCAAAATAATAACTATACTATATACATGTATAATAATATACACATACACACAGATATACGTATATATATACACATTAATTATATACATACAAATACCTATACATTAGTTATATATATATATTAACACATACATATATTAAAATATATATACTATGCTTATACATGTTCAACATTTTATTTATAAAAATATACATGTACATATATTAAATTATACATTACCAATGTATTTATATACTATACCTGTTCATGTATTTACAGAAATTAAACAATTACTACACATATACGTATATGAATTTATACTCATATGTATATACATATATACATATATATATATATGTATATATATATATATATATATATATATATCTCTATATAAAGAAGGAAGAGGGAGAGGAGAATTACCTGCTGGGGGTTGGCCGGAGTCTCGCCTGAGTACGGCAGGAGGCCGCCGGACTGATGGGGGTGGTGGTGATGGATGATGGATGATGGATGATGGAGTTGGAGGTGATGGTGAATGGAACAGCAGGCCGGGATGGGGAGTCCGCCGGAGTCGAAGACACGGCAGGGAGTGGCCGGAAACGGAGGAGGGAAGTCGGGCTTCGGTTGGCCGCCCGCCGGAGTTGGAGGAGATGGATAGGTGCAGCGGGAATCGAGCAGCAGAGGGCCGGAGGGCTGTGCAGTCGGGGTCGGGTTGGCCGCTCGCCGGGGGGATGGCTGCTGCGGGGTGGAGCAGGCCAGCGGGGTGGCTGCCAGCGGCTGACGGTGGCGCAGTAGGGGGTCGGAGAGGTCGGACCAGAGTCGTGCGGGTTGCGGGGCCGGTACTGGGCCGGATGGCCGGAGGAGTTGAACGCAGTGGGGGAGTCGTTGGCCACCGGAGTGCAGCAGGCCGGGGTGCACAGGAAGTCGGGATGGCCGGCCGGAGCAGCGGGGATGGGCCGGATGAACAGTAATTGGGGGGTGAACAGTGTTCCCCCCTTCTTCCTTTTGAATTTAAAAATCAAAAATAACAAGAAAAGGAAGAAGAAGGAAGAAGAAGAAGAGAAGAAAAATAAAAATGAAAGGAAGAAGAATTCCTACGTTGGAGAGAGGTGGGGCTTGTGAGGTGGTGGGGTTTCCTAGGTTGTCTAGGGATTAGGGTTTGATGTAGACATTAAATAGTAAAAGGGTGAGAGGGTGTGATGGAGGGTGGTGATTGAACCCTTAGAATGAGTGGCTCAGATTTGACATGGAGAGAAAATAATTCATGGGGGATGAGGGTGAGAGATTTAATTAAAATTAATAGGGCTCCCTCATTGGTTTAATCAATGAGGTGTTGCCATAAAATGCAAATTTGCAAATTAGCCCCCTTAAATTTGGGTATTTGCACAGACACATAAAATGACGAAAATTTGGCGGGCGATTTAGTGTCCGGTGTTTTGTAGGGTCAGGGGGCGCTGTAAGTTTGGTATGGGCTTAAATAGCAGGGCACTGGAATAAATTGGGGTTTCAGAATCAGATAAAATAGTATCCTCAATTTAAATAGAAATAAAAGCAAGTTGTGTTCTAGAATTAATTAGGAGTACATGGGGCCAAAATCAGGTCAGGTCATCAATACCAATAATGAAGAGGACTCAGAACAGAATATTATCCTAATTTGGGCCGCACGAAAAATAGGTCAAGATTGCCTCCAATTTTCGATTGGAACGCACAACGATAAAAATAGGAATTTTATTAAATAAACGTCCGCGACGATTTTTGCGCGGCCACAAATAATGCACAGGGAGCAAAATTATGAGTTACAAAAATAGCAAAATTGAAGGCGGCACGTCTAGGGCAAGATTGTAAAATTTGTTGGAAGACAAAAGTCAGGATAGCGCTCCCAATATCGAAGCAAAGACAATGCGCAATAATTAAATAAAATACGGTAATTAATTACAATCTCAAATAAATAAATTATAAATAAAACAATTAAATACAGAATTCCACAACTCGGACAGGTGTTTATCTACTGGGCTTCTAGGTCAATTCTGCTAGCTAAAAATAAATGAACACTGCATCTAATACTATATTTAATTACACATCACACATAATTATTTAAATTAAATATACTATCATGCAATTACTAAATTATAAATACCATAATATTAAATATTGTAAAAAGTCAAAAATACCCCTGTTTTCGGAATGTGGTAGTGACAGCAGTAGAACATTGTCTTGGTCAACTATACTTATCTAAACATCTCATAATAATATAAAATTTGCCAACAATATCTCAACACAAAACTCAATCACATTCTAAAGCACGAGAAAATATCTAGGAAGTCTAACATAACTATCCATTCAAATATATATTATCAACACCAATAGAAAAATAATCAAAAACTCAATATAAGCCGAAAATAAATCTGGTACCAAAATGCTAAAGAGAACTAACTATGAAAACTAGTGATCCGGATAAACCTTCCGACAATCACTCCAGAACTAGTGGTCAAAGTTTGCACCATCTATACGTCGAAGTCAATATATCAAACACCAATATCTCGGATCGTTTGAAAAATATTTTCTAGTCAGGAATGGAGCAAAGTACATCTCTAACAGCAGTTCTAATCAATGATATAAACTATATAACAGTAAATAGATATGAATATATAAGATGCATATACATGTATAAGAGATACGCAATAAAGACAATACTAAAAATAAATACAAGAATGAACAATATGGCAATGAACAAGAATACTAATGACTAAGTGAGTGAGTACCAGCTTTAACATGTGATTGGCTTGGGAACTTGTACAAGAGTAAATGGCCTGGTTAATCATACGTCCGGTGTATGATCAACACTCACAAGGAACAAGACTTGCACAAGTAGGGTATGATCATATATCTACACTATATACTCCCCAACCCCGACTGGTATAGTAGATCCAACCATGGTATGCTATGGCACAGGATTCCCCAAGAAGATAGCGACTATTCCTGAGAATTAGTGTCTGTACTTGCACAAGATAATCAATAAAATAAGACTTGTAGAAGATACACCATATACAAGGAATAACATTGCATGACGAGATCCGGATATACCAATCTGTGTAACCATCATGTCAAGAAATATGGATATCTACACTAGATATAATGAACATAGAGGATATCATAAATAAAAAACTATCAGAGAATGTACTCGCCTGAAGTCCAAAGAATAATCTCACAGATGTCTGATACGGTGCCTCGAAGACCTAGATATGGAATACAACATCAATACAAGGTTTCGAAAAGAAAATAAGTTAAACTAGTCAACTTTTAGGTCAATAAGTCAATTCTAAGTCAACTATGGTCAACTACCTATTTTTAGGTTACATAAGTCTAACTCAATAATATTGGGCTCACACACTATGAATCTAGGCCATACAAGCTACATCTTAGGATACTAAGATATCGTATCTCCGGATATGCAAACAATAGATAATATCAAATATCTATAATAAAGCCATATTAAATATATAAATCCTAGTTACAATTGCTAAATGATTATCTTGGTTTTGAACCAACTTGGTGTCACAACACTAAACCTCTGTCTTGATACCCAAACCCAATACCTTGATTATCCTCCAATACCTTGATACTTACCTTGGTATCTCAAGGTATTTGTGAATTCTAGTATATATTAACTGCCCCTCTAGCTATATATGTAGGTATCAATCCAATATAACTACTAGTATGTACTAATAGGAATACAATTACTAACTACCAACTAAACACTAACTAGTAATACATACATACATACATACATACATACATACATACATACATACATACATACATACATACATATAACTAAAGATACTCATAACAATAGATACTAGCTAACTAAAATATACTAACTTGATAACTAATAACTAGTTAACTGACAGTAACTATTACTAGCTAAACTAACTATTTAACTAAAAATACTAAGGAACTTAATTATCAACTTACCAACCCACCTAGATATAAAGAGTATAACTCAATAAAAACTCAACTAAACATTAACAGTTATCACAAGGTAATTGCTCAAAACTTTAATTATATATTAACTACGCAATAATATTATATGCTACACTACATATATATATAGTATACTATAATACAAATAGCAATTAGGAATATATTTGCATATATATTAATTACCGTATATATATATAAATATCTATAAATATATATATCTAATATATATAAAACTGTCAAACTGTCGCTAAAGGCCCCTGCCTGCTGTCGCTAAAACCACTGTTGCTGTTGATACTCTGCTGTTATAGTGACGAATTTCTGCAGCTGTCGCCAAAGCCGTTGCTATAGCCTCTGATACGGTTGCTGATATTGTTGTTATAGTGACAGATTTCTGCTGTAGTCGCTATTGCCATTTGCTGCTGTCATTGTTTCTCTTGCTGCTGCTGCTGTTGCTGTGTGTTACTGCTGCTGCTGCTATAACGCTTTCTACTATCGTTATAGCGGCTGCTGTGCTATTGCTACGCTGCTACTATGCTATTGCTACGCTGCTGCTATGCTATTGCTATGTTGCTGTTATTACCTTTGTTGCTGTCGTTAAAGCACACAATATATATATATATATATATATATACAACTATAAAATTAATACATACATTCTATAACTACTAATATATATATATATATAATTACTACATATATTTATATATATATATACAAGCCTCTCTACATACATATATATGTACATCTCCACAATAATACTTATAACACATATTATAGTATCATATATGTATATGTATATATATCATACAATTATATCTATATATAACATACATATAAGTATATATATATATATATATATATATATATATATATATATATATATATATATATATATATATATATATATATATATATTGTTATATATATATACTTATATGTATATATATATAACAATATATAACAATATATATATATATATATATATATATATATATATATACACACACACACACACACACACAATACATATATAATTACACTACTACATTTAAAAGCTAATACATATGTAGAGAAATAGCTACATAAATATAATATAACTAGATATATAGATCTATGATGCATAAATACATAAATATATATACACAACAATATATATATATATATATATATATACACATACATATAATTATATATTATAATGACTAAAATAATGAAAATAGATCTAGAATTAAAATTGTACAATCACATGGAGTGCATCGCTCCTGTATCCCACTAGATCTGGGATACGCTTACGACACGAGTCTACCACACATCCAAACGTACCCTGAAGAACACGAGCAAGTCTAATATATTATTTGTGAACAATACGAAGAGTCAAACACAAATCTACGTGTCCGTGTCAAAATGTAATATACACAAAGTCCCGTGTCAGAGAAAAAAACTCCCAAATCAACACGTACCACCAAATTATTGGGATACGACCTACATGTACCCAATTATGGACACGACATAAGCCCCAAATACACAAACACATGCCAAATTGATCTATAGGACCAATTGACACACAAAATTAATGTCAATCTTGGAATTCTCCTAAAATTGACACAAAAAGTACCATAACTTTCTCAATAGGCCTCCTATGAACACAAAACCAAATCCTATGGGTAGCCTATACATATGGGTTAATTTCTTATGGTTAATTCTCATATTTAGAACCTAAATTAAGGGGGGAAACTAAATTGTACCTATTAGAAGATGAATTCCCAATGAAATCTCCAAAATTGGTAAAATGAGCCTTCAACTTGTAGATCCTTGCTTCTCTTTGTAGATTCATGCTTCCTCCTTCTAGATCCTTGCTCCACTAGTCTCCAATGGTGATTTTAGAAAGAATTAGGTAGAAATTTGGTAGGAATTTGATAGAATTTGGTTGAAAGAAATTTTAGATCTAGATTTGAAATAAAAAATGAAGAGAGAGAAAGTTTTCATCCCCTTTATATAGTCTTCACTTGCCCCCTCTCTCAAGCTACTATGTAAAGTCTAAAATACCCCTTGGGGCCTCTCATAAAAAAATTAATTAAGGAGGAAAGCTTCTAGTTTAATGGATTTAAAATAATAAATCATCCTCCTAATGATTAGGCTTCTAATTATTGGGCTCAATTCTAACCAGAATTAAATGTTGGTCCATGAGTCTAAACTAAACTAGTTAGGTCCTCTAACATAAGTCCAAAAATAAATCTAACATGCTAACAATAAATAAATAATATAATAAATAAATATTTAACATGCACAATATTTAATTAATTACTAAAATACTAAAATATTATTTTTTAGAAAATATGCTAGTGACAAATCTATCCCCCTTAGAAGAATTTTATCCTCGAAATTAAAACTCTCACCCCTCTCTCTTAGCCCAGTCATGTCCTACTTATACAAATCTTACAATGGTCAAACCCTATCAATCATAGTCTAAAATAGTATATATCCTATAACATACAATCCTACCATTCTACTGAAAGAGAAATCATACCTGGGTATAGTCTCTTAACTATCATGAAATTTAGTTTTTGTCCTGCTGGGGTGTCTCCCTCTACTGGTGCAGAATAATCTACTATGCCACCGATGGCCTATTCCATCACACACTAAGCATTCACTATTCATCAACCTAGTCAAGATATTCTTAATACTGATGGTTACTAAGTACTAGTGATATACTCCAATTCTAGGTTATGGACATGCTTAACTTACTGACACTTGCTACTTAGGATACTATACAAAACATTGCTAAGATACTACCTCTTTGTTCTGTTTCAATTCTTGTAATCACCAAAATTTCTCAATCATTATCTTGCAAAGAACACTCGTATACCTTTTTAATCATGTGTTTTATTAGCACACCCTCGTTCAACTTTAATACTCCTAATATGATGCCTTGCTTAAATCTTGTCACTGTCTACACAAGGCACCAGCTCTCATATGCATTTTTAGATGACATCCTTATACCAAGTTACTCATGTCTCTCCTCTATATCATTATATTAGTTATTAAAATGCTTGTGCCTAAACTTTCATAATACTTGAGGTACTCCGTCTCTTGTTACTATGGTATCTTTTTCTATCTGATACTTGGTGCAACTCATCCTCTAATATTTTTTAATCATCCTAAGGTTCTTATATGTAAATTAGTATCATAATAAATACACAATTATCTTCTAGTCATTACAAAACCATGACATCTCACATGTATCCTTATATCCCTCGGACTATTCTCTGATACATACGACCTCTATAATCAAATTTGGCAAGGTACTATACTTGCTTACTTTTATATATATATATATATATATATATATATATATATATATATATATATATATATATATATATATATATATATATATATATATATATTGTCTCCCTCCTCTACTACTTGGATCACTTGTACTATTACTCCCAAATGCTTTTCTATCCATATTAACTGATACACCAATCTAATTTACATAAGGTACTTATTGTTACTAGCACATTACTCAACTAATTCCTGATATAGAAACACTAGCACTCTTGATATAGTAACACTAGCTTTCTAACTATACAACATATGTACTTAAGGTTCTAGGACACTAGCTTTATCATTAGATCTCCTCATCATACTCACTAAAAATCATAATCACTTGCATCCAATGCACTAGTTATTAACTTCTATAATACACATGTTTTACTTCACTCTCAAAGGCAGACATATGGTTCCATATATCTATTGATGTATATGTATTTTTCCTCAATCTTTTATAGACGGATACACAAATCAGTGATATACTACATATCTTCCATGACCAATCTTGATATTTTTCAACCCATGACATAATATTAAAACTCAAGCTTCCACTTTCTGATACTCATCAACTCACACTGACACTCATCATCTACTGTGTATCCTGCACATAATTTCTAGACACTCCTCCACCTATTGCTTCCAACATATTACTAGCCCCAATATCAGGTGATATACCCATCACTAGTCATATACTGGTACACTCCTATCTACTCATATCAACCTGTATCATAGGTCCTAATACTTTAGCATAATATATTATTATTCTCTCATACTTCCCCATACACTTATGTGTACCCTTCTACTATGGCACACTTACTAATACCCTTTATGCATATATATATTTCTTTACTCTTGACACACCCAAGTATCAACCACCCAATTGTATATTATGCTCCATTGATTTCTAATACAATTTCCTTGATACTTAAATGTTTATATGGCTCACCTAACTACCTAAATTCATGACTATCCAGAACTGGCATGCTGACTCTGATACTAACTCATGGGACCACTACTGATACTCTCGACTCCCCCTTCTACCTATAGTATCAATACTAACTATAATGACATCTATCATAGAACTATTGCTATAAGGTACTATGCTATGGGTTATCCCTAGATTTATGCCTATTGCTCACATGCCCAACCAATTTCTACTTACAGACTCACAAGTCACACTCTCAATAGTCAGCACTGTTACTCAAGACACAGACCTAAATGCAATTCATCAATTATCACGCTAACAAAAACTCTAATGGAAAGAATCTCTATAAGGAACTGGACTAGAGAACTGAAGGTATCTCTACTGCTAAGCTAAGGAACAATGGAACAAAGTCCTAAAATAACAAAAATAAATAAGTATTAATATGATACCTTAAGAACCAATTTAAGATACAATATGATAATCATACACGTCTATCCAAAATTATGATACTCAAAATCTTCGCCACGCCAGTAAGCTAGCTGCGATAAATGATAGATTCCATAATTAGGGTATGCAACTCTATAATCATGTCATCTAGAATCCTCACCACGCCTGTCATGACCCACACCCGATGTAAGGATGCAAGTCAGAAATAACGCCCAACCTACGTCACAGAATCGACGGTAGAACGCTGTCTGGGTAATCTATCTAGCAATATAATGAACCACCACAATAATAATATACTCAATCCCAGATCTAAGATGGAACGAGCACGAATATGATAAAGAATAGAAATAGTCACATACAACTCATGAGTCTAAAATAATATATCAATGAGTTAGAAAGAAATACTAACAACAATAAGCTGGAGACAAATCCAGTACACGAAATACTAAGAAGGTACTCATCCCGGGTCATCTGTCTCAGTCGGGATAAGTTCCTCCTGAGCCAGGGTCTCTGACTCTAAGCCCACAACATCATGTGGTCCATAATGTGTTGGATACCACTCCTTAGTGTCATCTGAGAAAAATATATCCAGTCATAAAAGAAGCAGAGTACATCTCTAACAGCAGTTCTAATTAATAATAAAAACTATGTAACAGTAAATAGATGTGAATATACAAGATGCATAATAGATACAAAAGATATATACAATAAGAAAATACTGGAATAATTACAATAATAAGCAATACGTTAATGAACAAGAATACTAATGACTAAGTGTGTGAGTACTAGCTTTAATATGTGATCGACTTAGGAACATGATACAAGATATATGGCCTGGCTAATCATACGTGCGGTGTATGATTAACACTATTCAATGCAAGACTTGATACAAGGAGGGTATGATCACATATCTATACTAAAATACTCTCCACCTTCGACTGGTATAATAGATCCAACCATGGTATGCTACGGTACGAGATTCTCCAAGAAGATAGCTAGTCTTCCGGAGAATCAGTGTCTGTACATGTACAAGATAATCAATAAAATAAGGCTTGCACAAGATATACCATATACCAAGGAATAACATCTCATGACGAGATCCGGATATACCAATCTGTGTAACCATCGTGTCAAGAGAACAAGAATATCTATACTAGATACAATGAACATAGAGGATATCATAAATAAGAAACTATCAGAGAATGTACTCATCTGAAGTCCAAAGAATAGTCTCACAGATGTCTGATACGGTGCCTCGAAGACCTAGATATGGAATACAACATCAATACAAGGTTTCAGAAAGAAAATAAGTTAAACTAGTCAACTTCTAGGTCAATAAGTCAATTCTAAGTCAAAAGTTAAACTAGGTCAACTCTAGGTCAACTGTGGTCAAACTATAGTCAAACTATGGTCAACTATGGTCAACTACCTATTTTTAGGTTGCATAAGTCTAACACAAAGATATTGGGTTCAAATACTAAAGTCTAGGTCATAAAACCCATATCTTAAAATACTAGGATACCGTATCTCCGGATACGTAAATCCAAAGGTAAAACATTATATATCTAAGCCAAAACAATTATTTATAATATAAAATCTAATTACAAACATTAAATAGGTATATTGCTTTTGAACCAACTAGGTATCACAACATTAACTCATAATCTTGATACCCAAACCCAATACCTTGGGTATCCCCAATTACCTTAGTACTTACCTTGGTATCATAAGGTAATATCCCAAAACTTGTTTATACTAACTACCCGTAATATATGCATGCTATACTAATTATTATACATATAGTATACTATAAATACTATTAGCAATTTAGGAATATATTTACATATATATTAAATACCATATATATATATATATATATATATATATATATATATATATATATATATATATATATATATCTAATAATAGGAAATCTGCCAAACTGTCGCTAAAAACTCTGTCTGTTGTCACTGAAGACTGTTGTTGATGCTGATACTTTGATGTTTTAGTGACAGATTTCTGCTGCTGTCGCCAAAGCCATCGCTAAATTCTCTGATACGGCTGCTTATACTGCTGCTATTTCAGCGATAGATTTCTGCAATTGTTGCTAACTGTTGTTGCTGTTTCTCTTGCTGTTGATGCTGTTGATGCTGTTGATGCTGATGCTGTGTTACTGCTATTGCGACGCTTCCCGCCGTTGCTATAGCGGCTGCTGCTGCTGTTAGTGCTGCTACTGTTGTGTTTTGTGACGCACGCTACTGTCGCTAAATATCGGCTCTCTATAGTTCTAATATATATATATATATATCTAAAATATTATATATATATATATATATACAACATAATATATATATACTAAATAAATATATACATATAATTACGACTAATACATACACATACCCACACACATATATATATGTACACATCATCTACATAGCAATATTCACCTCTATACATAGTAACATATTTGTAACAACATACATACGTATATGTACATATAAATATATATACAATATAACATACATTATATAATTATAATATAACCATAATAAATATCTATTCACATATACATATTTATACATGCTACCATATATAATTATATATACATATATAAGAATAGCTACATACATATAATATATACATAGATGCATAGGTCTAAGACACAATATTACATAAATATATATACACCACATTATATATATATACAATTACATTCTCCAGGAAATAAGAACACAAGAGAATAGATCTATAATTAAATTACACAAACACATGGAACGTATCACCCCGTAGCCCACTAGATCTAGGATACGCTTGCGACACGAGTCCACCACACATCCAAACGTATCCCGAAGGACACGAATAAGTCATATATATTATTTATGAACAATACGAAAAAGTCAAAATATGACATGCTCAAAGTCCCGTGTCGGAGGAAAAACCCCCAAATCAATACGTATCACAAAATTGTTGGGATACGATCTACATGTACCCAATTGTGGATATGACACTAGTCCTAAACACACAAGAATATGCCAAATTGATCTATAGGACCAATTGACATCCACAACAAATATCAATCTCGAAATTCCCCCAAAATTGACACAAAAAGTACCATAACTTTCTCAATAGGCCTCTTATGAACACAAAACCAAATCCTATGGGTAGCCTATGCATATGGGTTAATTTTTCATGGTTAAATCTCAGATTTAGAACCTAATTTAAGAAAAAAAACTAAATTGTACCTATTGGGATATAGATTCCTAATGCAACCTCCAAATATGATAAAATTGGCCTCTAACTTGTAGATCCTTGCTCTCCTTTGTAGATCCTTACTTCCTTCTTCTAGATCCTTGCTCTACTAGCCTCCAAGGAACTGGAATAAAATTTGGTAGAAAAATAAAGTAGGAATGAAGGAATTTGGTTGAGGAAAATTCTAGATCTAGTTTCCAAATGAAAAGAGGAGAGAAAAATTTATTCTCCTCTCTAAATAGGCCGGCTCCCCCTTGCCCTTCCTCAAGTTACTATGAATTGTCCAATATACCCCTTGGGGCCTCTCATAAAGAAATAATTAAGGAAAAAAGCTTCTAGTCTAATGGTTTAATTAATTTAATCTATCTCCTTAACAATGGACTTTCTAAATAGGCTAAATTCTATTAATTAATTCATGTTGGTCCATGAGTCTAAACTAAACTAGTTAGGTCCACTAACACAAGTCCAAAATAAATAAATAACATCTAACAATAATTAAATAATACAACAAATAATTATTTATCATGCACAATATTTAATTAAATATAAAATTACTAAAATACCCTTTCCTAGAAAATGTGGTAGTAACAACGTCAACCGGTATGGTTGCAAGAAACTCTAAATTTTATAACTAACGTATGTACATCCGAAGTTAGGTCCCTACGTTTCCGCTACGCCAGCTAATATGGCTGCGATAAACTCTAGGCTCCATAACCAAAGCAGATGTTTCACCTTTCTCACTGTCCTTATCTGTCACGCCCCAGTCCCAAATACCGTGGGACCGGACGCGTGATAATGGCCAGCAGTACGCACCGATGGACAACCAAATTTAATGGATCTACCAGGGCATACTTAAGCTGTAATATAACAAGTCTACGATAATCATGGCACAACTAATCTCATCCAAACAAGATATAAAATCTGATCCACAGAATAAATAAGGAATGTAAATCATATGCTAATCTCAACAAAGTGCTTCGGGGAACAACCCGATAAATATCTGATACAATAGCTCAACAGACCAAAAAGTAAATGACTAAAATAAGTAATAAATACTGAGCATGAAACATGGATGCTCAGGAGAAGTCTTCGGCTAACACCTCGTCCTCGGATGGCGGTACAGCTCCTGGATCAGCTCCTGCTCCGGTCCCGTATACCTCGGGATAGATCTTGTCCTCAAATCCAGGGGACATAATCCGGATCCAGGTCCTCAGGGGAGATAGCAAGGTACAAGAAAGCTCATGCCAAAATAAATGCAGTGCAGAAAATAAATGGAATAAATAGGGCAAGTAAGTAACCATCTAAGTAAAAATGCAACTGAGAGCAGCACGAGTACTCAGGCTGGGCCACTACAAGCTCTGTGTCGGGGAGCCGGTAGTGGTAATAACCGATAGTGGGTCTAGCTCTGCTCCGACAGTCTACGACCTCTCAATAATAGTGGATGTATATATATATGGAACAGCCTGTAGCCTGTGTGTCTCTCCCCACCTAATGTAACCACGCCTATCATGACCACAACATCTCATGTCCATGTCCTGTATCCTATACAGGATTACCACGAATATCTCGGGAAAATTCTATCTCATGAATAGTGTCAAGTGTCCTGGGTCATAGTATACTTGGTAAGCTAAGTACGAGAGTATAAAATGTTACGAATGTCCATCTCTAGATGACAGTACCCAACACCGCGTACAGTGTTGGCACCCGACTAGTAATCAGACGCTAAGTACGTCACACGGTCCTAGGTTAAGCATGCACAGCAATATAATAAAACAAGGAAAATATATAACAATACTGCAGAGTTTGGCAAGGTACACTTGCCTGATGTTTGAATATCAACAACTGTCCCTGAATCAGTGGATCCGGTAGGTACTACTCCAAAAGCTGTAATAAACATCATCAACAGTCTCAGAAGATGTCAAATAGCTAGAAACGCCTGTCCTTACGTCCAATTTAGACACAGGGGCAAAAATGACATTTCTGGGCCAAAGCGGGGTCCACATGTGGGCCACTTTACACCAAAAAGCGTGTCAGGGTCAAAGGTCTCCAAATTCCTCAAACTCAGTGTCTATAAGTCAGGAACGATGATACGAACCTAACAGAACTTCCAGAATTGGATTTCGATGAGCCGATCACAAAATCATCCGTCAAGTGGAGCTTGTGGGGCCCACGATACGCGATTTTATCAACGTTCTCAGAATCGAACCAAACTTGGGTCACAGGACCAGCGTATTGCTACGAGTCCGATGGTGTAAGTTTTGTCTTAATCCGACATGTGTACACAAAGTTACAGCATGTTTCAGAAAAGTCAGATACGGGGTGTTGTTCGCGGATACGCGTTGATTTCGGGGTGCACGCACCTCCGAATCGACTTCTGCGAAATCCCACACGACCGTATCAACGTCGCACACGGTTCGGTAAAGACCGCGTGCGACCAAGTCGTCTCGTTTGGCGGGGCGCACTCAGTTCCGGGGTAAAATAGGGCGTTGTTTTTTCTGTTTTTGGATCGCGGTGTGCGATCACCACAGGACGCGATGCACCGAGCGGGTTGTACGGGCACCGAGAGGGTTATACAGTCTACGTGTAGATACTGACGGAATCGAAATCGGAGTTACGAGTTGAGAGAAATCGGTACCTGAACAGGGCTCCGTGAACCTGAGTTTTCACGCGTTCGAGCGTCAACTCCGTGTCCTGCGACCGAGTTGTTGTGTCCAAACTAGGGTTCAGGATTCCGTCGATGAACCGGCGGAGAGGGGCTGCTCTGGTCGGCGAGGGGAGGCTCGCCAGGCGGAGCAGAGTCGGCTCGTCAGCCTGGGCGAAGGGAACGTCGGCCGGCTGTGCTTGGACCGCTGCACCGAGGGTCGAGGCTCGGTCAGTCGGCCGGCTGTGAGGTTGGCGGGGCTTGGTCGACGATCGCAGGTCGCAGGGCAGCAGCGATGGGAGGCGTCGGGGTCAAGGGGGCAGGGACTGACGGACTCGGCGTCGAGCGGCGGTGGAGGGGAGTTGATCGGCTGAGTCAGGTGGCCTGGGGTCGAGATAAGGGTCTCGGCGGCAGAGGTAAAGAAGGCGGCGAGGGTGATTAGGGCTACACGGATCCCGAGGGTCATTATACGACACCGCATGGTCAAAACAGTATTTCCGACCCGGTTTGGGGTTTTAGGGCTCGGGTGAGCGAATCTCGGGCTGGGCAGTCCCATCCGACCCGATTTAGTTCGAGTTTGGGTTTGGTTTAATTATCAAATAGTTTTAAGGCTTAAAAGGCTACTCCGGAGTCCAATTAATTTACCGAAAAATACCACATGTCCATTTTTCATTTTACACCGCAAAATCTTATTTCCATCATATTTTAATTCCAAATAAATGCATTTAAAAATCCTTAAATACCTTGGTTCTTTTCCAGAAATTACCAAAAATTTGGGAATATTATTTAAAAATTTATTCTGAAAATTTGGGTGTTTACAATCTTTCCTCCTTAAAAGGATTGTGTCCTCACAATCAAAGAATAAGCTGCTAAAGAAAGATTTATGGAAATACAAGGTTGCTTAGTTTACAACTGTCTCCTCAAACAAGTGGGGGTAACGCTGGCGCATACTATCTTCTCGTTCCCAAGTCGATTCGCCAGGAGAATGATGTTTCCAAGCTACACGAACCAGTCTGATTGTCTGTCCCTGTAATGTCTTCTCACTGACGTCGAGGATGCCCATTGGTTGTTCTTCATATCTCAAGCTTGGGCCTACTGCGATCTCTGAGTGATCCACTACGTGACTTGGGTCGATCACGTACCTTCGTAGCTGTGAGACGTGGAATACGTCGTGCACTCCCTCTAAGGATGGTGGTAATGTAAGACGATAAGCCACCTCACCAACGCGCTCTAGAATGTCAAATGGCCCAATATACCTTGGGCTCAACTTGCCTATGCTCCCGAATCTAATAGTACCACGAGTGGGCAAAATTCTCAAGAACACGTGCTCTCTTTCTTTGAACTCTAGGGGACGTCTGTGTGTATCTGCCCAATGCTTCTGTCTGTCCTGAGCTGCTCAAAGATGATTCTGAATCTGTTTCACCTTCTCCACTATTGCGTTACCAATTCTGGACCCAGTATTTGACGTTCACCAACGTCACTCCAACATATAGGCGATCTGCACTTTCTTTCGTATAATGCCTCGAATGGTGCCATCTGAATGCTAGCCTGATAACTGTTGTTGTAGGAGAACTCCACCAAGTGCAAATAATCTTCCCAATATCCTCCAAAGTCTAGCATACATGATCGCAACATATCCTCCAAGATCTGAATCGTGCGCTCCGATTGACCATCTATCTGTGGGTGGTAAGCCGTGCTGAATTTGAGTCTGGTGCCCAGACTCTCTTGCATGCTTCTCCAGAAATGAGATATAAACCTCGAATCTCGATCCGATACAATACTAACCGGCACTCCATGCAATTTGACGATTTGTCGTATATATATGTCGGCTAGTACCTCTGTGGACTGTCCAACTCTAAATGGCAAGAAGTGTGCCGATTTAGTGAGTCGATCCACTATAACCCATACTGCGTCTCTTCCGCTGGGGCTCCTCAAAAATCCTGTGACAAAATCCATCGTGATATGTTCCCACTTCCATTCTGGTATAGGAAGCGGCTGTAACATACCTGCAGTTCTCTGATGCTCGGCCTTTACTTGCTGGCAGACTAAGCATTTGGCCACGAATCTTGCAATCTCCCTTTTTATTCCATGCCACCAGTAATACTGTCTTAAGTCTCGGTACATCTTGGTTCCTCCTGGGTGAACAGAGTACATAGAGCTATGTGCTTCAGTCATTAACTCCTGTCTCAATTCTCCATTTGGAACATACAGGCAATTTCTAAACCTCAATGTCCCGTCTTCGTGTATGCGAAGTCCTGTCTGTATGCCTGCTTCTGTCCTCTCTTTAAGTCTTCTAAATCTAGCATCGGTGGGCAATGCCTCTTTAATCTTCTCCACGAGTGATGACTTAACTTCAAGATTAGCCAGTAATCTACTATGTCCTGGTAAGACAACCTCTATCTGAAGCTCCTATAGATCTCTCAATAACTCGGACTGCATCGTCAAGAAATAAGCCGTAGGCTTCCTGCTGAGAGCATCTGCCACGACATTCACCTTTCCCGGATGGTACTGCAGATCTATGTCAAAATCTACCATCAATTCAAGCCAACGCCTCTGCCTCATGTTAAGCTCCTTCTGAGTATATACATACTTCAGACTTTTGTGATCTGTAAAGATTTCTACCTTTTCCCCATAAAGATAGTGCCTCCAAATCTTCAGTGCAAATATAACTGCTGCTAACTCCAGATCGTGTGTTGGGTAGTTCTTCTCGTGGACCTTCAACTGTCTCGACGCATAAGCAATACCTTTGCCATGTTGCATCAAAATACATCCCAGTCCACTACCCGATGTATCACTGTAAACAACAAAACCTCCTGACCCTGAAGGAAGAGTCAAGACAGGTGCTGTTGTTAATCTTCTCTTCAATTCTTCGAAGGCCTTCTGGCAGTCTTCCGTCCATATAAACTCCTGGTCTTTGCGTGTCAACTTCGTCATCGGTTCTGCGATCCTCGAGAAATTTTCTACAAACCTTCGATAATATCCCGCGAGTCCGAGAAAACTTCTCACCTTTGCAACTGATGTGGGGGTAGGCCAAGTTTCTATTGCCGCAACTTTCTCTGGATCCACTAAAAGTCCTTCTCCTGAGATAATATGTCCCAAGAAAGGCACTTTGTCCATACAAAATTCACACTTACTGAGTTTGGCGTATAACTTTTCCTGTCTCAAGGTCTCTAACACGATTCTGAGATGCTCCTCGTGCTCTTCATGGCTCTTGGAATATATGAGAATGTCGTCAATAAAAATAACCACAAATTTATCTAAGAACTGATGGAAGACTCTGTTCATTAAACTCATAAACATTGCTGGCGCGTTGGTTAAACCAAACGGCATCACCAAGAACTCATAATGTCCATACTTGGTCCTGAAATCTGTCTTCGGGATGTCTTCCTTCCTTACTTTGATCTGATGATAGCCGGATCGAAGGTCAATCTTCGAGAATACCTTTGCACCACTCAATTGATCGAATAGATCATCAATGCGTGGTAAGGGATACCTGTTCTTGATTGTCACAGCATTCAGTGCCCTGTAGTCAATGCATAACTGTACTATTCCATCCTTCTTCGGCACAAATAATATGGGTGCTCCCTAAGGTGAAACACTGGGTCGAATGAAACCCTTCTCCAGAAGGTCGTTAACCTGTTCTTTCAACTCCACTAACTCCTTAGGTGCTAGCCGATATACTGATGAAGTGATAGGCTCTGCTCCTGGAGTTAAATCTATTGTGAATTCTATTTCCCGATCAGGCGGTAAACCTGGAAGATCATCAGGAAATACATCCACAAATTCTGATATGACTCTTGGGTAACCTGTCTCCCCTTCTACAAATAGTACCCTAAGAGTAGGCTGAACTCCTTGCTCTACTGCTCCTCGAAGAAACTCAAATTTTGGATGTCCTGGCGGTCTAAATATAACCTTTCCAAGCCGACAATCAAGAGTCGCATGATACTGACTTAACCAGTCCATACCAAGTACAACATCATAGTCAGGCATAGAAAATATCAAAAATTGAGCTCGCATCTCTCTCCCATAACTACTACAGAACATGATCTACAGACGTCACTAACCGGAATAATTCTACCTCCCGTAAGAATCCTCTTCATCTTCGGAAGGGGTGCGGTAGCTACTCTATGGGTGGCTACAAAGCTAGCTGCTATAAATGAATGCGATACTCCAGAATCAAATAATGCTACAGCTGGTAATGAAGCTACTAAAATAGTACCTGCGATGACCTCGCCTGCAGTAGCTTCCTGCTCAACAGCTAATATGAATGTCTGGCCTCTTCCCTGAGCTGGACCTCTCTGCTGCTGCTGCTGCTGAAATAGGGCTGTCTGTGGTGCCAGTGGTGGTCTCTGCTGGTAGCCCCTGTATCTGGTGGTCTAACTCCTCCAGCTCCTGTTTGCTGTGCTCCTACTGCTGGATAAGCTGGTCGTAGTACAGGGAAGGCTAGTCTCGGTGCTCCGTCTCTGCGTTCAGAACAGTCCCTGGAAAAATGCTGGTTGGATCCGCAGCTCAGATATAGTCCCAACTTACATCTGCATTCTTTCTCAATGTGCCCTACCTTGCTGCAATGGTGACAAGTAGGAAGAGGTCTGTCCCTATTTGCTGGTCTCTCCGGTATACTCCTCTGGAATCGCTTTACAGAATCTCCAGGTGCTGTCTTGGATAGTGCTGATGTGTTTGGCCTCTTCAGATTTGACTCCCTTCTAGTGACGCGCTCCATGCGTCGTGCTGCTGTAAGGACGTCGATATAAGATGTAGGTGCGACTGAGCCAATCACTCTCTGGAGCTCGAACTTCAATCCGTCAAAGAACTTCTCAGCTTTCTCTTCCTCGGTCGAGATCAATGTTGGAGCGAAGCGACTTAGGCGAATAAACTCCGCGTTGTATTCTTCCACTGTCATACTGCCCTGGATAAGGCGGTTGAACTTGTCTCTGAGCTCTGATCGTGCAACTGCTGGAATGTACATCTCTTGGAAGAGTCTGGAGAACTCTTTCCATGTGACCCAGTCCTGTCCGAGCCTCCTTTCCTCTGCTATCCACCAGTGATGTGCATTTTTAGTTAACTGCATTCTGACTGCAGTCATCCACTTCTCTCTTGGAAGTTTAGCGGCTTCCAACTGATGTTGAATGTTTGTGAGCCATTCATGAACTTTTGTTGGCCCTTCTTTGCCAAAAAATATACGAGACTTGAGATGACGGAAATCGGTGATAGATCCCGTCGTTATTCGCCTCGTTGGTAGATTTGCCTGCTCCAATGCGGATACCAGGCTGGTCCTCAGATACTCTACCTCCTGGCGATGGGCCTCTTGCTGAATCTGCTGCTGGGCTTGTATCATGGCATACATCATCTGGAACATCTGTTGCCCATCCATGGCTTGTCCCGGAGGGAAAACTGGCATCTGGGGAGTGAACTGGGGTGGAGGTGGGATGTCATCTTTCCGGAACCTTGGATTAGGCTGACCGGTCTGATCTCTCTGAGATGCTTGTCCTCCATTCCCTGGGGTCACTCCGTCTGTATAAGTAACCACAGCGTCGTGTGGCATATCCAAAGGAATCTCGTCTCCGTTCCTGGGATCCATTACTCTGCAACCAAAAGATAAACTATAAGAACGCTCAGAGGAATCAAACAGGATGCAAATCAAGTAACAATTTCGAGTTCGATATAGAGTTCAATAATGGTTTAAATAATGGATGAGATCTTAGAACTTATCCTATTCTTAGGGCAGGCTGGTTCGGTCCCTAAGTTGAAGCCGAACAATTTAGTCGTAGACCTGCATGGGCCACCACAAAAACCATGTCACGCCCCAGTTCCAAATATCGTGGGACCGGACGCGTGATAATGGCCAGCATTACGCACCGATGGACAACCCAATTTAATGGATCCACCAGGGCATACTTAAGCTGTAATATAACAAGTCTACGACAATCATGGCACAACTAATCTCATCCAAACAAGATATAAAATCTGATCCACAGAATAAATAAGGAATATAAATCATATGCTAATCTCAACAAAGTGCTTCGGGAAATAACCCGATAAATATCTGATACAATGGATCAACAGACCAGAAAGTAAATGACTGAAATAAATAATAAATACTGAGCATGAAACATGGATGCTCAGGAGAAGTCTTCGGCTAACACCTCGTCCTCGGATGGCGGTACAGCTCCTGGATCAGCTCCTGCTCTGGTCCTGTATACCTCGGGATAGATCTCGTCCTCAAATCCTGGGGACATAATCTGGATCCAGGTCCTCAGGGGACATAGCAAGGTACAAGAAAGCTCATGCCAAAATAAATGCAGTACAGAAAATAAATAGAATAAATAGGGCAAGTAAGTAACCATCTAAGTGAAAATGCAAGTGAGAGCAGCACGAGTACTCAGGCTGGGCCACTACAAGCTCTGTGTCGGGGAGCCGGTAGTGGTAATAACCGGTAGTGGGTCTAGCTCTGCTCCGAGAGTCTACGACCTCTCAATAATAGTGGATGTATATATATATGGAACAGCCTGTAGCCTGTGTGTCTCTCCCCACCCAATGTAACCACGCCTATCATGACCACAACGTCTCATGTCCATGTCTGTATCCTATACAGGATCACCACGAATATCTCAGGAAAATACTGTCTCATGAATAGTGTCAAGTGTCCTGGGTCATAGTGTACTTGGTAAGACAAGTACGAGAGTATAAAGTGTCACGAATGTCCATCTCTAGATGACAGTACCCAACACCGCGTACAGTGTTGGCACCCGACTAGTAATCGGACGCTAAGTAAGTCACACGGTCCTAGGTTAAGCATGCACAGCAATATAATGAAACAAGAAAAATATATAACAATACTGCAGAGTTTGGCAAGGTACACTTGCCTGATGTTTGAATATCAACAACTGTCCCTGAATCAGTGGATCCGGTAGGTACTACTCCAAAAGTTATAATAAACATCACCAACAGTCTCATAAGATGTCAAATAGCTAGAAACGCCTGTCCTTACGTCCAATTTGGACACAGGGGCAAAAATGACATTTTCGGGCCAAAGCGGGGTCCACATGTGGGCCACTTTGCACCGAAAAGCGTGTCAGGGTCAAAGGTCTCCAAATTCCTCAAACTCAGTGTCTACAAGTCAGGAACGATGATACGAACCCAGCGGAACTTCCAGAATTGGATTTCGATGAGCCGATCACAAAATCACCCGTCAAGTAGAGCCTGTGGGGCCCACGATACGCGATTTTATCAACTTTCTCAGAATCGGACCAAACTTGGGTCACAGGACCAGCGTATTACTACGAGTCCGAAGGCGCAAGTTTCGTCTCGATCCGACATGTGTACACAAAGTTACAGCATATTTCAGAAAAGTCGGATACGGGATGTTGTTCGCGGATACGCGTTGATTTCGGGGTGCACGCACCTCCGAATCGACTTCTGCGAAATCTCACACGACCGTATCAACGTCGCGCACGGTTCGGTAAAGATCGCGTGCGACCAAGTCGTCCCGTTTGGCGGAGCGCACTCAGTTCTGGGGTGAAACAGGGCGTTGTTTTTCCTGTTTTTGGATCGCGGTGTACGATCACCACAGGACACAATACACCGAGCGGGTTGCACGGGCACCGAGAGGGTTATACAGTCTACACGTAGAAACTGACGGAATCGAAATTAGAGTTGCGAGTTGAGAGAAATCGGTACCTGAACAGGGCTCCGTGAACCTGAGTTTTCACGCGTCCGAGCGTCAACTCCGTGTCTTGCGATCGAGTTGCTGTGTCCAGACTAGGGTTCAGGATTCCGTCGATGAACCGGAGGAGAGGGGCTGCTCTGGTCGGCTAGGGGAGGCTCTCCAGGCGGAGCAGAGTTGGCTCGTCGGCCTGGGCGGAGGGAACGTCGGCCGGCTGTGCTTGGACTGCTGCACCGAGGGTCGGGGCTCGGTCAATCGGCCGGCTGTGAGGTCGGCGGGGCTTGGTCGACGACCACAGGTCGCAGGGCGGCAGCGATGGAAGGCATCGAGGTCAAGGGGGTAGGGACTGGCGGACTCGGCATCGAGCGGCGGTGGAGGGGAGTTGATCGGCTGAGTCAGGTGGCCTGGGGTCGAGATGAGGGTCTCGGCGGCAGAGGTGAAGAAGGCGGCGAGGGTGATTAGGGCTACACGGATCCCGAGGGTCTTTATACGGCGCCGCCAAGTCGGAACAGTATTTCCGACCCAGTTTGGGGTTTTAGGGCTCGGGTGAGCGGATCTCGGGCTGGGCAGTCCCATCCGACCCGGTTTGGTTCGAGTTTGGGTTTGGTTTAATTATCAAATAGTTTTAAGGCTTAAAACGCTACTCCGGAGTCCAATTAATTCACCGAAAAATACCACATGTCCGATTTTTCATTTTACACCGCAAAATCTTATTCCCATCATATTTTAATTCCAAATAACTGCATTTAAAAATCCTTAAAATACCTTGGTTCTTTTCCAAAAATTACCAAAAATTTGGGAATATTATTTAAAAATTTATTCTGAAAATTAGGGTGTTTACATTATCAACATATGTCATCAGATGATACCGTAATTTAGTCCATAATTGGTAAAATGAGCCTTCAACTTGTAGATCATTGTTCCTCTTTATAGATCCATGCTTTCTTCTTCTAGATCCTTGCTCCACTAGTCTCCAATTGTGATTTGGGAAAGAATTGGGTGAAAATTTGGTAGAAATTTGATGGAATTTGGTTTAGAGAAATTCTAGATCTAGATTTGTAATAAAAAATAAAGAGAAAAAGTTTTTATCCTGTTTATATAGGCCTCACTTGCCCCCTCCCTCAAGCTACTATGCAAAGTCTAAAATACCCCTTGGGGCCTCTCATGAAGAAATTAATTAAGGAGGAAAGCTTCTAGTCTAATGGATTTAACATAATAAATCATCCTCATAATGATTGGGCTTCTAATTATTGGACTCAATTCTAACTAGAATTAAATGTTGGTACATGAGTCTAAACTAAACTAGTTAGGTCCACTAATACAAGTCCAAAAATAAATCTAACATGCTAACAATAAATAAATAATACAATAAACAAATATTTAACATGCACAATATTTACCAAAAGACTAAAATATTATTTTCTAGAAAATATGGTAGTGACAGTTCATCATCGCCATCACCGAATACTTCTCTAAGTGGGCAAAAGCTATACCACTTGTAGAAGTCAAGATGTCCAACATGATCAGCATCGTCAAGCATTACGTCATATACCACTTTGGCTTTCCACGAAGGATCATCTATTACAATAGCCCACAGTTTGCAGGCTATGCATTCTACCAGTTCTGTGATAAAAACCAGATTCATAATGTAGTGTCAACTGCCTACAACCCAACAGCGAATGGTCTGGCAGAAGCCTTCAAAAAGACCATCATAAAACTTCTCAAGAAGTTTGTATCTGTCACGCCCCAGTCCCAAAATACGTAGGGCTAGGGACACGTAAACATGCCAGCCGTATGTATATGGCAACTCCAATATATGGATACCATAATACACACGTGCGCTGTAAAATAAATATAAACTCACATGTGGTATATATAATGTCACAAGTCACAGATATGCTAATCCATTCCACACAACAAGTCATAGAAAAAAAATACTAAACTAGAATAAGGAGTCTAAAATATCTAAAATAATAGTCGGGTGGAGACAAATTCACTACCAAAGACTATATCCAAAACTAAAATAAGAGAGGAGTACAAAATTTCCAATATAAAACAATGTCAGCAGTGTATCAGCTAAAAAGATCCATCGCTAGCTAATCAATGATGCTCAGAAGGTAAGACCTCCTCGGCAGAAAGTAATGAGTCAGGTCCAGGCCTGTACTCCTGCGGATACTCCTGGTCATCTATACCTGGCAAGGGACCAGGTCCTCAGAGGGACATAACAAGATACATAGAAGCAAGCCAATTGAATACAGTGAACATGCATAATGTTTGAAAATATATAAGTACGCTGTACAAGACAATCTATATGAATGCAATGAGGACAACTTTTTGACGTATGGGCAAGGGTAGGCTCCTCGATCTACCTCACAACTCACACACACGTCAATGGACATCAAAAATCGATATACCGCGGGGGGTAGCATCCAGCGAGACTCCAGAAATTGACATACTGTGGGGGTAGCAACCAGCACGACACACGTCCGTAGTGTGAACTATATACTACGGTTTACCTGAGTGGTTAAAAGCCCATACACCTAATGATTGTCCTCTCATTATACTAGGTGTCAAGTGTGTGTCAACATATCTAATATATATAGTAATGACTGAACGAACTACACATGTAATGAATATAACTGAACAAGACTACACAGACAATGAATAAATAGAAATGTAAATAGCATACAAAGTGCTGTAAATAATTTGGCAAGGTATCTTGCCTGGCAAGAAAGCTGAAAATTGTAATATCCAGATGCCATGCACGCAAGAGTAGAAGCTGCGACCTCAGAATGAACGTCTCCGGATGCTGAAATAAATATCACCAACGTTCCTAGAATAAGCAAAATAGCTAGAAAGCACTTCCCTTTCATCCAATTTGGACACACGGGCAAAACGATAATTTTGGGTAAAAGTGGGGTCCACGTGTGGCCCACTTTGCACCAAAAAATGTGCCAAGGATAACAGTCTCTAAATGGGACAAATTATAGGTCAAACAAACTCTTGATGTCAATACGAACCCAACGGTATGTCCAAATGAGGATTCCGATGGGCCAAACATAATTTTGCCCAAAAAGTCAACCGTGGGGCCCGCCAATTAGCGACTTGGTCAACTGTCTCAGAATTGCGTGAAAATTGGGTCACAGTACCAGTACGTTACCATGAGTCCAGTGGCATAAGTTTTGTCATAATTTGACGAGCGTGCACAAAATACTCGCGACTTTCGCAAAAGTTACGATACGGGGTTTGTCCGCGGATACGGGCTGATTCCGGCGCATACACGCGTCCGAATCAGTTTTTGCGAACTCTCACGTGTCCGGTTACGCTGCGCGCATCATTAGGTACATTTGGTACACGGCAGGGTTGTCCCGTTTGGCGGGGCGTACTCCGTTTCATAACTTTTGGAAATCTAGAAAAGTGTGTTCGTGGGATTTTCCAACAAATCTAATTCTGCCTACAACAGTTAATAATCTAGGGTTATTTAATAGAAACTAAACTAGGTCAAGTGGTCTACGTATACCAAAAAGAATCATCAAATTTGGATCTCTGTGGTGGGAGATACGAACTCGGGAACATGAGTGATCACCGCAGTTTTCTGCAATCCCAGAAATTGGTCTTTTTCTGCCAACTTTGGCGCTGTTTTCGTCTTTTGTTTCACGTTTTTCGAGGTCTATTATCACACAGATATGGAAGAGGGTTAAGGGGTGAGCATACCAGTGAATACAGGGTGGCGTTTGGTTGAGCGAGGCGACAGAAAATAACTCTGGAACACAGGTACCTTGCTGCGAAAATCTGAAGTGCGCGGGTTGCGCGAGGTTGCGGTCGTCGGGATTGGTTTGGACGGCCTGGCAAGATTCTCTGGCTGCGGTGGCGGCGCTCCTTAAGTCTAGATGGGAAGAGGAGGGGATTTGATTGATCTAGGGTTAGGGTTTTAGTTAAAATAATAATAATAATAATAATAATATATATATATATATATATATATATATATATATATATATATATATATATATATATAAGGGAGAGAAGGGGGGTCGGTCGCATCTTGCTGTGCGTAGCTTGGTTATGGAATTACTAATGGGTGGGTGCTGCATTGCAAGGGGCGTGGGATTACAATCAAAGGAGTGGATGCTAGTTGCTAAGGCTTATGCGGGTTGGCTTGGTAGAATTAGTAAGAATGGGTAGTAGTTAATAATGGTTGGTTTTTTTTTTCTTTTTTTCTTTTCTTTTTCTAATCTTTTTTTTTTATAAACCCTTTAAAATATATATGTATATATATATATATATATATATATATATATATATATATATATTTATATATACGTATATACTTATAGGAAAAATCTAGAATTATATTAATACACACCATTAAACTAGCAACTGCTCAAGGAGTCTCCTACATGAAATAAATTCGAAAAAATTTCCAATGGTCCCATAAATCTTCAAAGTTCAACCAACACCTAAAATAAAAATATATTTCTCCTAATTAGCCACTAATTACTGTAATTAAATTAATAATTAATAAAAAAAATATAATTTTTAGAAATAGGGGTTTTATATTCTACCCAACTTATAAAAATTTTGTCCTCGAAATTGACACTAACCCATATTCATAATAATCACTATAGCAATTATACTACATTGGTATTTAGCAGTGCTTCCTAAAGGTCATGGTCTGCCATTCTAACACTTTCTCATTTATTGTCCATACACTATTCTATCATCCTTTAACTTGTCTACACTACCCAACTTACAAGAATTCTACTAGTAGTCACATCCTTTGAAGCTATTATCTAGGTTGTAAGGCAAATACATTTTATTGGATCGAGAATCTTGAAATACCTGTCTAGAATCTCATAACTATGACTTTTTCCCCATAACCGTCAAGTATCATAGTCTAATACTGCTATGCCACCTGGCCAGTATGGCTGCAAGTAATTCGACTACTCTATCAAAATCGTTTGGCTGCAACTGTCGCTACCTTCGCCAGCGATTTATCATAGTCATCAGTTCGTAACAAGTGCCTTCAACTCTTTCATAGGCATAGTCTAGGTTTTTAGGGAAACACTTAAGGTCTTGACTAACTATTAGGGGTATGATCTATTTCCAATGATCTAACAAATTTCTATTAGGCTACATGGTGCTACTTAAGGGTTAAACTAATAAAGAATACATATATTGCTATAGTGCATATACATATTAAGAACTTATCCTTAGTTATCAAGCATTACTACACATTTATGTTTTACTAACAAAATAGGGGTAAGGTTGATATAAATCAACAATTCATAATGGCACAAAAAGATACAACTATGATAGGAAGAGTTAAGCATGAGATAAGGAATGGATATATAGAAGAGAAGATGAGTCATCCCAAGAGGGCGAGATAAGGATAGGGGAAGAATACTACTACTGCTACTCACGGCATCCATTAGCATCGCGTGTGTACCATCTGGGTAAAATATACATACATTCTCATAACTGCTAAACTACCATATATATAACTCTACATCTATTTGTACATCTAAGATCTTGTGTCACGATGGGGTTATGAGCATGCAAAGACAATTATAACTAAAAGGTCGTACATGTATCTACGACTTCCTGTGTCTGCTCTCCCATATTTGTCATAATGAGTGCTTGGCCTTGTCCTTGGTTGTTTAACTGGGGTCTAGTCCCCTCCATTAGTGCAGACTGTAGAAGCAGTGGCGGGTCCCTTTGGTCTTCTATACTTGAGGGTATATGCGGTGTTCCTGATTCTAATGCCATAGACCTCTGGTTCTGCTGAGGACATCTTCGGGTTTGATGGTGATTTGATCCACATATCATGCACAGGCCCAATCGACAATGACAGTCTCTATGAATATGACCTATCTTACCACAGAAGTGACAAGTACGGGGGTCCTTGGTTGGATATGGTGCGACTCTATCTGGTTGCTGGCGTGTCAAAGGGTGTCGAATGGGTCCTCCTTGTTGTATCCTTACTGGTCCTTGGTGACTTCTCTGTTGAATTCTGTCTTCCTTGCTGATGGCCTCCTGGATCCTGGCCTCTGTCAATAACTCGGCATAAGAGATCCGGGACTGTGAGCTAGTGTAGTGCTGGAGCTCCTGAGTCAGCCCACGATGATAATCTCTTAGCCTTCTCCAAGTCATTAGGTATTAGGACTGTGCCATACTTACTGAGGCGGCTAAACTCTGTGTCATACTCATCAACTGTCTTGTTCTCCTGCTCCAGATGGAGGAACTGATCGTACAACGCATCCCTTACAGTGTCCGGAAAGTACTTTCTCTCAAAGCACTCCAAAAATTATTTCCAAGTCTGACGCATACCCAACTGGCGCTCCATTGATTCCCACTAGTGATGCGCGTTGCCTTCTAACTGAGTCCTCGTGACTATCATCTATAGGTCAGTAGGTAGTTGTGATATCTCTAACAACTTCTTGGTATTGGTAATCCAGTTCGTGGTCTCCTCTGGACTCTCATTGCCCTTATATGGCTTAGGGCCCATCTGCACAAAGTCCTTGACTGAACCAACCCGAGCTTGTGGTACTAAAACTAGTGCCTGGGTTGGTGCAGGGGCTAGCACAGCCATTCTCTTAAGTGTTGCCAGAAATTCTAGCCTCTGCTCTGCTGCTTGCTGCCTCTGTTCCTGTATTATCATCTGAAAGAATTGGAACAGCTATGTCTGGCCATCCTGCGGTGCTAGTGGAGTTGTAAAAGTCCCATTAGGTATCGTGGAAGGGGTTGATAGAATTGGATTGCTAGTTAGTCCATCCAGTCCGGGAAGAAGAGGTATCATTGAGGTCACTCCTGGTGATTGGTCGTCGTCCCCTGGAGACGTGTAGTCCCCGGTGGTGGCATGCCCGTTATGCAAATTCATCTCTCTGCAAGATATGGACGAAGGATTAAGAAGAGTACATGAATCAAGCAGGATGCAAGAACTTAAGTAGGACATGTTGGAAGGAAGGTAAGTTATAGTCATGGATGAGATCTAAAATTCTAATCCTAGGTGCAGGCCCCCTCGGTACAGTTACGTAACCAAAACGGCTAACTCGACCTGCATGGGCCGCCACAAAAATATGTCACGCCCCAGTCCCAAAATACGTAGGGCTTGGAACATGTAAGCATGCCAGCCGTATATATATGGCAACTCCGATATATGGATACCATAATACACACGTGCGCTGTAAAATGAATATAAACTCACATGTGGTATATATAATGTCACAAGTCACAGATATGCTAATCTCATCCACACAACAAGTCATAGAAAAGAAATACTAAACTAGAATAAGGAGTCTGAAATATCTAAAATAATAGTCGGGTGGAGACAAATCCACTACCAAAGACTATATCCAAAACTAAAATGAGAGAGGAGTATAAAATCTCCAATATAAAATAATGTCAGCAGTGTATCAGCTAAAAAGATCCATCGCTAGCTAATCAATGATGCTCAGAAGGTAAGACCTCCTCGGCAGAAAGTAATACGTCAGGTCCAGGCCCATACTCCTGCGGATACTCATGGTCGTCTATACCTGGCAAGGGACCAGGTCCTCAGAGGGACATAACAAGATAGATAGAAACAAGCCAATTGAATACAGTGAACATGCATAATGTTTGAAAATATATAAGTACGCTGTACAAGACAATCTATATGAATGCAATGAGGATAACTTTTCAATGTATAGACAAGGGTAGGCTACTCGATCTACCTCACAACTCACACATACGTCAATGGACATCAGAAATTGACATACCGCGGGGGTAGCGACCAGAGAGACTCCAAAAATTGACATACCGTGGGGGTAGCGACTAGCGCGATACACGCCCGTAGTGTGAACTATATACTATGGTTTACCTGAGTGGTTAAAATCCCATACGCCTAATGATTGTCCTCTCATGATACTAGGTGTCAAGTGTGTGTCAACATATATAATATATATAGTAATGACTGAACGAACTACACATGCAATGAATATAACTGAATGAGACTACACCTGCAATGAATAAACAAAAATATGAATAGCATGCAAAGTGCTGTAAACAATTTGGTAAGGTATCTTGCCTGGCAAGAAAGCAAAAAAATGTAATATCCAAATGTCACGCACGCAAGAGTAGAAGCTGCGGCATCAGAATGAACGTCTTCAGATGCTGAAATAAATATCACCAATGTTCCCAGAATAAGCAAAATAGCTAGAAAGCACTTCCCTTTCGTCCAATTTGGACACAGGGGCAAAACGATAATTTTGGATAAAAGTGGGGTCTACGTGTGGCCTACTTTGCACCGAAAAATGTGCCAAGGGTAACAGTCTCTAAATGGGACAAATTATAGGTCAAACAAACTCTAGATGTCAATACGAACCCAACGGTATGTCCAAATGTGCATTTCGATGGGCCGAACACAATTTTGCCCAAAAAGTCAACCGTGGGGCCCGCCAATTGGCGACTTGTCAACTGTCTCAGAATTGCATAAAAATAGGGTCACAGGACCAGCGCGTTACTATGAGTCCAATGGCATAAGTTTCGTCGTAATCTGACGAACGTGCACAAAATACTCACGACTTTCACAAAAGTTTTGACACGGAGTTTGTCCGCGGATACGGGCTGATTCCGGCACGTACACGCATCCGAATCAGTTTTTGTGAACTATCACATGTCTGGTTATGCTGTGTGCACCGTTTGGTATATTTGGTACACGGCGGGACGGTCCCGTTTGGTGGGGCGCACTCCGTTTCACAACTTTTGAAAATCTAGAAAAGTATGTTCGTAGGATTTTCCAACAAATTTAATTCTACCTACAGCAATTAATAATCTAGGATTATTTAACAAAAATTAAACTAGGTCAAGTGGTCTACGCATACCAAAAAGAATCATCAAATTCGGATCTCTGTGGTGGGAGATACGAACTCGGGAACATGGGTGATCACCGCAGTTTTCTGCGATCCTAGAAATTGGTCTTTTTCTGCCAACTTTGGCGCTGCTTTCGCCTATGGTTTTGCGTTGTTTGAGGTCTATTATCACACAGATATAGAAGAGGGTTAAGGGATGAGCATACCGGTAAAGACGGGGTGGCGTTTGATTGAGCGAGGCGACAAAAAATAACTCTGGAACACAGGTACCTTGCGGCGAAAATCTGCAGTGCGCGGGGTGCGCGAGGTCGCGGTCGTCGGGATTGGTTTGGACGGTCTGGCAGGGTTCTCCGGCTGCGGTGGCGGCGCTCCTTAAGTCTAGATGGGAATAGGAGGGGATTTGATTGATCTAGGCTTAGGGTTTTAGTTAAAATAATGATATATATATATATATATATATATATATATATAGGGGAGAGAAGGGGGGGTCGGTCGCATCTTGCAGTGCTTGGCTTGGTTGTGGAATTACTAATGGGTGGGTGATGCATTGCAAGGGGCGTGGGTTTACAATCAAAGGAGTGGCTGCTAGTTGCTAAGGCTTATGCGGGTTGGCTTGGTAGAATTAGTAAGAATGGGTAGTAGTTAATAATGGTTGGTTTGTTTTTTTTCTTTTCTTTTCTTTTCTTTTCCTAATCTTTTTTCTTTTATAAACCCTTTAATATATATATATATATATACTCATAGGAAAAATATAGAATTATATTAATACACACCATTAAGCTAGCAACTGCTCAAGGGGTCTCCTACATGAAATAAATTCGGAAAAATTCCTAATGGTCACATAAATCTTCTAAGTTCACCAACACCTAAAATAAAAATTAATAAAAATCTATTTCTCCTAATTAGCCCCTAATTACTATAATTAAGTTAATAATTAATAAAAAAATAAAAATATATGGATTTTAGAAATAGTGGTTTTACAGTATCTTCCAATAAACGCGACTGGAACGAGAAACTGGGTGAATATCTCTGGGCCTACCGTGCAACAGTCTGGACAACTACTTGCAATACGCCTTTCTCTCTAGTGTACGAAAGCGAAGCGATCCTCCGGCTCGAAATCCAAATTCCTTCACTCCGAGTGGCTCTCTCCAACCAATTAATCGTCAACGACAATCACCGTCAATGGCTACAAGAGTTAGAATCACTTGACGAGAAATATCTCTTAGCTCAATAGTGCAATGAGCTATACCAAGCACGTCTCTCTGGAGCCTTCAACAAACTGGTGAAGAAGAGGACCTACCAAGTGGGTGATCTCGTCCTTACCGTAAGGAGGCCGATGTTTATGACCCACAAGACGGTCGACAAATTCTAGCCTAAATAGGAGGGCCCGTTCGTCGTAGAATCAGTATTCTCTAACGTCGCCTACCGGTTCACGAAATCCAGTGGTGACTTGCTCATGATGCCTATTAACGACAAGTTCTTATAAAATTATTACGTCTAAATTTGACTTGTACTCCCCTCATCACCAGCGGGATAAACCAGATCTACATCTTTACACTCTTGGTTTTTTATCCCCAGCAAGTGCCTATGTGCAACATTTTCCTCTTTTTACAAATTTTTGTAAAAGCTATCGTCGGTATCAAAGAGCCCTGGATACGCAACGGATGATGGATCCTTAAAGTCTCCCCAACGGAGAAGTCCTCTGGTCCACTCGTACACTCCTACAGTGACCACTCAAAAACTAATCTTGTTAGACGTAAGCCATATTCATATTACCTTTGAGCTATCGTCTCACCAATATCCCCAGTGGAGTAGTCCTCAGGTCCACTCGTACACTCCCGTAGTTACTACTCAAAAACCAATCCCGTTAGATGGTAGTCACGTTCATATTACCTCTGAGCTATCATCCCACCAATCTTCCTAGCGGAGCAATCCTCAGGCCTATCTTCACGTTTGGATAGACCACACTCAGCAAATCACTCTTTAGCGAGTTTTTTGGACATCGGTTCATATCTATATTACCTCTGAACTATCGTCCTAATATTTCTTCCCGATTGTATTTGTCATGTCCATATTACCTCTGAGCAAACTTTCAGGGTCTTGGCTATCGATCATCACGTCCATATCACCTCTGATATCGGATGTCATCCCCACTTATCACCCGTACTCGCCAAAGTACACCAGCGGTATTAAGTCCAATAAAACTGCCACGTCTATATACTAATACACTATCATATTCTGAAAATAATTAATAAAAATAAAAATTAAGGAGAATTACAATAATAGACACAAAAACCCTAAATTTGAGGCACAAAATAATATTCCACAAGAAGAAATCATATATCTAGATAAATTAGGGCTTCTAGCACCTAGATCTAGACATACAAAGCAAATTCTACCTATGGGAGGGCTTCTATAGGTCCAATGGGTGTTTCTAACCACAAATAGAGTAAAAAATTGAGATTTACCTAGGTTTTAAGTGACCTTCTTGAAGAACTTCAAATTTGGATACAAGGAAGACAAAGTGGACACGATCCTCAATACTTAGAGTCCTTTTCAAGCTTTCTCTAGCAATAATAAACTTCTTAGCCTCCTTGAAAAATAAAAATGAGAGGAATAAAATTTGGAGTAGAGAAATTAGGGTTTGCTCTCAAATTTGGGGATGAACTAAATAGAAATAAATGGAGGCTATTCATGAATACAAAGGCTTATATAGGCTTCCTCTTAGGGTTAGGGTTAAGTTTTTTATAATGTCTAAAATACCATCCAATTTAGTCATGAAGGTTCGGTATTAAAAGGGGTTTAATTAAGGAATGTTCCAATAACTAAAGGAAGGGTTTAGTAATCATTCTTCTCTAATTAAAAAGTGGTCAACTATGGCTAACCAATTGGTTGCACTAATGAGTCATGATAAGTCTAGTTGGTTCATTTAGGTCACTAATAACTTGTCTAACTAATGACTAACAACTAACTATTCGACTATATTAAATATAGATATAAAGAAATAATACCAATTATTATGTAATAAAAATATAATCAATATAATTAATATGAAATATAATTATTAACAATAAGACTAAATAGGAAAAGGCAAAAATATCCTTCTTCATTCAATCATGAATATGATCCAACTAAACCATAGGATGACATATTATATTCTTAAGTCAAGTGGGTTTAATGGACCTAACCTAATAAGCACTGCCAGGAAGTTGGTCAGTGCTTGAACCTTGACGGCTTTCATGGAAAAATACCAGGTCGTATGGTGATGACAATATTGCCCAAGTGGCAAGGCGAGGGTTGAGCGCCCTAGGTTTGGTCATGTGTACCCTGAGGGGGTTGACTCGAGAGATCACATGGATTGTTTGTCCTGCCACGTAATGCCGAGTCTTCGGGATAGTGAATAAAAGAGCGAGATATTCTTTCTCAATGGGGGTGTACCTATGCTCCTCGCCAACCATTATCCAGCTAAGATAATAGATGGCCTGCTCGTGGTCTGTGTCACTATTCTGGTATAATAAAGCATCGAGGGAGTGGTCCATCGCACGTACATAGAGCAAAAAAGGTTTTTCCATAATTAGGGCTACCAGTACCAGAGAGTTTGATAGGTATTCCTTTATGTCATCAAAGGCGCATTGACACTCTTTATTCCAGACAATGGAGACACATTTCTTCATTAGTTGGGTGAACGATAGACAATACCCAGAGAGGTTTGATATGAATATTCTGAAGTATGTAAGTATTCCTTGAAGGCCACGAAGTTCTTTGAAGTTCTTCGGTGGGCGCATTTCAAGTATCGCTTTAGTTTGGTCAGGGTCTGTGTGAATACCTGGGGAAGTAAAAATAAAGCCCAAGAATTTGCCGCTGGAGACTCCTAGGAAAGATTTGGTGGGATTCATCTTGAGCTGGTGTGTACGTATGAGGTCAAATATATCATATTCAAGTCCTTGAGGTGATCATCTTTGGAGCGACTCTTGACGATGATGTCATCGATATAATACACAACCGTCTTACGTAGATGCTCATGAAAGATGGTGCTCATAGCTCGCCGGTATGTAGCATCCACATTCTTCAGACCGAAGGGCATGACTGTGTAGAAGCATACTTCTATCGATGTTCGGAATGATGTATGCTTCAGATCATCAGGAGACATCTTGATTTGATAGTAGCCTATGAATTCATCCATGAAGGACACGTGCTCGAAGCCACAATAGTTGTCGATCATTATATCTATGATCGGAGTAGAAAACTCGTCCTTAGGTCAGACCGCATTTAGATCGTAGAAGTCAATATAGATCCGAATATTTTCATTCTTTTTAACAACGGACACGATGTTGGCTACCCAGTTTAGATGTTGTTCTTTGTGGACGAAGCCACTAGCTATTAGTTTGTTGACTTCATCTTCGATGATGTTCATAATATTCGGTCAGAACTACCGTTGATGCTGCTTGACTTGCTTAGCGTTCGACAAGATATTGAGCTTGTGGATGATGATTTAGGGGTCAGTCATAGTATATCTTCATAGCTCCAGACAAAGACATTAATATATTCTCTGATGAGCTATAGTAGCGATTTCCATTTATCATCAGTCAGACTCTTACTAATAAAGATAGGTTTGGGGTAGGATTTATCGCCCAGATTGACACTTATGACTTTATCCTCAGAAGGAGATTCTCGTTATTCAAACCGCATCTCTCATTATGCGTCTAGGCGTTGGGCCCATGGTTCTACTTTAAAGAGTTTCGGTGGATGTTCGTCATCTTCCTCAGGGTCAGCTGACACCATATTGGCAGAAAATGTTTGCTTGAGCATCTTTCTAATACTAATGTCAGAGTCACAAGAGGAAGACTCTGAAGAGTGAGAGTACAACTCATCTTCTTCATCCGATCCCTCGGGGGTAGTTGGAGGCATAACATACCTTAAGCCATGCTTGGTCTTCTGGCAATAATCCTCGAATTTGCCTGCCAAAGTGGTTAGGCACAAAGGCAGTCGCCGACCTTTATCGTAATTCTGACCTCAGTTGCTTTTAAGATCATACCCCATCTTCTGGATGAGGTGCTTGGCTTGACCACTAAACTGGTAGAGTTATATTTTGTCGGTATCAGGTTCTGGCCCTTGTTCCTCCAGGATAAAGAAGAGGGAGCATTCAACCCTGCCGAAGATGATGAGTTTGTCTTCCCTCCTCTTTGCTGGAACCATAAAGTAGGAACCTTGGCTGAGGAGGATTTGGTTTATAGCATCGATAGTAGTCACCTGATCTTGCAGGCTCAGGCTTAGACCATGCTCCATGGAGTACAGTGTGCTTATGTGTGCAACTTTGGAGTAGTTCAAAGATAGCCCTTTATTGATGAAATGAGGTATCTTGTCATCCAAAATTATATCATCGAGAGAAGGGACGTTAGCATGAGCAGCTACGTACTCCTCCATCTCCTCTTTCCTGAGATCTACTCCCAGTGCGAGCGATAACTTTATAGGTTTTCTGTGCAGCTTTACTACAGAGGTTCGGACGTGCTAAAAGGCTGTGGAGCATCCTTCGGAGGTTGACTCGGCCTGCGAAGATGAATGACCAAAGGTTAGGTTATGGTAGATGGTTCCGGATCTACCTTCGATGGTCGATCCTTCCTACGAAGGTGAACGACCAGAGGTTCGGGTGCCTTCTTGCGTAGTTTTACGATAAGAGGAGAGGTTGGGTCGGGAGTGCGTGCCTTTAGACGGACTCTTAAGGGCTTTTCTGGTGGTCTCAGCCTCTACCTCATCATCGGCATCATTGCTAGCTTTATCTTGATAGACCTATTTACAAAGGATCGAGTTGGAGTAATAGACTTTAAATCCCTTTGAACGGATCTACATCAGCAAACTCTGTTTTGACTGTGCCATGTTCATCGACGTACTTCAGGCACTGGTATAGGGTTGACGACACGATCATATATTTATGTATCCATGGACGTCCGAGCAAAATATTGTAGGATATATTTACATCAATGATGTAGCAGTTGATCTCTATTTTTAAGTCGTTAATCTAGATTTTCATGCAAATCTTGCCCATAGGGTAGATCCTTCATGCGCTGAAGCCAGTGATGGAAGTATTGGAGGCTGCTAGGCGATGCATCAGAATGCCCAGGGTCTGAAGTAGATTTCGCGGGATGATACTGATTGATGAACCAGGGTCGATATGCGTCTGGTCCACCTTAATGGCACCAATGTACTCTGTATAATACAGAGGACGATCATGCCGATAATTCTTCAACAACATGTCATGTTGTGAGAATGTGATATTGGGTATCGCCACCATAATATTATTACAGTGGGGGCAAGCAACAGGATCTTCAACATGCGGCTTGACCTGCGCCAAGTAAGTTTCAAAATTTTTTAATGCCTCACTAAGAGCGACCCGAGTATTTTTGCATAATCGAAGAAGCTCGAATAGAGACAACTTTGCTAGAGAGTTGGTGAGCTAGGCCAAGATGTCAAAGTTATAGGACTTTTCCAGCCCCTGAGCTGAATCTTTGCACAGCGGCTAGTCAAAGTGAGTGTCTTTCTGCTTAAACTTGTCCGCTACTGGAGGATGGGATAGACTTGGATCTGATATTATGGGTGCAACTGTTGGAAGTGCACCATCGTCAGGGATATCGTACTCTCATTGGTACGCTTGGCATGAATTTGTTATTCCTGTTATAACTTTCTCAGATGAGAGGGAAACCGTATAGCAAGGTTTGGATTTCTTGCCTTTAGTCTTGGTGGCAAACGGTGTTGTCTGCTGCATCAATTCTGGAGCAAGATCAGAGTGAACCCATAAGGCCTCCCCATATAGCATAGTGAGAGGTATCAACCCGGCCATTTGGTCATGAGCCGACAGAAGGTTGACGACTTCCATTGTTGCCCGGGGGATCGGGATTACTCCGTCTTGGGCCTTTGTCGCTGGAAAGTTGTCGAACTAGAGAGACACCATATTTGCGACAACTTTATTGTCATCGATATCCAAGGTAAGGGCCTTGGTGTCGAGCAACCGTTGGATATACCGCTTGAGAGTGTAGCAGTCATTCCTCATATGGTGGACGTAGATATGGTAGTGGCAGTACTTTAGATTATTCATCTCGACTGCCTCTATAGGGATCTTGACGTCGGGGAGCCGAAGCTTATCACCCTTCATCAGTACGTCAAAGATGGGCATGACATCTTCATCTTCGAAGGAGTAAGGCACCTCGGGCTTCGGGACCTCAACCGGATTTTGCTCGGGCTTCTTGGTTAAGTTGGCCACCAAGGCCTACTTTTCTTTTCCCTCACGTCCGTTGTTGCCGTTGTTGCCGCTATTGTTGTTGTTGGAACATTTTTCCCTATCGTCAGTGAAAGGGATCTGTATTTCCAAGAGCCCGGCATCTTTGACCTTCTTCTCAGTGTTGACAAGGCTTATGATGAATGTCGTCCAATCTTGGAACTAACCGTCGCCCATCCAGAGGCTGACTGCCAGAAGTAAGTTTCTGTGGCACATGTCCATCAGTGTCGACTCAGGATTGCCTGGAGGCAACCTCAGTGCTATTTGTCAAAAATATTAGATATAATTTTGGGCGAGTTCCATTTCCCCTTGGGTAACATCCATAAGGGAGAACATCGTCATGTTGCTTCCTCCGTCATAGAATCTTTTAAGGAAAATACTCTTGAAGTCGTCAAACGACGAGATATAGTTATCTTGTAGGCTGCAAAACTAGTCGAATGCTATCCCGGACCATGTCTCCACAAAGAGCTTGGTGAGAAGTGTGCAGCGAGGTAGGTGCCCTATTGAAGTCTCAAAATAACTCATGTATTTCTTAAAATAACTCATGTATTAACAGGGGGGTATCATCCCGTCGAATGGATTCAAGTTAAAGGTCTTGTACTTTGGCGGGTATGGAACATATGTCCACTCGTGTGGGTATGGTTGTCGTATCCTGAGCTCGCGTAGTGAATCTCGACTGTCCATGAAAACTAGGAGAGCCTGGATTTCTCGTACTTTCGTCATTTCTTCTCTGGCTTCGTCTCCTGTAGAAGGGACAGATGAGCGGGGCAAAGGGTAATTTTTGCCTATGGGTGGAGCAGTTGTATCAGAATCTGCATTGGTCTCATGGTCCAAGCTTGCTTGTCCATAAGCCATTGTTGGTTGTGAAGATATGTTTGCTTTAATTTCTGCAATGCCTGGGTCAGGGCTTGCATTGATGAACTCACCGTCTATAATATGGCCTTAAGATCCTTGAGGCATTGTCGGTCATTGGGGCCTTCATGATCGTCCCCTGCCATATATACAGTCCTCACATGGGAAAAAATGGATAGGGCAGTAGACGCCGTACTTTCTGTCTCAGATTCTTACCAGGAGTAGTCATCTGGTAGCATCGCCTTCTCCTTGGATTCAGAGAGAGTACTGCCCCAGCATAGGAGGCTACGTTATTTTGACGAGGGTGGTCACTCCCAGGGATATCAGAGTCTGTCCCCTGGGCATCACCGCCTTCTCAAAATGCTGGGTTGTCGTACAGGTCTAGGGGATTACTATCCCCAGCTCGTGTAACCCTCAGGGGTCCTAAGGAAGAACTACCCCCAGCGGCTGATAGCTTGTTCTTTGAACGGGTTCCTTGGAAAATACCTTCTGCAGGTCCCGCTGCTGGTCCTTCTGGTAGTTGCTTTCTCAATGTGCTGGTTGAGAGTGACGAACTGGAGGTGCTGGACTTCCTTCCTCCCAAGGTGGAAGGGTCTTTTCGAGCAGAATAACATGAGGCAAATGGTAGCTCATCCTCCTCTAGTGTTTGCACTTAGTCTCCGAGTTATTGCCGAAGAGGTACCTTCTGATATAGTCGTTGGAATACTGACTTCCTGTTTATGGGTAATGCCACTTTGTTAAAATAGCATTTGAGGAAGATTTTGGCATAGTGATATCCTATGGAGGACACTTTACACGCCATAGTTATCTCCCTCATCTTGCGCTTGTGATTAATCATGCTGCCCAAGTTCGGCGAGGGCTGATTTACCTTTGCACTTTTTTCGTAAACACAGGTAGACCGAGCGCATGGGTGTGTAGGTGTTGTTTTGCTCCCTGATCTAGGGTTCATACAAGATCTTTTCCCAAATCGTCAGTAGAAGACTGTTGAGACGGACCCTGTCTATTTGCCAATGCGGGCTGGACGCATGGGTCGGTCTTATATAACTTTCTATCAGGGGACCGCATAATGGTTAGCGGTGCCCGCTCTCAGAATACTGGACAAATATGAGCATTGACATGGCCAAGCACACCTTGTAGAATATCGAAGTAAGCCGCAATGTGCTAAGGTTGTCGAGAAGACATATGGGCAGACTCTAGCAAGCTATGACGTCAGTCCTAAGGCCAACAAATCCTAGTATCTGAATCCATCAATACAAGTACAAGAGTATATCATATATGAAAGTAAAAGGCATCACAAATTATATGTCACATATGATCATGAAGCCAATTAATACAAAATACTGCACTATCAGAGTATAATTATACATGATCAAATATACCAGCCATGGTCTAATATACACATTATGTTGACCGTAGTCTCAAAAAATATAAGGAGCTAACTTCGTCCCTTGCTATACACCACAAAAAAATAACACTACGAGGAGTAGAGGAAGGAAACCCACTCGCGAGCTTCGACCATAGTCCTATGAGTGCGAAATATCTTGCTGGAAGTGCAGTGGATCCTGGTTCTCTTCAGGGTAACCTAGTCATGCAAAGCCAGTGGGATAAGAACCCCAAGCAACAAGTACCACAAAGAAGCTCAAGGTGATAGACAAAATATATCATAACATTAGCAGAAAAGAGACATAATAAAATAAATATGGATCAAGACTTGTACGGTACTAATGTACTTGTCTCAAAAATATAATAATAGAATTAATAACAAGTGCTATAAATGAAAGTAAGGTGACGAGCGACAAGAGCGCATAGGAACTACTATGGATCGGGACCACAACCCTTAAACCAAACAAGGACGGGGTTGCAGCCCTTTATCCGAGCAGGACTTTGCACTCTAACCACGCATTGAAAGAAAAATGAAACTAGAAGAGCGAGCTATAAATAAAAGTAACAACATTCATTACACGGCCAAACAGCTCTACGTCTTGCTACGATTAACTAGCTAGGGTTGTCATATGCCTTAATTTCTAAATGCATGTTTTAAGAATATTGCTACCAACAACACTGCAGTCAACCTGGATGGCTAAGGGTACGCTTGTCGAGTAAACATAAATGTACATACAATATCACAACAACACAACTAGTTACTTGTCATAAACATAAATTGAACTTATAAGCATAAACTTAAACTTACAAATCATAAACTTGTCTTGTTAGCATAAACTTGTCTTGTAAACATAAACTTGTCTTGTAAGTGCCGCAACACACATAAATTTGGTCAGTCATGGAGCCCTTACCTAGCAGGGTGATTCCATGCTGTATGGGGCCCTTAGAGATCGGGGTAGCCGGTAGTACAATATTTTTCCCTCCTAATGATCTAGGTAAATCTTATTTTTTTAATTATTACTAAATTATTTCAAGTTCTCGAGTCGTGGACCCTTGAGAACTCCCTAGAATGACGAGTCACGAGTATGAGCTTTTCACGAGTTATCGTATTCGCGACACGCGATATATTAGGCAATACTCACACTCGATTGTCCGATGCCAAATGTAAAAGGTTAACATACACAAATATTTCCACGGTGTCTTAAGGATCAAATTTGTGTGTTAAAATATAAGAACACAACATCCAATTATATTCAAATATAATAATCAATGAAAACAATCAAAGAAAATGGAAAAGGGTGCATAAAAAAAGAACATAAAAAATTAGGCCGCATGAGCAGCAGGAAAAATTGGTACGCATGAGCAGCAGGGAAAACTGGACCGCATGAGCAGTAGGGAAAACTGGGCCGCATGAGCGGCAGGTAAACCATGAGTAGCAAGAAAAACTGGTTCGCATGAGCAACAAGAAAAATTAGGCCGTATGAGCAGCAGAGAAAACTGGTATGCATGACCAGCAGGAAAAACTGGGCCGCATGAGACTCCATCGTCCCAAAATAACACCAACTCCTTAGAAAAAGCTCCAAAACCCCAAAAATTTGCTTTCTCCATAATAATTTCATTTTAACTCCAAATAGAGTGAACCAAAATCGAAAATGCTCGAAATAGAATACTCTATCACCCAGAAAAACTATTTTTTCTCCTAAAATACCATATTTTAATAGATCAAAACCACAAAAAATATATGGAACCTATGAAAACCCTAAACTTTAAAATATAGATATACACAAATCTATCCACCAAAACCAAAAACTCCAAGAACTAAAAATAATGAGGGCAAAAGGAGAACATTTTCCATCAAAAACATTTTTAAAATAATACATATATAAAAAATCCAAAATCAAAGCTTCACCATTGAGCAAGATGTACTTCCCTTAGGTTGCTCCGAGCCTCTACCTATCATGGTCCAAGTCACAACAACTTCACCCTAGGGCTAGGGTTTGGTTAGAAGGAGCTTGAAGGAGAGGAGGAAGAAGGAAGCAAGTGGAATAAGAAAATAAGTGAGGAGAGAGAAACTACTCATATATATAATAAAAGGAGAGGGAGATGGTTTAGTCATGGGTTTACCCAAAATAAACTGAACCAAGTGTCCATTCTACATGTGGGTCCTAAACCGGGTCTATGACAATGTCAATGGATATTCTACTGGTCTCGGGTAGTCTCTCTCAATAACAGAAAAAATAAAATAATAAATAAAATGACAGGAACCAACCTAAAAAATACAGCAGGAATACATTATCAAAAAAATCTTAAATCTTAAAAATTTCAGAAATACCAAATCTAAAAACGGGTATGACATGGGGTGTGACGATGGACAGAGATCGCTATAGCAGCTCCTTTACTCCATTGATGATCTGACACAGGATAAAAAGCTCTCTTCTGCTCTCTCACCTCTCCTCTGTTGTTCTCTGTCTGTCCCCATGTCTCTGGTTTGGGCATGTCACCGAGGTATATAAAGTCATCCTTAGGAACGTATATATTAGACTGCATGGACGCTAGAGGGTGCTACGTGTACCATCCTAATAGGGTACAACTGTAACCGTGAGCAGGCCAAGCTGCCACGTGGTCGCTTGTTAGGATTTTTTGTTGTTCAAGATCTGGGCGGTTCTCGCCCTTTGTGACAAGTGGCCCGCAATTGGTTGGATAAAGCTACTTTATTTGTAATGGCAAGACTTAGCCTTCATGGAGTCTGAGATGCATGTGGCCAAAGACGCTTGAGGCACATGGAGTCTGGGATGCACGAGGCCAGAGACGCATGTAACGCAAGGAGTTTTTGACGCATGAGGCCGGAGACGCATGAAACGCATGGAGTCTGGGATGTATGGGACCAAAAACATATGGAAAGAATGGAGTCTGAGACGCATGGGGCTAGTTATTCTGTACACTATAGAAGCATGGAAAAGATTGGATCCATGCGTTTAGCAATCATGTGGCCCAGGGAAAAGTTTAGCAGGAAATGGACCACATGATCACCATGCGGCCCAATTTGGCGAGAGCTATGCGGACCAAACGACCAATGACAGTTTTTATTGCAGATAGATCTGATATCACGCTCTGACAACAAAATTACATCTGACATCGAATCCTGACAAAGGAGGATTTTCTGAACGTCTCGAAAGGTATGAACTCACTAAAAGACAGAAGTCTCATAAACTGTGAACTACTACATGTACAATACGACAAAAGACACCCACGCAGCTCTGGCCCATGCGTACCAGACTCCATGCATCCGATGCGGTTCAGGCCTATGCATCCCAGACTCCATGCATACCATACGAATCTGGCCTATGTGTCCCAGACTCTATGCATTTTATGCGGCTCTGGCTGATGTGACCCAGACTCTATGTGTCCCATACGGTTCTGGCCCACGCGTCCCAGACTCCATGCGTCCCATGCAGCTCTGGCCTACGCATCCTAGACTCCATACATCCCATGCGATTCTGGCCTATGTATCCCAGACTCCATGCGTCCCATACTATTCTGGCCCATGAGTCCCAGACTCCATGTGTCTTATGCGTCTCTGGCCCCATTGGTCCCAGACTCCATGCGTCCTCCGCGATTCTTGGCTTTGTATGCCCCAGATTCTCCAATAAACCAAATCGTGTTGTTGTAACAAGGTAATCCTCTCCAACCAAGTGGCAAGCCACGTGTCTAATTGACCAAGTCGCGCCCACAAAGGACGAGAAACCATCCAAATATTCAGCAATAAGTAAATCTAAACAAATGTCCATGTGACAGCTGAAGCCCGAATTCTTGTGCACAGTTATAACTCCTTGCTATTAGGGGAAGACACATGACAACTCCCAACGTCCATGCAGCCCGAATCTATGCGGCCATAGAACAACTATAAATAATAGGGTACTACCCCTATACAACAGGACCTGGCGGGCTATCTACAGATTTACACTCGAGCAAGAGAGAAGAGCTTTTACATCATATCGTCCACGGAGTAAAGAAAGTTTCTACACTCCTAACCCTCCATCGTCACCCCCAGAAAACAAATTTGTACTTAGATTGTCTTCTTACCTCTCTGTACTTTTTCTTAGTTTTTGATTAAATTAAGTTCTTTTAGTTATTATTTTGATTTAAATATCAAACACGATCGTGACTCGCTGGGGACCAACTTTTTCTTTGTTGAGAAGTCAGTGACACAGTCCGATGCGTCTAAGCTCAGCTCAACGCAAAAGATGCTAGTATTTTAATTCAACCAGTAAGCGTTCGAGGACCTTCTCTCGGAAGGAAGCATCAGTCCTTCCTCAAGGCTAGCCTAGCCCAAGGTGACCCATAGGCAATGGGTAGTAAAGGCTGACGCACCTTGCCCAACTGTGGAGGGGGCACTTCTAACCGTTCGTCCTGTTGCTGATAGCCAGGCGTCCACCCAAGAAGTCCACATCTATGCATCCTCCCTACCCGACATGGAAATTACTCAGCGCCCAAACTCTGGTAAAGAAAAATACTACTATACCAGACATTCTGGGGCTGAAGCCAGTTCCATGCGGCCAAGAAGGAGGCCGCATAAGACTGGCAGAAGGTCTCATGCTGCCTCAACTCATAGCCGTAGTAGATATCCCCATACGGCCACGACACTATGTGGCCTGAGTGTCCATCTAAGACGTCCCTATGCGGCCCAGACAATAACAAATTTTTTGTCTTCAATCATATCTCATGCGTCCTAGATTCTCTGCGGCCCAATGAGAACGGCGAAGACCCAAACTTGGACTTTGTGTACTATTCGCCCATAGGGGCTAAGTCAAAGAGGTCCAAGATAGTGCGAGCTGGCCAAGATCAAACAACTGTCCAGTCAGCTGACCGTCTTAGGGCACCGCTAATCATTATGCGTCCAGCCCCCAGCGGCAAATGGACAAGGCCGGTCTCAAAAGTCTTACGTCGACAATATGAGGCAAGTTCTTGTACGAACCTCAGATCTAGGAGCCAACATAACACCTACAACCCCGTGCGCTTGGTCTACTCGGGCCCATAAAAGGGTGCAAATATGGAATAACCCACGCTCGACTTGCGCACCGTGATCAATCACAAGCACAAAGCGAGGAAATATCCTCTCTAGGGCATCATTGTGCCAAAATTATCATCAACTGCTGCAATGGATTAGCAGCACCCACAAACAGGAAGTCGGCCTTCCAATAACTGTACCAGAGGACACCTGTCTGGCAATAACAAGGAGGTTTGGTGCAAGCGCTATAGGAGGAGTAGATGCCCTTCGCCGCTTGTTACTCGGCTCGGAAGGTCCCCTCTACCAAAGGAGGAAGGAAGGCCAGCACCTCCAATCCGTCACTCTCGACCAGCATGTTGATAAGAAGACTACTAGAAGGACTGATAACATGACCCATGGAAGGCATTTTCCAGGGCACTCGCTCAAGAAAGAAGTTGTCAGCCGCTAAGGGTAGTTCTTCCTTAGAACCCCTAGGGGCTCCCCAAGCTAGGGTTAGTAAATCCCTGGACATACACAATAATCTAGTGTTCCGAAAAGATGATGACTCTCAAAGAACATATTCTGAAACCTCTAGGAGTAGCTACTGTCACAAAGATTCCATAGCCTTCTACGATATAAGGATGACACAATATTGCCAGTCTTCCTTGAAGATGACTTACTGTAAGGGTCCGAGACGGAGAGTGCGATATCCATGGCCCCGTCCATCTCTTCCCACTTGAGGATGGTATACATGGCCGGGGATGATTATGATGTCCCCAGTAACCAATAACGCCTGGAGGCTCTCGAGAACATAATGTAGACCATGAATGCATCGATGCAAGCCTTGACCCAAACAATATTAGAAATTAAGGCAAACTTGGCCTCTCAGACAGTAAGGACCTCTGCGCCAACTAATTTGGATCCGGGGACTAACGCAGATTCAAACACAAAAGCTCCACCCGCAGGCGATAATCCACCCCAACCTGGTTCCTCAGCCCCTTCGATAGCTAACGAGGCCAAGAAAGCAATAAAAGAGGTCTAAGAACTCCGAGCTCGACTGGACCCCATGGGTAATCGGAACTGACTCCGAGATCTTGGAGTACGCCAATCGCACCTGCTGGAATAGAGGGACGTACCGTACCCTCCCAGGTACAAGCCCTTCAATATAGACATATTTGACAGGAAGTCCACCCCTCGTCGGTACATGAGCTACTTTAAGACAACAACAGGGCACCTATCCCGCAATGATGCTATCATTACCAGGCTCTTTGTCAAGGTATTGGCAGGAGTAGCCTTCGACTGGTTTTGTAGCTTATCGAACAATTATATATCATCATTCGACGATCTCAAGAGTCTTTTCTTCAAAAGATTCTACGAGGCAGGACATGATATGACGATGTCTTCCTTCATGGATATCGCCAGGGAGAAAAAGAGCTCGCTCGTAACTACATTGAATGATTCCGACAGACAACTCTAAGACTGCCCCCTGGCAACCCTGAAGCGACGCTAATAGAAATGTGCCAGAGGAACCTACTTCCGACAGTCAGCCTCTGTATGGATGACGCCCAGTTTAAAGACTGGATGACAATCATCGTAAGCTCCCTCAATGCTGAGAAGAAGCTAAAAAACTCCCAAAACTTGGGGATCCATATCCCTACCACTAAGGACAATTAAAAATATTCCAACCCCAACAACAACAACAACAGTAACAGCGGCAATAACAGCCGCGATGGAAAGAAAAAATAGGCTATGGTCGCTACCTTGACCAAGAAGTCTGAGCAAAAGCAAGCAGAGTCTCCAAAACCAAAGGAGACTTACTCTTTCGAAGATCAGAATGTCAAACCCATCTTCGATATGCTAATACAGGGAGAAAAAATTGAATCCCCGGCGTCAGTCGTCAGCCTGAAGCGGCAAAAATCGACAACCCAAAGTATTATCACTTCCACCGTGTCACTACCACATTCTAAAATAGGAGTAATTTTGTCTTTTTATTTATTAATAAGTCTTGTGTATATTTATTTTTAAATAATTGCATGATATGTGTATGTATATATTATATATAAAGTATTCTTTAATGCATAGGTTAGTGGACTAGACCTAGAAGCCCACTAGATGAACCCCTGACCAAAAAATAGGATTATGGATTTTAATTTGTATGATTCGGGATTAAATATTGAGGATTATAATTAATTATCGTGATTTTATTTAATTATTGTACCTTACCATTGCTTCGATATTTGGAGCGCTACCCTAGCTTTTGCCTTCCAATAAATTTTACACCCTTGTCCAAGACGTGCCCGTCTCCTATTATGAACTTTGTGTAACTCATAAATATGCTCTCTTGTGCTTCATTTTAGTCACACAATATTCGTTACGGACGTTTATTTTTAATTCTCAATAAATCTAACTTTGTATCTTTGTGCGTTCCAATCGAAATTGAAGACATAATCTTGACCCATTTTGTGCAACCCAAATTATGATAATTGGACTGTATATTTGGATATTGTACTGCTCTCTTTGGTTCTTTGTTTCCTTGTTGATATCTTTCATGCTTTTACTCTTCCCCTAGTTATTGTGATTGAGTTTATATATATTGCGTGGTTGCCCTCCTTTTGGAGAGGTTATCTTGACAGGTATTTGTGAGATATATATAGTTGTGACCTAGAACGGACCTAGACAGTATTCTACTGCCGATTCTGCGGCGTAGGCTGGACGTACCCACGACTCATGCCCAATATTTTGGGTACGGGTCATGACACATTTTTGGTGGTGGCCCATGCAGGTCTAGTTTCTAGGTCTACCTGTGATAGGATATAGGATATAGGCTGAGAGAGAGTGTGCTTAATCACAACTAGGACCCTTCCTGTTCTTTCGCTATCTTTAGTTTTTCTGAAATTGTTTTCTTTTGAAATATTACTGTCCTTCTTTGATGATATCGTATATTGCACCGTTGGTGATGTCATCTCAGGTTCTGTTCTTCTTGATTCCATTCCAGCACTTACTTTATTTGATTCTGGTGCTTCCTATAGCTTTGTGTCTGTATCTTTTGCTGTTAGACACCATCTTGTTGTTGAACCTTTAGCTAGACTCTGCAAGGTCACGACTGGGGGTAGCATCATCCTAGTCAGTGATGTCTGCAGAGACCGGAGAGTTACCTTGGGAGGCCGGGAGTTGAGTGTGTGCCTACTCGTAATGCCACTTCCGAGCTACGATATTGTACTCGAGATGGATTGGTTGAGTATGCACTGTGCTAGTATAGATTATCGTAGAGGCAGAGTGTTGTTTAGTCTCCCAGGAGAGATAGAGTTTGAGTTTGCCAAAGGAGCAGCGGAGCAGAACGAGGGAATCTTCTGTGGAGCCCTGGTGGTAGAGCAGAGGTTGCCACATCCACTGATAGCAGAGTTCATTAATGTCTTTCCGGAGGAATTGCCAGGGTTACCTCCGGACAGAGATGTGGAGTTCTCTACAGACTTGGTGCTAGGCGCAGAGCCGATATCCCAGCACGTCTATAGAGACAGCAACTGTGAGCTGGTAGAGTTGAAAAAGCAGGTGGATGAGCTTCAGGATAAGGGATTTATCATATTTAGTTCTTCTCCGTAGGGTGCTCCAGTACTTTTTGTGCCGAAGAAGGATATGTCGATACGGATGTGTATAAACTACAGGGCTCTGAACAACCTCACAATCAAGAATAAGTATCCGTTGTCACGTATTGATGATCTATTTGACCAGTTGAGCGGAGAGAGGGTATTTTCCAGGATTGATCTGAGGACTGGCTACCACCAGGTAAAGGTCAGGAGGGAGGATATTCTGAAGACAGCTTTTCGGACCAGGTATGCACAGTATGAGTTCATGGGGATGTCGTTTGGGTTGACTAATGCCCCGACAGTGTTCATGAATCTAATGAACAAGGTGTTCCATCAGTATCTGGACAGGTTTATGGTGGTATTTATAGATGAAATCTTGGTGTATTCGAAGACCTCAGAAAAGTATGAGGAGCATCTGAGGATAGTGCTGGAGATTCTCAGGAAGGAGAAGCTTTATGAAAAGCTTTCGAAGTGCGAGTACTTCCTTGATAAGGTTGAATTCCTTGGTCATATGGTGACAGGAGAAGGGATCTCGGTAGATCCGAGGAATATCATGGCAGTTGAGGTATGGAGTACTTCGAGTTCAGTAGCAGAGGTCAGGAGTTTCCTGGGACTGGCAGGTTACTACAGGAGATTTTTTTAGAATTTTCCCCGGATTGTAGAGGCGTTGTCTAGGCTGACCCGGACATGGAGTTTGTGTGGTCTGAGGAGTGCCAGGTTGCCTTTGATGAGCTAAAGAGGAGATTGACGACAGCTCCAGTGTTGACATTGCCATCAGGGTCTGGAGGATTCACTATCAATAGTGATGCATCGGAGAAGGGACTGGGTTGTGTGTTGTAGCAGAATGGGAGGGTGATTGCCTATGCTTCTAGGAAATTATGTCCTCATTAGAAGAACTACCCTACCCACGATTTGGAGTTCGTAGCGGTCATCTTTGCTCTGAAGTTGTGGAAACACTATTTATAAGAAGAGCGTGTGGAGATCTTCACAGACCACAAGAGCTTGAAGTATGTATTTACCCAAAAAGAGCTGAACATGAGGCAGAGGAGATGGTTGGAGTTGATGAAAAACTTCAACATATTATTGCAGTACCATCCAGGGAAGGCTAACGTAGTTGAGGATGCGCTGAGCAGGTATCCGGTAGCTATGTGCCTGACTACAAATCGTTATCTTCTGGTAGATCTAGAGAGCTTAGGCATTGAGATGATAGTACCTGGAGTTGAGATACAGATATGGGGACTGCAGATTCAGTCAGAGTTGGTAGACCAGATCAGGGCTACACAGTTTGAGGATGAGTCCCTGAGGAGCATTAGGGAGCAAGTTCATATTGGATTATCAGATGACTTCACCATTGTTGATGATGGTTCCTTGTGGCACGGTACCAAGTTGTGTGTGCCGAGTGGGTTGTTGTGCGAGGAGGTTCTTCAGGAGGTGCATCGATCCCAGTACTCTATGCATCCAGGTGCCAACAAGATGTATAGAGATCTGAAAGAGTATGTATGGTGGTACGGGATAAAGCGGGAGGTAGCACGCTTCGTATCCCGATGCTTAGTGTGCCAGCAGGTGAAGACGGAGAGGCAGAGGCCAGAAGGATTTCTCCAGCCGTTACCCATTCCAGAGTGAAAATGGGAGCATGTGACCATAGATTTTGTTTCTGGACTTTCCCGTTCTCCAGGCGGGAAGGATGCGATTTGGGTCATCGTAGACAGGATGACCAAATCGGCCCACTTTCTACCATTCAAAGTGGGTACGTCTACGGAGAGACTAGCAAAGATGTATGTGCGCCAGATAGTCAGACAGCATAGAGTTCCGGTGAGCATAGTATCAGACCAAAAAAGTTTCTTTACTTTATATTTCTGGAGGAGTCTGCAGGCTAGCTTGGGCACCCAGCTCAAGTTTAGTACAGCATATCACCCACAGACAGACGGTCAGTCAGAGAGGACCATTCAGACACTTGAGGACATGATTCATACTTGTGTTCTGGATTTCAGAGGCTCTTGGGAGGATCACTTGCACTTGGTAAAGTTTGCTTACAACAACAGCTACCAAGCCAGTATCGAGATATCACCATTTGAGGTGTTGTATGGACGGAGGTATCGTACTCCGTTATCATGGGATGATGTAGGCGAGAGAGGTTTGCTTGGCCGGAGATGGTAGTGGATACGGCAGAGAAGGTCAAGCTCATTAGAGATAGACTTCGGGTGGCGCAAGACAGGCAGCGGCATTGGGCCGATAGTCGTCGGAGACCTTTGGAGTTTGAGGTATAGTTTAGAATTTAGATTTTGTTCTTGTGTTTTCTTGTGATTGCTTGTTTTAGATTAAGTGTTGAAACCTTGTTTGCGCTAGGTTGATGATCTGGTGTTTCTGAGGATTTCTCCGACGCGGAGCACTATTCGCTTCGGTGGAGGCAGAAAGCTTAGCCCACGTTTTATTGGACCCTTCAGCATCCTTGAGAGGGTCGGTGATGTGGCGTATATGCTAGATTTGCTGCCTACGCTAGAGGGAGTTCATAATGTATTCTACGTGTCGCAGTTAAGATGGTACATGGCGGATCCCAGTCATGTATTGGATCACTCAGAGATCGTGGTGGGCCCTACTCTTAGCTATCCAGAGCAGCCGATGGAGATTCTGGATCGGCGGAAGAAGGTGTTGAGGAACCAGACTATTTCCTTGGTTCGCGTCGCCTGGAGGCATCACTCTCCAGGTGAGTCAACCTAGGAGAGGGAGGATAAAATGCGCGAGCGATACCCTTATCTTTTCGAGCCCTGAGGTATGGTTCTTTTCTTTTCCTTGCATTCTTGTCCTAATTTCGTCTTTTAATTTTGAGGACAAAATTATTTTAAGAAGGGCAGGCTTGTCACTACCCAATTCTAGAAAATAAAGATTTTTTTTTGGTAAATTGTGTATTGATCATAAATAATTATATTTATATTTAATTGTTGGTTGTATTATTTTTTATTGGTTGTTTTAGGATTTTGGCTAGTCTGGACCCATGTCAGACCCTAGTGGACCCACGTCAGATCCAACCAACACCCGTGTCAGGCTTATTTATGGGTTTAGAATAGTTATTATATTTTATTTAGTTAGTTGGGGAGTTTTAGATTAGTTAGAATGTGTTTAGAAACCCTAAACCTAAACCCTTTGTTAGGATGACTAAAATGGAGGGCATTTTAGTCATTTTGCTTTATGTAACCCTACTTTATATGTGTGGCCGGCCCCTAAACCTAATCCACATTTGGCCCAAACTTCCCCCATCCTATTCATTCTTCTTCTTCTTCTTCTTCTTCTTCTTTTTCTTCTTCTTCTTCTTCTTCTTCTTCTTCTTCTCCACTCTCCACTCTTTTCTTCTTCTTCCTTCTTCCAATTTCTATATTTCAAGTAAGTAAGTTCTTTGCCTCTTCTCTTCCTTCTTCTATTCTTCCATTTATGTAATCCCCTAACCCTCTTATTTTTTCCTAACCTAGGTGTATAGAGCCTAGACTTAGTGTAGAGGCTTGGCTTGGAGGCTTGGAGGCTTGAGGGTGGTAATTTCAAGGGTTTTGGAGACTTTGGCCTTGGGATTTCAACTCCCAAGAGGTAAACCCTAACTTTCCTCTTAGTAATTACTCTAATATAGTGTAATTAGTAGTTTAGAACCTTCCTGGACCTTAAGGCTACCCGTGGGAGGAAGTTAGAACTTGTATGGTTGTGTTTGGAGACTTTGACATTAGATTTTGTGTCAATTTTGGGTGAAATCTGAGATTGGCCCAATTTTGGATGATGTCCTAGGTTAGACGGACCTAGGTAGATGTGCTTGGGTGTCTTGAGGGTAAGTACGTATCTCCGTTCGGACACGTGAGGTCGTGTCATGAAGATTTAGGTATTTTGGGCAATTTTAAGGTTTTTTGTCGCCATAGGTTCCACATGCGTGCGCATTTTTGCCACGGACCTAGAATCAGAGAGTTAGCATTTTTTTCTAGGTTTTAGACATCGATTAGAACTCGTGGATAAATTTCAGATCGATTCCGAGTAGGTTTGGTGTGCGTTTCATGAGGTATCGTGAACCGTACTCCACGTGTTCGTCAAAATGACCGAATGGCCATTTCGACTTAGTTTCTAGGTTTCGGGCTTGTGCGCGGGTTGGTTTAGCTTCGGAGAGTGTGTGCTTGAGTTCCCGAGTTATATTTTATATATTTATAGGTATTTATATGTGTTTGGATGATTGTGCGTGTCTTGGTGTGGTTGTGTGTGTGTTTGTGTGTTGTGTGTTGTGTGATAGTGTGTGTATGTTTTTGTGTGTGTATGTATGTATATATGTGTGTGTGTGTGTGTGTGTGTGTGTGTGTGTGTGTGTGTGTGTGTGTGTGTGTGTATATGTATGAGTGTGTGTGTGTGTGTGTATATATATATATGTGTTTGTATATATATGAGATGAGTGAGAGTGAGCTAGAGATGGAGGGGCAGAATGGGATGACAGGAGCATCAGATTGGAGGAACAGCTAGCAGCTAATGGGCAGAGCAGCAGCAGCAAGTAGCTGCTACAGTGGCGGCAGCAGCAATAGCAGCTTTGGCACCAGCGTAGCAGCAGCAGCAGCAGCGTGGCACTAGCATCAGCAGGTAGCAGTAGACAGTAGCAGTAGGTAGTGAGTGAGGGGGAGAGGGAGAGAGTTAGATTTATATTAGTATATATATATATATATATATATATATATCTAACTATATATATATATATATATATATATATATATATATATATATATATATAGTTAGATATATATATATATATATATATATATATATATATATATATATATATATATATATATATATATATGTATAGATGGTAATGGATATATGTATTTGTGTATGTGTAATATATATAGATATATAGGTATATATGCATATGTGTTTATATATATATATATATATATATATATATATATATATATATATATATATATATATATATATATATGCTAGATAGTTAGCTAGATGGTTAGTGTTAGAGAGGGGGATAGTTGGATATCTCAATACATTGAGATATCAAGGTATCTCAATACCTTGAGATACCTAAGGTATTGGGTATCGGGGTGAGGTTTTGAGCGTTTGCCTAGGAATAGGATTAGAGTTGGGTTTATATGTATTGGTGTATATATTTACACGTGTTAGCATATGTTTTAGTGAATTTATACGGGGTTTGTAGCTTAGGTTGAGGTATTGGATACCGAGGGTATCCCGGTATCTCAAGGAGGCGAGTTTGAGGGTTTACAAGCTTAATGAGATAGTTTTGACCTAGAATTTTAGGGGCACCCTAGTTTGACCTAGTGTTGACCATAATTGCCCCCGTTGACCATAAAAGTCAATATTTGACCTAGTTTTGACACAGAGTTGACTTTTTTGACCACGAGTTGACTTTTTGACCCAAATTTCATCGGTTTGACCCGTTCGACCTAGAATAACCCTAGAAGCTTGTTTATAGTTATTTTATATCAGTTTAACTCTTTAGAACCCCATTTAACCTTACTTTTTGTAATAGTTTCTTGCGACGTCAGTCCGGATCTCGATCCTTATCAGTTGCTCAGGACGTTAGGCGAGTACATACCTCTGATCGTTTTCATTCATGATAGCGTATATATCACCTGTTCTAAAACTGTAATACTTGATTCTGACACATTATTTCATGAGCTGGTACTAGTTGGATTCCATCATGAGATGTTATCCTCCTTACCGTGTTCAGGGGTACTCTATCACTTGTATTTCATTATGTGCTTTGGGTATTGATTCTCATGTGCTATCATATGCTTCGTATGCTCTCTCCTTCATGTGTGCGAGTTATTTATCATGTACGTAGCGTATCGTGGTTGGATCCAAGAGTATTAGTGGGGGAGGGGAGTAGGAGTTGGTTATGTGATCAAAGCCAAACAGTATTCATGTGTATGTTGGTTATGCAACTCACGCATAACAGAGTTATCGTAGATTATTCATGTGCAACCTAAGCCGATCACATAATAAACTTGTGCTCAAGGTACTTAGCTAGTATTCTTATTTTCTCACATGCAGTTACTTCCCTAGTACTTGTATTGTTTCCCAGTTTTATATTGCAGTTACTTTATCAGTTCTACCATGTATTTACTTTCATGTGCATCTTGTATAATTTTTTATTGCTAGTCATATACACCTTACCATATATTTGGAGTTGCTTTCAGAGTTATGTACTTTGCTCCAGTCCTGACTGGGCATATTTTTTCCAGAGGATCCTGAGGATTTTTGCCCGACCTTCTACGGGCCACGTGTCGAGGAGTGTTGCGACCCTATTTTTGAGGAGGAGCCCGTCCTAGCCGAGGAGACGCCGCTAGAGCCTTAGTTTAGCTAGGTGGGTTTCTCTGGGTTGTTCCCAGTTGGTGTTTTGGATGACTGTATTATTGCTATTTATTATTTTGCGGCTGTGAGATATTGTAGACTTTAGACTTAGACTGTATATTTGGATATTGTACTGCTCTCTTTGGTTCTTTGTTTCCTTATTGATATCTTTTATGCTTTTACTCTTTCCCTAGTTATTGTGATTGAGTTTATATATATTGTATGGTTGCCCTCCTTTTGGAGAGGTTATCTTGACAGGTATTTGTGAGATATATATAGTTATGACCTAGAATGGACCTAGACAGCGTTCTACCGCCGATTCTGTGACGTAGACTGGACGTACCCATGACTCATGCCCGATTTTTTGGGTGCGGGTCATGACAGAAAGTGTGTGTTCGTGTATGAGGATGTATCATGAGAAGGGAAGGAAAACCAGTAAACTGAGTGTTGTGTTTGTACACTTAGTTCTAGTGTCCATTATGCAAGTGTGAAGAGTGTAAGAAGTATTAAGGGGAGTGTATACAGGTGATAATGTGCTAGAGTTGAGTGTTGAATGTTAAGTGGTGCACATATGTGAGTGTACTTGGGTATCAAGGATACCAAGTTTGACATATATCTAAATGTGTTAATGTGAACTAAATTTGAACTGGGTGTCTGTGTTCACTGTGATAGGGGTGTGTTGTGCACATAAGTAGGGAATAATTTTTAGCTAGTACAGCAGTTGAGGAGGCTTGTTATTTGGAATTGGGGTTGTGACACCACTGCAACTGCAGGAAATGGTGTTAGAGAGAAGTGGTCAGGTTAAGAGCGCCTTGGGAAGTGAAGAAGAGTGGCATTGTGGGGTTGTTTGCTGTGTTTGCTGAACACAGTTAACAGAAACAGCTCTGTTAGCAGTGGTGCACTAATCAGGAGTTTGAGTAATATCAGTTATAGGCAACTGGTGGATGTGAGAGCATGTGGGTGAAGAGAAAAGAGTGTGTAGATATTATGTAAAAGTGAGGGAAGTTAGTGGGTGTTAAAGTATCAAAGTATATGTGTTGAAGTACCCATATCAGAGGGGAGGGGACTTGGGTTTAATTGAAACATTGGGTGTATTAGTATCAGTTGTGCATAAGCTTGTGCACGTGCTATTTCATCCAAGTGGTATTAGTAAAAAGGGAGCACATAGATGGGGTATTGAGGGTGATGCAGATATGCCATGTGTTAGTGAATGCAAACTAAGTAAGTGTTTGAAATACAGGATATTAATGAGGGATTGGTGTACTGGAGATTGATGTAGGTGAGGTATTGGTATCCTAGTATAGGTATTAGGATAGTGCACTAGTGAGCAAGAGGTTGGTATCATGAGGATAAGTGTGAGGGTTATTTGAGTGTTTATGAGTATGGATTGTGTTAGTTGGGAATGAGAAGTGAGTGATGTGGATCGTGATACTCTAATTAGTATCATGGAGAATGTGTTAGAGGAGTATACTTTGGGTAGGTGAGTCTCCAGGTTAGGGGAGTGTTTGTTCATAAATATATGTCTGTAAGGTGTCTAAGTATTACAGCAATATGAATATAGTGTTATCTGTGGTTATCAGTTGGTTTAGTGCATATGTAGGTGCATGTGATGAGTATAAATATTTGATTTATAAGTGTGGTGTAGTATCCAGGTGTGCCACGCCCCAGTTCCAAAATACGTAGGACTAGGACACGTAAGCATATCAGCCGCATGTATATGGAAACTCCAATACATGGAAACTATAACACATGCGTAAGCTATATCATGAACAATAATTCATAAGTGGTATATATTTATCACAAGTCACAGGGCATAACTAAATCTCATCCCCAGAAATCAAATATAAATGAATACCCAATATCTATGAAACTAGACCTCAATATAAAGTATCTAAAGATGACAGTCAAATGGAAACAAATCCACTACCAAATTAGAATATAGAATAAACAAGATAAATACAATATAAGTACAACATCTAACAATCACGAGGCTCGAAGAGAAGACCTCCTCGAAATATATAAATAGTCAGTTTGGATCTGTGCTCCTGCGAATACTCATGAACATCTACACCTGAAAAGGGACCAGGTCCTCAGAGGGACATAACAAGATACATAAAAGCATGCCATAAAGTAAATACTATGAAAACTCAAGGGTGAACTAACCAGCTAAATGAAATACAAATTGAGGACAACTTAGTACGTATGGAAAAGTGTAGGCTAGACATATGCTGACGTAATTCACCAATCGTCATGACTGGCTAGTATATGCCACATATGCCCCCATAACAAGGGCGCTATGTAATATAATAACATCCATATCGCTCCGAAGAACGTAGAATCTGAATAGTACAACGTCCATATCGCTCCGAAGAATGTAGCATATGAATAGTATATCATCCATATCGCTCCGTCGAGCGTGGCATCTGAAAAAAGGAGTGGGTCCCATACGCCTACTAGCCATCCTCCCCGCCTAATACAAATGTACAAGTCGCGAACACGACGTGGACATCTCGTACTATAATGCAAGTCTTTATAGAAATAAACAACTAAGCTAAATACCGTCACACGTGTTGCTCACACCGATGGCCAGTCGAGAATGAGGCACGCGTCCCTACATGAACTCACTCTGTAACGTATAATGATACCTGTCAAGGCCTAAGGAGTCATACCGATAACTCTATAACTTTAGGTGGGTCTACTAGATACTAGGTCAGACACAAGTCCTAACGTCAACGCCTTTGTTGACTGCACCTGAGCCTCTCTCGGACGCGCACAATTATATAATCTAAAATAATAAACATGCAACTAAAATAATAACTGAATTTAAACAGTACAACAAGGCAAGGTATACTTGCCTGACAAAATAGCTGTGTAGTACCAATAACCTGCTCCTGAAGTCGCACAGAATGATCCAATAGGTCATATATACATATAATATAATATAGTAAAACATTAGCCATTATACTAACACATACACAACCATAAATACATTGAACTCAGGGCATAGCTAGGTATGACACTGGTCAACTAGGGTCAAGTGTGCATCTAGTTGCATGGGTATCGCGTCTGTAATTGCTGTGCAAAACAGACAGTCAAAATGATACGGGCTCGCCAATACTCCAATGTACATAATGGCAGTCTTCTAACACTTCACATGGTCCCAGGTCAATGCAACTACGGGGTATACGTATTTACACTCGGGTCACCTAGTTCATATATAAATCTTTATATAATTATCTAGCATATTAATACTTATAATATATATGTACACCAAATAAATACATATACCATATATGTATATATACTAGTTGAAATCATATACTATATATATGTATATATATATGCCAATCATATACATATATACTAATGGAATACATATACTATACATATATACTAATTGAGTTCATATACTATATATATATATATATATATATATATATATATATATACATATACTAATACTAATACGTACATACAATCATGAAGGAGGGCGGAAACGAACCTGCGCGACAAGCACGGGTTCGACGATAACTGCGATGTGGTTGACGACGATGACGACGACAGTGATGACGATGATGATAACGATGATAATGACGATGATAACAACGATGATGATGGTGATGACAATGATAACAACGATGATGATGGCGATGACGATGATAACAACGATGATTAAGGTGAGATGATGATGATGACGGAGCTCAGGCGATCAGCGGGGTATAGGCTGTACTCAGGGTATCGAGGTGGAGGAGAAGTCTGGAGGAGGTATTTTTGTATGGTGATATGGAGTTGCGGGTGGAGTAGGATGACAGGAAAGGTGGTCGTGGCGGTCACGGTAGTCGTGGGGCGGTAGCTGGAGGTGGTTGAGGCAGCAGGGCAGAGGTGCAGCGGGTACGGGTGGAGGAAGCTCGCCGGAGTTAGGTGAAGGCAGGATGGACGAGTGGAGGTGGTGGTGCTGGTGGTAGCAGTGTGTGTAAACACCCTGATTTTTTAGAATAATTTTAATATAATTTTTCCCCAATTTTTGGTATTTTTCTGGATGAAGAACCAAGATAATTTTGATCAAAGGATTTTTAAATGTAGTAAATTGATGTTAAAATATTATGGAAATAATATTTTATGGTGTAAAATGGAAAATCGAACATAGGGTATTTTTCGGTGAATTTATTGGACTCCGGAAACGCGTTTTAAGCCCTAAAAACTATTGGATATGTAAACCGAACCAAATCCAACCCAAACCAAACCTGACTGAACCGAACCCAATCTGGCTGAACCAAAACCGCATATTGGGTCGGGTCGGGTCAAATCCAAGCCAAACCCGACCCAGACCCGAAACCCAAGTGGAAACCCTAGCCCCGCCAGATTTACTGTAGACCGCCTATAAAATCTTCTCGATTTCCGTGCCAGCCCTCGGAAACCCTAGCTCAACCCCCCCGCCGTCATCTTCTCCGATCAGTCCTCCTCTTTCTTCGCCGCGAGCCCAGCAACCAGACCCTAACTCCTACACCTGGCTCCCCCATCTTTGCCAGACCCCACGACCTCGCCGCAGTTCTCCAGATCACCGCCTCCGACTCCACGTCGCTGCTCTCATCTCCTCTTTCCAGCAGCCCCGCTCCACCCGAGTCCGCCCAGACCCCGACGGTAGCCTCCCTCCCCGAGTTCGCCCAGACCCCAACGGCAGCCTCCCTCACCGAGTCCGCCCAGACCCCGACGGCAGCCTCCCTCCCCGAGTCCGCCCCAGACCCCGACAGTATTCGCCGCTCGAGACCCGGCCGCCTGAGCCCTAGCCACCCCGAGCCTCGCCGACCCAGCAACGGCCGTATCTGCCGTATCCGCCGACCGCAGCGACCCCAGCAGTGAACCCTAGACTCGACACAGCGGATACGACCAGGATACAGCTCGCGTCAAGTTGACGCACGGACACGTAAAATTCAGATTCACGAAGCCCTGTTCAGGTAACGTTTTCTCTCACCTCATAACTCTGTTTTTGATTCCGTCTGTTGCAATGCGTAGACTGTGTAACCCTCTCAGTGCCCGTGCAATCCGTTCGGTGCATCGCGTTCTGTGGTGATCGCAAACCGCGATCCAAAAACAGGAAAAACAATACCCTATTTCACCCCGGAACTGAGTGCGCCCCGCCAAACGGGACGACTTGGTTGCACGCGGTCTTTACCGAAATGTGCGCGTCGTTGATACGGACGTGTAGAATTTTGCAAAAGCTGATTTGGATGTACGTGCACACCGAAATCAACGCGTATCCGCCGACAACGCCCCGTATCCGTCCATTCTGGAACAAGCTGTAACTTTGTGTACACATGTCGGATCGAGACAAAACTTGTGCCATCGGACTCGTAGCATTACGCTGGTCCTATGACCCAAGTTTGTTCCGAATCTGAGAACGTTGACAAAATCGTGTATAGTGGGCCCCACAGGCTCCACTTGACGGGTGATTTTGTGATCGGCTCATCGAAATCCAATTCTGGAAGTTTCGTTGGGTTCGTATCATCGTTCCTGACTTGTTGACACTAAGTTTGGTGAATTTGGAGACCTTTGACCCTTACACGCTTTTCGGTGCAAAGTAGCCCACATATGGACCCCGCTTTGGCCCGAAAATGTCATTTTTGCCCCTGTGTCCAAATTGGACTTAAGGACAGGCGTTTCTAGCTATTTGATATCTTCTGAGACTGTTGGTGATGTTTATTACAGCTTTTGGAGGAGTACCCACAGGATCCACTGATAAAGGGACGACTGCTGGTATTCAAACCCCAAGCAAGTGTACCTTGCCAAACTCTGCAGTATTGTTACATATTTTTCTTGCTTCATTTATATTGCTATGCATGCTTAACCTAGGACCGTGTGACATACTTAGCGTCCAATTATTAGTCGGGTGCCAATACCGTACGCGGTGTTGTGTATTGTCATCTAGAGATGGACATTCGTGACACTTTGTATTCTTGTACTTGTCTTACCAAGTACACTTTGACCCAGGACACTTGACACTATTTAGGAGATAGGATCTTCCTGAGATATTCATGGTAATTCTGTATAGGATACAGGACTTGACAGAGATACTATATTCATAGATACTTTATGACTTGTTGTATTAGCTATGATCCCACTTGACATGGACATGAGACGTTATGGTCATGATATGTGTGGTTACATTGGGTGGGGAGAGACACACAGGCTATAGGCTGTCTTATATATATATCTGCTACTATTGTGAGTCCGTAGACTCTCGTAGCAGAGCTAGGCACATTACGTGTTATTACCGCTACCGGCTCCCCGACACAGAGCTTGTAGTGGCTCAGCCTGAGTACTTGTGAAGCTCTCATCTTGCATTTCACATAGATGGTTTTATAGCTTACCCTATTATTCTCATTATTTGCTGCACTGCTTATATTTTGGCTTGTATATTTTATGTACCTTGCTATGTCCCCTGAGAACCTGGATATGGATTATGTCCCCAGGATTGGAGGACGAGATCTATCCCGAGGTATACGGGACCGCCGCAGGAGCTGATCCAGGAGTTGTACCGACATCCGATGACGAGGTGTTAGCCGAAGACTTTTCCTGAGCATCCATGTTTCATGCTCAGTATTTATTTATTCTGTCATTTATATTTATGGTCTGTTGAACCATTGTATTAGATATTTATCAGGTTGTTCCCCGAAGCACTGTGTTGAGACTAGCTGATGATTTATATTTCTTATATATTCTGTGGATCATATTTTATATCTTGTATGGATGAGATTAGTTGTGCCCTGTTGTCGTAGACTTGTTTTTTTACAGCTTAAGTGCGCCTGATGGATCCATTAAATTGGGTTTGTCCATCAGTGTGTGCTGTTGGCCATTATCACGAGTCCGGTCCCTCGGTATTTTGGGACTAGGGCGTGACATGGTTTTTGTGGTGGCCCATGCAGGTCTACGACTAAATTGTTCGATTTCAACTTAGGGACCGAACCAGCCTTCCCTAAGGATAGGATAAGTTATAGGATCTCATCCATTGTTTGAACCATTTTGAACTCTATATCGAACTCGAATTTGTTACTTGATTTGCATCCTATATTGATTTCTCTGAGCGTTCTTACAGTTTATCTTTTGGTTGCAGAGTAATGGATCCCAAGAACGGAGATGAGATTCCATTGGATACGCCATACGACGCTGTGGTTACTTATATAGACGGAGTGACACCAGGGAACGGAGGACAAACCTCGCAGAGTGATCAAACCGGTCAGCCTAATCCAAGGTTCCGGAGAGATGACATCCCACCTCCACCACAGTTCACTCCACAGATGCCAGTTTTCCCGCCAAGACAAGCCATGGACGGGCAACAGATGTTCCAGATGATGTATGCCATGATGCAAGCCCAGCAGCAGATTCAGCAAGAGGCCCATCGTTAGGAGGCAGAGTATTTAAGAACCAGCCTGGTATCCGCATTGGAGCAGGCAAATCCATCAGCGAGGCGATCAGCGACGGGATCTATCATCGATTTTCGTCAGCTCAAGCCTCGTACATTCTCTGGTAAAGAGGGGCCAACAGAAGTTCACGAATGGCTCACGAACATTCAGCACCAGTTGGAAGCAGCTGAACTTCTGAGAGAGAAGTGGATGACTGCAGTCAGAATGCAGTTAACTGAAAATGTACATCACTGGTGGTTAGCAGAAGAGAGGAGGCTCGGACAGGACCGAGTCACTTGGGAAGAGTTCTCTAGACTCTTCCAAGAGATGTACATTCCAGCAGTTGCACGGTCAGAGCTCAGAGACAAGTTCAACCGCCTTATCCAAGGCAATATGACAGTGGAGAATATAACACAGAATTTATTCGCCTAAGTCGCTTTGCCCCAACCTTGATCTCGACAGAGGAAGAAAAAGTTGAGAAGTTCTTTGAAGGACTGAAGTTCGAGCTTCAGAGATTGATTGGATCGGTCGCACCTACATCATATACCGATGTTCTTGCAGCAGCACGACGCATGGAGCACGTCACTAGAAGGGAGTCCAATCTGAAGAGACCCATCACATCAGTACCATCCAGGACAGCACATGGGGATTCTGCAAAACGATTCCAGAGGAGTATGCCAGATAGAGCAGCGCACAGGGCCATATCCCTTCCTACTTGTCACCACTGCGGCAAGGTAGGACACATTGAGAGAGAGTGCAGGCGTAAGTTGGGACTATGCCTGCTTTGCGGATCCAACCAGCTTCTATCCAGAGACTGCACTAAACCTAGAGAGAGAGCACCAAGACTAGCTTTACCTGCACCAAGACTAGCTTTACCTGCACCACGTACAGCTTATCCAGCAGTAGAAGCACCGCAGACAGGAGCTGGAGGAGTCAGACCATCAGCTACAGGAGGCTACCAGCAGAGGCCACCACTGGTACCGCAGGCAGCCCTATTTCAGCAGACTCAGCAGCAGCAGAGAGGTCCAGCTCAGGGACAAGGACAGACATTCACATTAGCTGTTGAGGAGGAAGCTACTGCAGGCAAGGTTATCGCAGGTACTATTTTAGTAGCTTCATTACCAGCTGTAGCTTTATTTGATTCTGGAGCATCGCATTCATTTATAGCAGCTAGCTTTGTAGCCATCCATAGAGTAGCTACCGTACCCCTTTCGAAGATGAAGAGGATTCTTACGGGAGGTGGAATTATTCCAGTTAGTGACGTCTGTAGATCATGTTCTGTAGTAGTCTATGGAAGAGAGATGCGCGCTCAATTTCTGATCTTTTCCATACCGGATGTTGTACTTGGTATGGACTGGTTAAGTCAGTACCATGCGACTCTTGATTGTCGACTTGGACGGGTTATATTTAGATCGCCTGAACATCCAGAATTTGAGTTTCTTCGAGGAGCAGTAGAGCAAGGAGTTCAGCCTACTCTTAGGGTACTATTTGTAGAAGGGGAGACAGGTTACCCAAGAGACATATCAGAGTTTGTGGATGTATTTCCTGATGATCTTCCAGGTTTACCGCCTGATAAGGAAATAGAATTCATAATAGACTTAACTCCAGGAGCAGAGCCTATCACTTCATCAGTATATCGGCTAGCACCTAAGGAGTTAGTGGAGTTGAAGGAACAGGTTGATGATCTTCTGGAGAAGGGTTTTATCCGGCCCAGTGTTTCACCTTGGGGAGCACCCATACTATTCGTGCCGAAGAAGGATGGAACAGTACGGTTATGCATTGACTACAGGGCACTGAATGTTGTGACCATCAAGAACAGGTATCCCTTACCACGCATTGATGATCTATTTGATCAATTGAGTGGTACTAGGGTATTCTCGAAGATCGACCTTAGATCAGGCTATCATCAGATCAAAGTAAGGAAGGAGGATATACCGAAGACAGCTTTCAGGACCAAGTATGGACATTATGAGTTCTTGGTGATGCCGTTTGGTTTAACCAACGCGCCAGCAGTGTTTATGAGTTTGATGAACAGAGTCTTTCATCAGTTCTTGGATAAATTTGTGGTTGTATTCATTGACGATATTCTAATATATTCTAAGAGCCACGAAGAGCACGAGGAGCATCTCAGAATCGTGTTAGAGACCTTGAGACAGGAAAAGTTATATGCCAAACTCAGTAAGTGTGAGTTTTGTATGGATAAAGTGCCTTTCTTGGGACATATCATCTCAGGAGAAGGACTTTCAGTTGATCCGAAGAAAGTTGCGGCAATAGAGACTTGGCCTACACCCACATCAGTTGCGGAGGTGAGAAGTTTTCTCGGACTTACGGGATATTACCGAAGGTTTGTAGAAAATTTCTCAAGAATTGTAGAGCCTATGACGAAGTTGACACGTAAAGACCAGGAGTTTATATGGACAGAAGACTGCCAGAAGGCCTTCAAAGAATTGAAGAGAAGATTAACAACAGCACCTGTCTTGACTCTTCTTTCAGGGTTAGGAGATTTTGTGTTTACAGTGATGCATCAGGTAGTGGATTAGGATGTGTTTTGATGCAACATGGCAAAGTCATTGCTTATGCATCGAGACAGTTGAAGGTCCACGAGAAGAACTATCCAACACATGATCTGGAGTTAGCAACAGTTATATTTGCAATGAAGATTTGGTGGCACTATCTTTATGGGGAGAAGGTAGAAATCTTTACAGATTATAAGAGTCTGAAGTATGTATATACTCAGAAGGAGCTTAACATGAGGCAGAGACGTTGGCTGGAGTTGATGGTAGACTTTGATATAGATCTGCAATATCATCCGGGAAAGGCGAATGTCATAGCAGACGCACTCAGCAGGAAGCCTACGGCTTATTTCTTGACGATGCAGCCCGAGTTATTGAGAGATCTATAGGAGCTTCAGATAGAGGTTGTTTTACCAGGACAGAATGGCTTGCTGGCTAATCTTGAAGTTGAGTCATCACTTGTGGAGAAGATTAAAGAGGCATTGCCCACCGATGCTAGATTTTGAAGACTGAAAGAGAGGACGAAAGCAGGCATGCAGACAGGACTTCGCATACACGAAGATGGGACATTGAGGTTTAGAAATCGTCTGTATGTTCCAAATGGAGAATTGAGACAGGAGTTAATGACTAAAGTATATAGCTTTATGTACTTTGTTCACCCAGGAGGAACCAAGATGTACCGAGACTTGAGACAGTATTATTGGTGGCATGGAATGAAAGGGGAGATTGCAAGATTTATGGCCAAATGCTTAGTCTGCCAGCAAGTAAAGGCCGAGCATCAGAGGACTGCAGGCATGTTACAGCCGCTTCCTATACCAGAATAGAAGTGGGAACATATCATGATGGATTTTGTCACAGAATTTCCAAGGAGCCCCAGCGGAAGAGATACAGTATGGGTTATCGTGGATCGACTCACTAAATCGGCACATTTCTTGCCATTTAGAGTTGGACAGTCCACAGAGGTACTAGCCGACATGTATATGCGACAAATCATAAAATTACATGGAGTGCCGGTTAGTATTGTATCGGATCGAGATTCGAGATTTATATCTCATTTCTGGCGAAGCATGCAAGAAAGTCTTGGCACCAGACTCAAATTCAGCACAGCTTACCACCCACAGACAGATAGTCAATCGAAACGCACCATTCAGATCTTGGAGGATATGTTATGATCGTGTATGCTAGACTTTGGAGGATCTTGGGAAGATCATTTGCACTTAGTGAAGTTCTCCTATAACAACAGTTATCAGGCCAGCATTCAGATGGCACCATTCGAGGCATTATATGGAAGGAAGTATAGATCGCCAATATGTTGGAGTGACGTTGGTGAACGTCAAATACTGGGTCCAGAATTGGTAATACAGACAGTGGAGAAGGTAAAACAGATTCAGAATCATCTACAAGCAGCTCAGGATAGACAGAAGCGTTGGGCTGATACACACAGACGTCCCCTAGAGTTCTAAGAAGGAGAGCACGTATTCTTGAGGATTTTTGCCCACTCGAGGTACCATTCTATTTAGGAGCAGAGGCAAGTTGAGCCCAAGGTATATTGGGCCATTTGATATTCTAGAGCGCATTGGTGAGGTGGCTTATCGTCTTGCATTACCACCATCCTTAGAGGGAGTGCATGACGTATTCCATGTCTCACAGCTGAGAAGGTACGTGACTGACCCAAGTCACGTAGTCGATCATTTAGAGATCGCAGTGGGCCCTAGCTTGAGATATGAAGAACAACCAGTTGGCATCCTCGACGTCAGTGAGAAGACATTGCGAGGACAGACAATCAGACTGGTTCGTGTAGCTTGGAAACATCATTCTTCTGGCGAATCGACTTAGGAACGAGAGGATAGTATGCGCCAGCGTTATCCCCACTTATTCACGGAGGCAGTTATTACCTGAGCAACCTTATAATTTTCATAGTTCTTCCTTTAGTAGCTTATTCTTTGATTGCGAGGACACAATCCTCTTAAGGGGGGTAGATTGTAAATACCCTGATTTTTCAGAATAATTTTAATATAATTTTTCCCCAATTTTCGGTATTTTTCTGGATGAAGAACCAAGGTGATTTTGATCAAAGGATTTTTAAATGCAATAAATTTATGTTAAAATATTATGGAAATAATATTTTATGGTGTAAAATGGAAAACCAGACATAGGGTATTTTTCGGTGAATTTATTGGACTCCGGAAACGCGTTTTAAGCCCTAAAAACTATTGGATATGTAAACCGAACCAAATCCAACCCAAACCAAACCTGACTGAACCGAACCCAATCTGGCTGAACCAAAACCGCATATTGGGTCGGGTCGGGTCGGATCCGAGCCAAACCCGACCCGGACCCGAAACCCAAGTGGAAACCTTAGCCACGCCGGATTTACTGTAGACCCTCTATAAAATCTTCTCGATTTTCGTGCCAGCCCTCGAAAACTCTAGCTCAACCCCCCCGCCGTCATCTTCTCCGATCAGTCCTCCTCTTTCTTTGCCTCGAGCCTAGCAACCAGACCCTAACTCCTCCACCCGGCTCCCCCATCTTCGCCAGACCCCACGACCTCGCCGCAGTTCTCCAGATCACCGCCTCCGACTCCACGTCGCTGCTCTCATCCCCTCTTTCCAGCAGCCCCGCTCTACCCTAATCCGACCAGACCCCTCAGGCAGCCTCCCTCCCCGAGTCCGCCCAGACCCCGACGGCAGCCTCCCTCCCCGAGTCCGCCCCAGACCCCGATAGCATCCGTCGCTCGAGACCCGGCCGCCTGAGCCCTAGCCACCCCGAGCCTCGTCGACCCAGCACCGGCCACATCCGTCATGTCCATCGACCGCAGTCGACCCCAGCAGCGAACCCTAGACTCGACACAGCGGACACGACCAGGACACAGCTCGCGTCAAGTTGACGCACGGACACGTAAAATTTAGATTCACGGAGCCCTGTTCAGGTAACGTTTTCTCTCACCTCGTAACTCCATTTTTGATTCCGTCTGTTGCAACGCGTAGACTGTGTAACCCTCTCGGTGCCCGGGCAACCCGCTCGGTGCATCGCGTCTTGTGGTGATCGCAAACCGCGATCCAAAAATAGGAAAAACAACTTCATGTTTCACCCCGGAACTGAGTGCGTCCCGCCAAACGGGACGACTTGATCGCACGCGATCTTTACCGAAACGTGCGCGTCGTTGATACGGACGTGTGGGATTTCGCAGAAGCTGATTTGGATGTGCTTGCACACCAAAATCAACGCGTATCCGCCGAGAACGTCCCGTATCCGTCCATTCTGGAATAAGTTATAACTTTGTGTACACACGTCGGATCGAGACAAAACTTGTGCCATCGGACTCGTAGCAATACACTAGTCCTATGACCCAAGTTTGGTCCGAATCTGAGAACGTTGACAAAATCGCGTATCGTGGGCCCCATAGGCTCCACTTGACGGGTGATTTTGTGATCGGCTCATCGGAATCCAATTCTAGAAGTTCTGTTGGGTTCGTATCATTGTTCCTGACTTGTTGACACTAAGTTTGATGAATTTGGAGACCTTTGACCCTGACACACTTTTCGGTGCAAAGTGGCCCACATGTGGACCCCGCTTTGGCCCGGAAATGTCATTTTTGCCCTGTGTCCAAATTGGACTTAAGGACAGGCGTTTCTAGCTATTTGATATCTTCTGAGACTGTTGGTGATATTTATTATAGCTTTTGGAGGAGTACCCACAGGATCCACTGATACAGGGACGACTGCTGGTATTCAAACCCCAGGCAAGTGTACCTTGCCAAACTCTGTAGTATTGTTACATATTTTTCTTGCTTCATTTATATTGTTGTGCATGCTTAACCTAGGACCGTGTGACATACTTAGCGTCCGATTATTAGTCGGGTGCCAACACCGTACGCGGTGTTGTGTATTGTCATCTAGAGATGGACATTCGTGACACTTTATATTCTCGTACTTGTCTTACCAAGTACACTTTGACCCAGAACACTTGACACTATTCATGAGACAGGATCTTCCTGAGATATTCATGGTGATTCTGTATAGGATACAGGACTTGATAGAGATACTATATTTATAGATACTTTATGACTTGTTGCATTAGCTATGATCCCGCTTGACATGGACATGAGACGTTATGGTCATGATATGCGTGGTTACATTGGGTGGGGAGAGACACACAGGCTATAGGCTGTCTTATATATATATCTACTACTATTGTGAGGCCGTAGACTCTCGTAGCAGAGCTAGGCATATTACGTGTTATTACCGCTACCGGCTCCCCGACATAGAGCTTGTAGTGGCTCAGCCTGAGTACTCGTGATGCTCTCATCTTGCATTTCACATAGATGGTTATATAGCTTGCCCTATTATTCTCATTAATTGTTGCACTGCTTATATTTTGGCTTGTATATTTTATGTACCTTGCTATGTCCCCTGAGGACCTGGATATGGATTATGTCCCCAGGATTTGAGGACGAGATCTATCCCGAGGTATACGGGACCGCCGCAGGAGCTGATCCAGGAGTTGTACCGACATCCGAGGATGAGGTGTTAGCCGAAGACTTTTCCTGAGCATCCATGTTTCATGCTCAGTATTTATTTATTCTGTCATTTATATTTATGGTCTGTTGGACCATTGTATCAGATATTTATCGGGTTGTTCCCCGAAGCACTGTGTTGAGACTAGCTGATAATTTACATTCCTTATATATTCTGTGGATCATATTTTATATCTTGTGTAGATGAGATTAGTTGTGCCCTGTTGTCGTAGACTTATTTTTTTACAGCTTAAGTGCGCCTGATGGATCCATTAAATTGGGTTTGTCCATCAGTGTGTGCTGCTGGCCATTATCACGCGTCCGGTCCCTCGGTATTTTGGGACTGGGGCGTGACAGTGTGCTGTCGGAGTGTCGATGGCAGCTTGCCAGAGTTTCTGGGCCGGCCGGGCTGGAGGAGACGTTGGTGATGATGAAGGTAATGATAAAGGTGCTATTGCAGGTGGGGAGCAGCTCAGGCAGATGTCGAGGGGATGGTGGTTCAGGCGATGGAGGCCGGTCGTGGAGGGTGGCAGTGATAACATTGTGGAGGTCGGCTCGACATATCCGGCCGGTGGTGATGAAGATGATGAGGGTGGACGAGTGGGGGTCGACAGAGGGTGGCTCGGCTCTCGTCGTGGGCTCGACCGCCGTCAGGGATAGAAGGTCGGGAGCTGCTGTTGTCGAGCTCGTCGACCAGGCGGAGGAGCTCCGGTCGGGACTGGCGAGTACAGGAGGCTGCGACGGGTGGTCGGGTTTTGGCGGGTGGTCGGGTTCCACGCGAGCAGGAAGGGTGCAGTTGATGGCGATGAAGGAGTCGGCTCTATGGTTGTGGGGGTGGCGTTCTGCGGGTCAGGTCGACTTCGACCACTGGGTGCTCCGGTTGTTGAGGTACGGCCAGGCGCAGGCGAACCAGAGGCTGGGTTAGGGTTGATGTCCAGAGGGAGAAGATGAATAGGGTTGGGTTAGGGTTTTTGTTAAGTGGGTTTGATTTAAATGAAGGAGGAGGTGATGTAAAAATAAAATGTAGGAGGAGGGTTTGCATGGGGAGAAGAGGGTTGATGGTGACCTCCTAGGGATTAGGGTCGGCCATGCTTTGGGATGGGGTTGCTTTGGAAAAAGGGTTGAGGATGAGAAATATTTATATATAATGGTGTGTGTGGTGAGGATGGATCCATTTGAATGAGTGGTCTAGATTCAACATGAGGGGAATATCAAACCAAAAGGAGGAGAGGGGGATAGAATTGAACGGTCAAAGGGAGGGGGTTTGGTTCTTCATTTGGTTTAAACTAATAGGATGGTGACACATCACTGCACTTTTGCAAATAAGTCCCCAACCATTTGAAAATTGCACAAAAAGTGGGTTTTGGGATTTAATGAGGGGAAACACCATGTTTGGTGTGATGTATTAGATGAAAAGGGTGTGTGGTGTTTAGTATGAAGCTTGAGGGTGTAAATGGGAGTTTAGTTTGGTGTTGGGTCTAGTTTTGGATCAAGTTGGGTCCTTACACTAATTTAATTAAAATTAATGTATGTGGTGTTCTAAAATTAATTGAAAGTACATGGGATTAAAATTAGGTGGGACACAAGTGTCATGGACATAGAAGACTCAGAATAGAATACAAAAAATTTCACCTATAGCAAAATAGTTTCATAAATTTACAATTAAAGTATTAAATTTTTAAAAATTTCTATAGAAGCATCAAAACGCCCTTACAAAGGGCGTTTTATATTTTTCGTTAATTATTCGTCAGCTTCGTTAACGGAGGAAATAAAAAATTTAAAAAAAAATTATATATACATAAAACGCCCTTTGTAAGGGCGTTTTATATTTTTTATTAATTTTTTAAACCTCTCTCCTCTCTCTATCTCTCTCACACTCTCAGCCCAGAAAAAATATTAAAATACGGTAAAATGCCCTTCACAAGGGCGTTTTATATTTTTTTTTAAAACTCTCTCTCTCCTCTCTCTCTCTCTCTCTCTCTCTCTCTCTCCCGAGAAAATAAAAAAAAAATTATAGAAAATGCCCTTGTGAAGGGCGTTTTCCTAGGAAAAATGCCCTTCACAAGGGCGTTTTCCATAAAATATTTTTTTCTCCGGGAACCTCTCTCCTCTTTCCTCTTTCCTCTTTCCTCTTTCCCCTTTCCTCTTTCCTCTTTTCTCTCTCCTCTCCCTCCCTCACACCCGCTCTTCTCTCCTCTCCTCTCTCTCTCTCTCTCTCTCTCTCTCTCTTCTCCTCTCCCTCTCTCTCTCCCTCTCCTCTCTTCTCTCCCTTTCCCCGCTCCGCCCGCTCTCCTCTCTCTCTCTCTCTCTCCTCTCCTCTCCTCTCTCTCTCTCCCTCCCCTCTCCTCTCTTCTCTCCCTCTCTTTTGTCCTGTTCTCCCCCCTCTTCTCTCCCTCTCTCTTGTCCTGTTCCCACTCCTCTCTCTTGTCCTGTTACCACTCCCACCCGTGACTCTCCTTCTCTCTCTTCTATTTCCCACCCGTGACTCTCATCTCTCCCTCTCTTGTCTTGTTCCCACATGTGACTATTATTCTCTCCCTCTCTCTTGTCTTTTTCCCACAGGTGATTTTTATTCTCTCCCTCTCTCTCTCTCTCTATTGTCCTATTTCCATCCGTGACTTCACTGTGAATCCGTGAATAATTTTGTCTTATAATGCATTGGAATGCCTATAAGAACGAAAAATTCTTCACAGAAGGAGAGAAGAAAAAAAAAATCTGATAGTTTCTCCAGTTAGAGCACTCAAAATACAGATGGCTTCTCAAAATGACGGACGTATACCCGATGGACCTACAACTCCGACCATTGAACGTGAACGAGAGTCTCACATTTCTAGTCTAGTTTTTGCAGGACCGGTAATGTTATTCCTAGATAATTAATATTATTGTTGTTAAGCGTATTATATTGTACTAACAATATATCTATATATATATATATATATATTATATATAGCATTATAATTATCCAGATGTAAAATTAAGAGAGCATGGTGAATGGAGGGCATCATGGGAGTTGACTGAAGACCAAAATATCTTGGTGGAGGCTTTTGGTTTTCACTGGATTGACGCTATACGAATGAAGCATCACGATAGAGACATGATATTAAGTATCGTTGAGTGATGGTGGCCAACACGCAACACATTTCAGTTACCCTTCGGGGAGATGACGATCACGTTAGCGGACGTGGCACAGGTTCTAGGATTACCTATCGAAGGTAATCCTATATATTTTGACGAAAAATTAGAAGCAAAATAGCTCATTAGAGAATACCTCGGTGTGGATCTCCCCTTTGACATGGGACAAACCAGCACTGTCAAACTCACTTGGCTCCGGTCTACTTTCATGCATGTTGATCATATCGGCTCTACAACAGTTCCTGTCGATAATTCGCCGGTAATTATTTACATGTATTAATTATTGTTAATATTTATTTAATATAAATGGTATGAATATTCAGTTATATTTTCAGGTGATATGTTGCACCAGAGCTTACTTGTTTTGTCTATGCGGCACTTTTTTATTCCCCGACGCTACGGAAAATATGGTCAACGTGCGACTGCTTCCATTTTTAGCGGACATTCATTCCTACACAAGACACGCATGGAGTGAAGCAGTGTTAGCAAATTTGTACCGCTCTATGACGTCTTTTGTGAGTAAGGTATCACAGGGTAGAACAGCCAAAAATATAAGTGGATGTCTAACACTTATACAGGTATGAATAAAAATAAATAATATATGTTGTATTTATTTGGATCTTATTTGTGTTCTTCTTTGTAGTTCTGGTGTTACGATCACTTCGAGATTGGTAGACCAGTTAGTATATATAGCGCTGAACAAACAGTATGGCCAGCAGGCATTCGCTGGATTATTGGAAATACAAATTATGTGCATTGTATGACCAAAGTGGTATCTGTTTACCGGCATCGATTTGACACATTAACCGTCTATGAGGTTAGTATATAATTATTAAATTAAAATTTTAAAATATATTATTGTAGCTACCATTTATTACTTGTTGAATGTCAAATAGGTTGTTTGGCAACCTCTAAGTGTGGCACAAGAAGTGAGAGATGATGAACGTGCCCGCAGTCACCATAGGTATTATATCATGTATAACGGATCTATCATGTTTCATCCAGCGGATCGTATTATACGACAGTTTGGACTGAAACAGATGATACCCCTGGAGCCTTTGGCTTCTAGCAGTACAAAATCAAATATGGAAGAGCGGGTTCGAACGTATATGATTGGTTGGCATTCCAGATTTATCACGCATGGCGTAGAACACTTGTCTAAATTGATGACATCGGCGGCAGATTGTAAGTTAAGGAATATTTTAATTAAATAATACGGTATTATATCTTACATATCATTTTGTGTTAATATTTTACAGTGGAGGGTACTGCCGATTTTCTACGTTGGTATGGATGCCCGTTAGTGCAAAATAGGAGGTATCAGTTTGAAGAAGCTCGGTTCCAGCCACGAGCTTTAGATGATCTGAGCTTGCGTGATAGGAGGGCACGTGAAGCTCTAGTGGTATGTGTTATTATTTGCATAAACTATCATCTTTATATATGTTACTTTATATTGATTGAGTATGGATTTAAATATTCAGGCAGAGACACTAGCTGATATAGCTGAGGATCCCGAAAGAGATCCAGAAGGAATTTTAGGGGCGACTGTACAATATATGCGCGCACTACTGAGTCCCCGTTTTACTCCACTCGATATACCAGACAGCCATCCGGTAGGCTTCGTGAGACAGAGGCAGGCACATCCTCGTAGGACACGTGAACGAGGAGTTGGTTCGAGAAATACAGAGCCACGAGTTTTACAGGTTGGTGAGGGAACATCCCAAGCTTACAAGGGCACTTCGCAGCCTTACGCTGGCATGTCATAACCTTATGTTGGCATGCCACAACATTACAAGGGATATTCCCAGCCTTACGCTGGCATGTCACAACCTTATGTTGGCATATCACAACCTTACGAAGGTAGGCCACAACATCACAGTGACACATCCCAGAGTTACGAGACCACATCCCAGAGCAACGATGCCACGCCACAGGGTGCTTCTCAACAATGGGATTAGAATTATTACATGCAGGAGACTGGCACTTCATTGTTTGGCTCAGCTAGCCTTGATCCAGACTCCTATTTATATTTTCCACCACCGGAGGGTACAGAGGAAAGGAGAGATAGGCTAGGTCTTAGGCGAGTTGATCATAGAGATTATAGAAGGGATGACAAAGGGGGCTAGTAATTTTGTTGGTATCCATAAATAAATATATGACAATATTTTGTTGGTCTTACAATTTTAGTAATATGATGTTTATTTGATTCGAAAGTTCAGCAACTTCAATTACAACATTATAGCAATGTTAAATAAAAATCATAATTACTCAAAAAAGATACAATAATGATATTCACTGCCTCGGTTGATTTCTACAACTCCTTTTGTTGTGTCCCAGCCCGCCACGATTACTGCAACGAAGATCTCTTGTCGACGGTTCTCTTGTCATTATATGATTCTTCTTCGGTCTTCCAGCTCTACGCCCAAGAAGTGGTACTCCAATTTGACCTCTTATAGGTTCACTTTGAGGATTATAGAGGACTGGAATCGGTTCCATACATGGCATGTATACAGCTCTAAGTGTTGCAACAGAAAATTCAACAGGATAAAAACTTTCAACTGGTACGTTAGAAGAATGACATGTAAAGCAAGCATGTTCACATGGTAATAGAGTATGTTGCCACCGACCACATGTACAATATTTACGGTCTAGTTCAACCACATAACATCTACTTGTTTCATGATCCCATATTTCAAATTTATTATTATTAAAACGCAATAATTGAAAATGGTGTGACTCCTGTCTAATACGTGCTATAGTGTTCATCATCCTTGGATAAAACTATATTTCCATCTTTTCAGCATTTGTTCGATGCTTGTCGTGAAGTGTTATTATTTTTGCTCTAATACCATCAAGCAATATTGATATAGGTTTGTCACGCAAAATTTTAATCCAGTTGTTAAAACATTCAGCAATGCTTGAAGTGTTAATATCTAATCGTGGGCACGGTACATAAGTTGTTATCCAGTGAGAAAAATTACGATTTTCATCGCTTGACCCTACAATCCAATAGAAAATATTTACATCTGCAGATTTTATTATTTCCAACCAACCATTGGCATCAACCTCATTATAAGATAGGACAAGTTTGTCTAACCATTGTAGATATGTCGGTGTACGAGGACACATATTTTTTAAATTTTGTTTAAAATGTTGAATACAAAAAAAGTGGAAAGAGTTTGGAAAAACTGTTCGCATTCCATGAATTAATCCTTTCTGTTTATCAGACATAAATGAAATACTATCCCAACGTTCAAAATAAGTTTCGAAAGACATTTTTAAACAGTTTAAAAACCATGTCCACGACTCAGTATTTTTATTCTCAGCAACACAATAAGAAATAGGATATAGTTGATAGTTTGGATCGTGGGCACAAGCAAAAAATAAATTACCTTGGAATCTAGATGTAAGAAAAGTAGCATCAATACTAATAACAGGTAAACAACCACTTATGAAACCATCCATACAAGCCTTGAAATAAATAAATATTCTTTGAAAGATATTATTTTGTACAGTTTTTAAAAAATATTTGCTACCAAAATTTGTTTCCATAATTGTAAAACAATATTTCTCAAGACTACCATACGCATCAACGTAACTGCCGTTAATATCAGATAATGCAAGTTCCCTATCTCTCCAAGCTTTGGAATATGTAATATGTATCCGACGTTCTCTAAGTATATCGTGTAAAATATGTACTGGACTATACGAGTTGTTATCTCTAATTTTACCAATTATTTTATTTCTTACCCATGCGGTGGTGGCTAGTGGATGATGCCCTCCTGTAAATCCACCTAAACATGAATGTCTACCTTCAAATGTACGAATTTCAAATGTACTACCATCACCAATAGCTTTAGCGTATACTCTCCAATAACAGTTTGGAGAATCACAAGTATACACAATTCTTTGATGATTGTTATGTTTAGATGAACAACTAAATTTATATGTAATTGCTAGGTCGCTAATAAAATTATGAAAATCCTTAGGAGAATCAAAATGTCTGCCAACAAATAATTCGGGAATGCAACCATGTACATTAGCATCATTATCATCTAAATAGTAATCTAAATTTTCAACCAAATCATCACTGTTTTCATCGTCAACATCATTGTTTTCTGTATAAGAGTTACTTTCAGTGTGATTTATACAACTAGGACCAACATTGAAATCTTGGTTATCATTAAAATATTCACTAGTTGATATGATAGTTGTGTCGATATTTACTTGTGATGGGATGATGTAAATTTTAATACAAGCTGAAACTAAATTATTTTGAACAATAAAATTCCATGTTTTTTCACAATCTACTATTATCAACGCATCTTCATAAAACCACCTTATTGTAAATTCATAACTTATGCAAAAATGATCAGAAATTGTACTACGCAAACTAGCTAAAGTAATATTTCTATAAGTGTTTATAAGATGAGTATTACCTCCATGGTAAGATAATCCATCTAGTATACCTCCATGGTAGCAAATTATTACTAAATTTTGATCCATAGTAAAAACTGTCGTCTGAATTAAGACTTACAGAAGTATATCAGGAAAAAGATGAGACAAAAATGGTAGCAGATTAGGGATAAAAGTTTCTTCTGACTTCAATTTAAGATAAATAGGGTAAAGAGAGAGTGGATGAGATATACAAAACTCATACGCATGAGACATATATATATAGAAACTAAATCTAACCGTTAGAATATAAACGTTAGCTATTGTACTACTACTACTATCTACTTCCCTAGCATAAGTAACGTTATAAATTTAACGTTATAAAGTTAACGTTACCTTTTTTACACCTAGTACTATCTACTTTACTGGAAAGGAGAGAGAAATGAGAGACGTGAGAGTGATAAAAGAGAGAGAGCAAATGTATGAAGAGAGAGAGAGTGAGAGTAAAAAAATCAGAGAATATATATATATATATATATATATATATATATATATATATATATATATATATATATATATATATATATATATATATATTACTTTGCAGAGAGAAGAGAGACTATATATATATATATATTACTTTGACTAGGAGAGAGGAGAGGAGAGGAGAGAGAGAGAGAGAGAGAGAGAGAGAGAGAGAGAGAGAGGAGAGAGGAGGGGAGAGTAACGGGTGAGGAAAGGAGAGGAGAGGAGAGGGAAGTATGAGAGGAGAGGGGAGTGTGAGAGAGAGAGGAGAGAAGAGAGAGAGAGAGAGAGGAGAGGAGGGGAGCAGGAAAGAGAGGAGGAGAGAGAGGGGAGCGGGCGGACAAGAGAGAAGAGAAGAGAGAGGAGAGAGAGAGGAGAGAAGAGAGATTAAAAGAAATAGAAAATATAAAATGCCCTTTATAAGGGCGTTTTACCTATTTTTATTATTTATTTTTTCAAATTTTGTCCGTTAACGTAGTTAACGGAAAAGCATAAAACGCCCTTACAAAGGGCATTTTGATGCTTTTATAGTAAATTTGGAAACTTTTATGCTTTTATTGTAAATATATGAAACTTTTTTGCTCTGGCTGAAATTTTTCGAATAAAATATTGTCATAATTTGGGTTGCACGAAACGGGTCAAGATTGTATCTCCAATTTTGATTGGAACGCACAAGGATACAAAGTTGAAATTATTTAGAATTTAATAATAACGTCCATGATGATTATTGTGCGACTAAAAATGTAGCACAAGTGAGTATAATTATAAGTTACACCAAGGTCAGAATAGATAGTTGGCACGTCTAGGACAAAGATATAAAATTTATAGGAAGGCAATAGCTAGTGAGGTGCTCCAATTATTGAAGCAACGGTAAGGTGCACTATGTGATATAAATATTATATAATTAAATAAAATACCATATTCTATTTCTAATTGGATTCAACTAGCCCTAGTTTCATTATCTAAGCCAAGTAGGCCTAATTTTGGGTGAGAGAGTTTACAATCTACCCAACTTAAAATAATTTCGTCCTCAAAATTAAAATAAGGTATAATTTGTTAATCCTTCAAGTACATAAGGCAAGTCAATCGCAATCTCTTTACGATAATTAAAATTCTAATCAAATTCTTCGTAATAACTTCAAAATTAAGATAATCACTGTTTAAATTAAAATTCAACCTATGGTAATCTTTTCTCACTTTTTTAAATCATCAACATTCAAATTTAAATTAAATCCATATAACATCTTCAAGAATAACGCATATCAAATTTATATCACGAGCTTCAGCTATCATAACCTCCTTTAGGAAACATTTCTAATCAAATAGTATTTCTATCTTTAACTTATAAATTTTTGTACTCTTCAAATTTTAAATTCAAATTTTTTCTCCTCAATATTTCAAATAGCTACACTCAAAATTTAACTTTTAATTCAAATCATCAAATTTGGAATTCAATCCGTCAATGTTCAAGTCTAAAATTTTATACTTATCCTCAAAGTTTAAATCGATGATTCAATCTTCAGTTTTCACAATTTAAATCATGTACTCAAAGTATAAATATTTGGTCCGCAATATCAAAATTTTAAAAAAAATTATTACATCATCATCATCTTAATCGTTCTTCTAAAATTCTCAACATTTAAAATGACTTAATCTCACAATCTAATCTTATTTGATCACCATCTAACAGAAATTCCTTTCAAGTTCACAATGCAACTTCTACCCAATTTAGAATTTACTCATCTATCACATAAGGCTATACATTTAAGAAAGATATTCCTCAAATTATTTACTCATGTTATTCAATCCTCAAAATTTAACACCAAATATATCATATATGATATGCCCTTAATCAATTATAAAAGACAGACACCTAGTAATGTGATTAGCCTATAGGGTATATCTAGTACTCTATGTATCAAACTTATACCAAGCATGAGGTTTCGTCTTTCCGAAATAAGGAAAGACAGAAAACAATAATAAAGAGTCCAATGGGAAGGTAATAGAATAGAAGTATGGGAATCAAGGCATTTAAAGAATTCAAATGGAAATTATCAAGGTAGCTGTGGATTGAAATCCTATTTGGTAAATTCCTATTCGCATGTTCATATTGGAACAGTTATTTAACCGATACGATATGCTCAGACATGTCTAGAGGCAAGTATATTTGTCTACTATTATATATCTCAATCCACGTAAAGTAGTCATGCGAAGAGCGAACCAAGCGCACTAAGGTTAGCTAGACCTTAATACACCAATTCTGATTTAGACAGTATTAGTATAGCACTCCAATAATACATATGTCATGGACAAGCTTGAAAAAGAATTAGCTTGCAAAACTAGGCTATAATAGCAGCATAAGTCAAGGTAATACAGCAAATATAAGTACACTAGATTATGATGAGAGAAATTACAAAATAATTCAAGTTCACAAAGAAGATAAGACTCTACAATCTCTACAGTTGTCATACTAACTCCTTGTCTAAGTCGCTAGTCGACCAAATAGGGGTATGGGCCTCTAAGTTCTACAGTCTGAATAAACACTATTGTCTTATGCTAGTATACAGTTAATGTCATTCAGTTACACTTTATTAAAAGGATTATGTGATACTAGGTTATGAGGCATACTACCCAACTTAAAATAATAAACTAATATTGTAACTGTAATACCCCGTTCCGTTCTAGCGGACTGCCGACTCAATCGGCAATAGTGCAACTGTCCCGACCCACTTTGCCTCAAAGAGAATACAAAGGATATCCAGACTTGTCCCTACAGGAATCCGGCTTACACTTTCAGAGGCTCGCTCAGACGTATCGCTCTACCGAGGCGAATCATGGCTAAGGTGGGTGGCTACGGTGAACTTGTCTTTGCTTAGCCAGCACACATAAAATCTGGAATATTTATGCTAGTCGCTAGGTGATTCACCCCCTGCATGCTAATAAATCTAACGCACCTAGCTAAGGGAATAATCCCAACCTGTATTGCTATGCTAGAACATGGAAAATGAAATACTGCTTATATATGTTCAGACCCTCGCATGCTAAGTCCCTTAACGGTTTCATCTCTCGAACTACCTTTGGGCCCGAGCAAACGTGCTGATTATGTTCCTTAGAACGCATGCTTGTCTGCTTGATTGTTACCGTATTTTCATCCAAACCCCGGGAGACTACTACGTAGTCGTTCCGTGCCTGAATGAACCCGCAAGTATTCAGGACCGTTAGGTCACCAAGGCAGTTCCCGATCCAGGGGACTGTATCATGCTAAGTAAAAGAATCATGTTCCTGTGGCAAGACTCATTCAGGTATTTGGATCTCCCTGCAAGTCTCCCTCGTGTGCGGGCTTACAGCAGCCCAGGAGACTGTGCATATCCAATAGCTAAATGAATCTCGTGTGCTCGTGTGTAAATTAACAATCGTGTTCGATCATGGACAACTTGTGCACAAGGATATAAGTTCTGCGGACGGTGCTGGGGCACTGGCACCAATCTGATCCGGGCAGACTTCGTGTTTATAGTCAATCGTGTGCGGACTGGGTAACTTGCAACGCATCGTATTTTATGAGCTCCTCGTGTTTTCTCGTTGCATGTTATTCAAGTCCTTGACTAGTCCATTATGGCATCAGCCAGTGATCATCGTGTGTATATGCTTGCAATGCCTCGTGTGATTATCATGTGATTATGGTTTGCAATGTATCGTGTGTTTATCGTGTGTATTTAACCTGTGGCATGCTTGCTTGTAAACGAAAGATAAACAATTCATCCTCGCTTAGCGGCTATCCGCGTACGAGGCACTGTATCACATCAAGAGCAACTAAACACCTGAACGAACTTGAAATAAATACTCTTGTTGCATATGTTATGCCTCCTGAATGTTTATGCTTGCCCGTGCTTGAATTAACAATGCTTGCCTTGGACAGGGAAGGACAAATGGTAAGTTGGTAAGTCTCGCCGTGTTTCCTCAAACATCGCACGGCGCACTGCCCGACACGATAAGCTATTCAATGTTTGCATGAAACTGATCCTAAGGCAACTAGAAAGACAACTTAATAGTTGTGCACGGAACCTGTATTACGTGTTTGGATTTGTCGAGCGGGCGAGTAGCTTCCCCACCAGTGCATTCAATGTACTGATAATCCACCAGTTTGTATGCAGGGTGCGGGGGAACCTCGTGCGGTGCGGATGTCTCCAACGTGCGTGCTAAGGCGTGGACATCACTCCGAAGCAACGGTGCGTCCGGAACAGAAGCACATATACAAGACATAATATTATGAACATAGCCTGAACATCGCCTGTACAATCATTCCAACAGTTGTAGCCACTTGGCACGCCTTTACTGTTTCAGAGAGAGGCTTGAGCGACTTATAATCTCGGCTATACGCCGCCTGTAACACTTGTTCATATCAATAAAAGAGCTTGCTTTACTTCAACTTGTATTTCAATACTTCCGCTATATTTGTCAACTCAGTGAACCTGTTACCGATCGCCTATGCGTTCATGACTCCGCTGCACTCGGACAATCTGTGCGACTCTGTGGCTTAGAACTCTTGAAGCCAGCCAATGAACCATGGCCTTGCACGGGCGTGGATCACGCTCGTGCGGCATCACGCCCGGATGGGTTAAGCGATCGTTCCGCGGGAGCGCTGGCGAGGGTGATTCCCGTCTAGCGGGAAGGCCGATTGCCTGCGGGAGATCGGGGCATGACATGTTGGTATCAGAGCCTGGCTTCTACGCCTTTGGCCTTCAATTCGATATCTCTGTTTCGAAAGCTCGTTCGTGGGTTATGTGCACGCTCTCTCTCAATGCCTCGATGGGATATTCCAATAATAAGTCTAAATACTTTCAAAATACATTTTGAATGATATGCTTGCTTGTCTGGTTGTATGCTGCGAGTGGCCTTTGTGCCAACCTGTGCGAACCCTTTGAGAGTATCGCTAGTAGCTTGTCCGGTTTTTACTAACTCTAAGTTTGGTTGAATGCATCTATTCGAGGGACGCCTTGAACTAGTACACCATCCAAGACTTAAGGAAAGGTGAAACTCGAGTGCTGAGACTTCGCTATCACTGAGCTGGTTGACGTGTTCACGCTAGAAGTGCACTTCAAAAGTGCGCACGATCCAGTCTAAGCGATATACTGATTTTGAAGCTTGTACAAGTGAATATCCAAATGAACAAGTACAATGACTTGTCTAGGATTGCCTCAACCCTAAAATACTGCTTGTCCTTAGTAAGTCTCGAGGACGAGACTTTTTCTAAGTTGGGTAGGATGTAATACCCCATTCCGCTCAAGCGGACTGCCGACTCAATCGGCAATAGTGCAACTGTCCCGACCCACTTTGCCTCAAAGAGAATACAAAGGATATCCAAACTTGTCCCTACAGGAATCCGGCTTAGGCTTTCAGAGGCTCGCTCAGACGTATCGCTCTACTGAGGCGAATCATCGCTAAGGTGGGTGGCTACAGTGAACTTGTCTTTGCTTAGCCAGCACACATAAAATCTGGAATATTTATGCTAGTCGCTAGGTGATTCACCCCCTGCATGCTAATAAATCCAACGCACCTAGCTAAGGAAATAATCCCAACCTGTATTGCTATGCTAGAACATGGAAAATGAAATACTGCTTATATATGTTCAGACTATCGCATGCTAAGTCCCTTAACGGTTTTATCTCTCGGACTACCTTCGGGCCCGAGCAAACGTGCTGATTATGTTCCTTAGAACGCATGCTTGTTTGCTTGATTGTTACCGTGTTTTCATCCAAACCCCGGGAGACTACTACGTAGTCATTCCGTGCCTGAATGAACCCGCAAGTATTCGGGACCGTTAGGTCACCAAGGCAGTTCCCGATCCAGGGGACTGTATCATGCCAAGTAAAAGAATCATGTTCCTGTGGCAAGACTCATTCAGGTATTTGGATCTCCCTGCAAGTCTCCCTCGTGTGCGGGCTTACAGCAGCCCAGGAGACTGTGCATATCCAATAGCTAAATGAATCTCGTGTACTCGTGTATAAATTAACAATCGTGTTCGATCATGGACAACTTGTGCACAAGGATATAAGTTCTGCGGACGGTGCTGGGGCACTGGCACCGATCCGATCTGGGCAGACTTCGTATTTATAGTCAATCGTGTGCGGACTGGGTAACTTGCAACGCATCGTATTTTATGAGCTCCTTGTGTTTTCTTGTTGCATGTTATTCACGTCCTTGACTAGTCCATTATGGCATCAGCCAGTGATCATCGTGTGTATATGCTTGCAATGCCTCGTGTGATTATCGTGTGAATATGGCTTGCAATGCATCGTGTGTTTATCATGTATATTTAACCTGTGGCATGCTTGCTTGTAAACGAAAGATAAACAATTCATCCTCGCTTAGCGGCTATCCGCGTGCGAGGCACTGTATCGCATCAAGAGCAACTAAACACCTGAACGAACTTGAAATAAATACTCTTGTTGCATATGCTATGCCTCCTGAATATTTATGCTTGCCCGTGCTTGAATTAACAATGCTTGCCTTGGACAGGGAAGGACAAATGGTAAGTTGGTAAGTCTCGCCGTGTTTCCTCAAACATCGCACGGCGCACTGCCCGACACGATAAGCTATTCAATGTTTGCATGAAACTGATCCTAAGGCAACTAGAAAGACAACTTAATAGTTGTGCACGGAACCTGTATTACGTGTTTGGATTTGTCGAACGGGCGAGTAGCTTCCCCACCAGTGCATTCAATGTACTGATAATCCACCAGTTTGTATACAGGGTGCGGGGGAACCTCGTGCGGTACGGATGCCTCCAACGTGCGTGCTAAGACATGGACATCACTCCGAAGCAACGGTGCATCCGGAACAGAAGCACATATACAAGACATAATGTTATGAACATAGCCTGAACATCGCCTGTACAATCATTCCAACAGTTGTAGCCACTTGGCACGCCTTTACTGTTTCAGAGAGAGGCTTGAGCGACTTCTAATCTCGGCTATACGCCGCCTGTAACACTTGTTCATATCAATAAAAGAGCTTGCTTTACTTCAACTTGTGTTTCAATGCTTTTGCTATATTTGTCAACTCAGTGAACCTGTTACCGATCGCCTATGCGTTCATGACTCCGCTGTACTCGGACAATCTGTGCGACTCTGTGGCTTAGAACTCTTGCCGCCAGCCAATGAACAATGGTCTTGCACGGGCGTGGATCACGCTCGTACGGCATCACGCCCGGATGGGTTAAGCGATCGTTCCGCGGGAGCGCTGGCGAGGGTGATTCCCGTCTAGCGGGAACGGCCGATTGCCTGCGGGAGATCGGGGCGTGACAGTAACTGTCTTGGAGGGATCCTAAAAAATAATATTGTTCTTGTAGATAAAGTAGAAACTATTGTTCGGACATACGAGGAAAAGATCTTGGTACTGATTAGGGTATCATATTGCATTATATAGGTAATGGTCATCTTAAATCTTAATCATAGTGATTATAGAACAAAGGTGTCAATAGTAAGTATAAAAAAGTTACTAGCCTTCAAGGGAAAGAGGATATAACTCGTATCGAGATGGGGGTACAAATTACGTGATTCAAAACTAAAGGATAATCATTAAGTCACAATCTACAAGAATAACTCAAAACTATCATGCTCTAACTACCATGCACAAAATTTTCAGAATTTAAGATTAGCAAACTATAATCCTACCACACTATATATCCTAACATTGAATAAAATTACTTGGCCTATAATCAGAAGGATTAGGTGACAAGAGTTGAAGATAACAAAAAGAAAAACAAAATTTAGTCGTTGTACAATTATCGAACGTTAAGGTTGCAGAGGAATAAGATATGAAATTAAATAAAAGGACTCTAGATAACATCACAGTTTTTTAAGGTGAAGGTGGTATGCTAATCTCTGTGTTCGAGGTATGATCAAAGGAATATTCTATCCATTCCTCTTGGCTTCTGAAGGTACTGTCTGCTAGTATCAGGACAAGAACCTAAATTTATAGTTCTATAATACTATCTCACTATAAAAGTTAAGTTTTGGTCCTAATATTCAACATTGGATTTCTATTAGTCCCGCAATGCTAGGGTCAAACAATATGGTTAAATTTATAACTCACTCTAGTTGTGTCTATACTACTCTCAAGTCATCCCTAATTATCGAAGGATAATGGTCAATCATTCTACAGGTAAGGGTTGCTAGGGTTCATTAGATAGTCTAAACTTAATGATGTGTCAATATTCTAGTTGTATTCTTAATAGAAATGTTACCCTAATTATCATCCTATCAACAGGGGTTCCTATATTCTAGCAGGGGCTATACTCAAGGAACCATTAGGGAAGGACAGGATTCAAGCAGGATGTAATTTTTTAAATAGAACAGACTGGAAAGAAGATAAGTCATAGTCAATTATGGATGAGATCATATACTCTAATCCTAGGTGCAGGCTTGCTCGATACGGTAACGTAACCGAGACAATATGCTCTTGACCTGCATGGGCCACCACTAAAAATATGTCATGCCCCAATCCCAAAATACATAGGACTAGGACACGTAAGTATGCCAGCCGCATGTATATGGCAACTCCAATATATGGAAACCATAACTCATGCGTACGCTGTATCATGAACAATAATTCATAAGTGGTATATATTTATCACAAGTCATAGGATATAACTAAATCCCATTCCCAGAAATCAAATATAAATGAATAACCAATATCTATGAAACTAGACCTCAATATAAAGTATCTAAAGATGACAGTCGGATGGAAACAAATCCACTATCGAATTAGAATATAGAATAAACAAGATAAATACAATATAAGTACAATATCTAACAATCACGAGGCTCGAAGAGAAGATTTCCGCGAAATATATAAGTAGCCAGTCCGGATCTGCGCTCCTACGAATACTCATGAACATCTACACCTGGAAAAGAACCAGGTCCTCAGAGGAACACAACAAGATACATAGAAGCATGACATAAAGTAAATATTATGAAAACTCAAGAGTGAACTAACTAGCTAAGTGAAATAAAAATTGAGGACATCTTAGTACGTATGGAAAAGTGTAGGCTAGACATATGCTGACGTAATTCATCAATCGTCATGACTGGCTAGTATATGCCACATATGCCCCCATAACAAGGACGCTATATAATATAATAACGTCCATATCGCTCCGAAGAATGTGGCATCTGAATAGTATAACGTCCATATCGCTCCGAAGAACGTGGCATCTGAATAGTATATCGTCCATATCGCTCTGTCGAGCGTGGCCTCTGAATAAAGGAAGTGGGTGTCCCATACGCCTACTAGTCGTCCTCCCCGCCCAATGCAAATATATAAGTCACGAACACGACGTGGACATCTCGTACTATAATGTAAGTCTCTATAGAAATAAACAACTAAGCTAAATACCGTCACACGTGTTGCTCACACCGATGGCCAGTCGAGAATGAGGCACGCGTCCCTACATAAACTTGCTCTGTAACGTACAATGATACGTGTCAAGGTCTGGGGAGTCATACCGATAACTCCACTACTTTAGGTGGGTCTACTAGACAATAGGTCAGATACAAGTTCTAACGTCAACGCCTTCGTTGACTGCACCCGGGTCTCTCTCGGACGTGCACAGTTATATAATCTAAAACAATAAACATGCAACTAAAATAATAACTGAATTTAAACAGTACAACAAGGCAAGGTATACTTGCCTGGCAAGAAAGCTGTGTAGTACCAATAACCTGCTTCTGAAGTCGCACAGAACGATCCAATAGGTCCTATATATATAATATAATACAATACAACATTAGCCATTATACTAACACATACACAACCATAAATACATTGAACTCAGGGCATAGCTAGGTATGACACTGGTCAACTAGGGTCAAGTGTGCGTCTAGTTGCACGGGTATCGCGTCTGTAATTACTGTACAAAATAGACAGTCAAAATGATACGGGCTCGTCAGTACGCCAGTGTACATAATGGCAGTCTTCTAACACTTCACATGGTCCCAGGTCAATGCAACTATGGGGTATCCGTATTTACACTCGAGTCACCTAGTTCATACATAAATCTTCATATTATTATCTAGCATATTAATACTTATAATATATATGTACACCAAATAAATACATATACCATATATATTTGTATATATACTAATTAAAATCATATACTATATATATATATGTATATATATATGCCAATCATATACATATATACTAATAGAATACATATACTATACATATATACTAATTGAGTCCATATACTATATATATATATATATATATATATATATATATATATACCAATATATATATTAAACATATACATATACTAATACTAATACGTACATACAATCATGAAGGAGGGCAGGAATGAACCTGTGCGGCACGCACGGGTTCGACGATAATGGCGATGTGGTTGAAGACGATGACGACGACGTTGATGACGATGATGATAACAACGATAATGACGATGATAACGATGATGATTAAGGTGAGATGATGATGATGATGACGGAGCTCAGGCGATCAGCGGGGTGTAGGTTATGCTCAGGGTGTCGAGGTGGAGGAGAAGTCTGGAGGAGGTGTTATCGTATGGTGGTGTGGAGCTGCGGGTGGAGTAGGATGACAGGGAAGGTGGTCGTGGTGGTCACGGTGGTCGTGGGGCAGTAGTTGGAGGTGGTTGAGGTAGCGGGGAAGAGGTACAGCGGGTACAGGTGCAGAAAGCTCGCCGGAGTTAGGTGAAGGCGGGATGGACGAGTAGAGGTGGTGGTGCCGGTGGTAGCAGTGTGATGTCGGAGTATCGATGGCAGCTCGCCGGAGTTGCTGGGCCGGCCGGGCTGGAGGAGACGTTGGTGATGATGAAGGTGCTGTTGCAGGTGGGAAGCGGCTCTGGCAGAGGTTGAGGGGATGGTGGTTCAGGCGGTGGAGGTCGATCGTGGAGGGTGGCAGTGATGACATTGTGGAGGTCGGCTCGCCATATCCGGCCGGTGGTGATAAAGATGATGAGGGTGGACGAGTGGGGGTCAACAGAGGGTGGCTCGGCTCTCGTCGTGGGCTCGACCGTCGTCTGGGAGAGAAGGTCGGGAGCTGCTGTTGTCGAGCTCGTTGACCAGGCGGAGGAGCTCCGGTCGGGACTGGCGAGTGCAGAAGGCTGCGGCGGGTGGTCGGGTACCGGCGGGTGGTCGGGTTCCACACTAGCAGGAAGGGTACAGTTGATGGCGAGGAGAGAGTCAGCTCTGTGGTTGTGGGGGTGGCGTTCAGCGGGTCCGGTCGACTTCGACCACTGGGTACTCCGGTTGCTGAGGTACGGCCAGGCGCAGGCGAACCAGAGGCCGGGTTAGGGTTGCGGTATAGAGGGAGAAGATGAATAGGGTTGGGTTAGGGTTTTTGTTAAGTGGATTTGATTTGAATGAAGGAGGAGGTGATGTAAAAATAAAATGGAGGAGGAGGGTTTGCATGGGGAGAAGAGGGTTGATGGTGACCTCCTAGGGATTAGGGCCGGCCATGCTTTGGGATGGGGTTGCTTTGGGAAAAGGGTTGAGGATAAGGAATATTTATACATAATGGTGTGTGTGTGTTGAGGATGGCTCCATTTGAATGAGTGGTCTAGATTCAACATGAGGGAAATATCAAACCAAAAGGAGGAGAGGGGGAAAGAGTTGAACGATCAAAGGGAGGGGGTTTGGTTCTTCATTTGGTTTAAACCAATAGGATGGTGACACATCACTGCACTTTTACAAATAAGTCCCCAATAATTTAAAAATTGCACAGAAAGTGGGTTTTGCGATTTAATGAGGAAAAATACCATGTTTGGTGTGATGTATTGGATGGAAAGGGTGTATGGTATTTAGTATGAAGCTTGAGGGTTTAAATGTGGGTTTAGTTTGGTGTTGGGTCTAGTTTTGGGTCAAGTTGGGTCCTTACACTAATTTAATTAAAATTAATGTACGTGGTATTCTAAAATTAATTGGAAGTACATGGAATTAAAATTAGGTAGGACACAAGTATCATGGACATAGAAGACTTAGAATAAAATATTGTCATAATTTAGGTTGCACAAAACGGGTCAAGATTGTGTCTTCAATTTCGATTGGAACGCACAAGGGTACAAAGTTAGAATTATTTAGAATTTAATAATAACGTCCGTGATAATTATTGTGTGACTAAAAATGTAGCACAAGAGAGTATAATTATAAGTTACACTAATGTCAGAATAGATGGCTGGCACGTCTAGGGCAAGGATATAAAATTTGTAGGAACGCAATAGCTAGTGAGGTGCTCCAATTATCGAAGCAATGGTAAGGTGAACTATATGATATAAATATTGTATAATTAAATAAAATACCCTATTCTATTTCTAATTGGGTTCAACTAGCCCTAGTTTCACTATCTAAGCCAAGTAGGCCTAATTTTGGGTGAGGGGGTTTACAAGGTGATAGTGTGGTATGTTAAAGTATGTGTTGATAGTTGAGTGTGTGAAGGGAGGGTGATCTAAAGGAGTTAGATGTAGTGGATTGGGAGTATGACCACCGAAGGAAAAGGGTACTTCTGGGTTCAGTTGCAACAACTAGCTGTAAAGGGAAAATATGTACCTTGGGGAAAACTGAGGTTAAGGCTTGGGCATGCATAGGTTAATACCTGATACTAAGGTATTGAGGTTTGAAATATCAAAGTTAGTGGTAATTGGGAGTCTAGGATAGGCATTGATATCAGTTGAGATACTGAATAGGAGTATCAGGTTGTGTTAGTAGTTAGATAAATGGTTAGATAAACCAAGGTATCCAGAGTAATTTACAATTATAAGTCTAGATAGTTAATATATGATATATACCATAAGGTATGACCTAGATTACCTAGAGGTAGCTTGGTAGAGCCAAGTTTTAGCTAGTATTAGCTAGTATGGCCTAGTTTGACTTAGATATAACTTGGTATAACCTAGTGTTAGCTAGTATTAACTAGAATAACTTTATAACCCAACTAAATTGGCGTTTTATAACCCGAATCAAGGTAATAACCCAGTTAGACCCAAATAACCTGGAAGTGACCTAGAAACCTAACCTAGAGTTAATTATCCATGTTTATTATTCTAAATTATTAATTGACATAGAATCTTATATATAGTTCAGTGTGACACCAGTTCGAACACCGATTTGCATTCATTGCTCTGGACCACAGGCGAGTACATTCTCTGCTAGTTTCTATTATTTGATAATAACTATAATTTAAGTATTTAGAAATGTTACATCTGATTCTTGATACTATGGTACACGAATTGGTACATGTATTGGATCTTCAGTCATGAGATATTACCTTGATTTATCGTATTAATATTGGAAATTACTCATCGTATTGACATTGGATAACATTGGATACAGCGGCTAGTGACGTGTCATTATTTGCCATTAAATACGAAAGTTGGAAAGAACTTAATTCAATTGAACAAACCAAACAGAGTACAAAAAAAAGTCCTAGAAGACAATCTAAGTAAAAAATTATTTTTTGGGTGTGATAATGGAGGATTAAGAGTGTAGCAACTCTCTTGCTTGAGTGTAGATTGCGCATATAGCCAACCCTGTTTCTTGGTCCGATCTCTCTCTGAAGCAGAAAAAGTTGACCTTTAGAACATTCAAGTTACTCTTATTTATAGCCATCATGCTGATGGGCTATGGGTGCCGTATATGCCTCTGTTTGGTGGTCGCATAAGGCTTCTCCAACAGAATACGATTGTAACTGTTACCGCAAGCCATGGTCAGATTGCCACATGGTCTTGGTTGAGATATGTTGTTGATAAGATCTTGGGGTTGTTATCAACCCATTATGGGTGTGACTTGGTCAGCTGGACACGTAGTCAGCACCAACTATTCGAAGATATCTGTAGTTGTAACAGGAAAATCTTATGAGTTGGAGGCCGCATAACAACTAGGCCGCATATTGACGAGGCCGTATGGGTCGTATAGTCGCATACATATGCTCATTTGGGCCTTGGTTGAATGGATAATCTAGTCGCATATTGGTGAGATCGCATGGGTCATGTAGCTGCATATATACTCTCATTTGGGCCTTGGTCGAATGGACACTCTGGTCGCATGTTGGCGAGGCCGCATATGTTCTCTTGTCCGTCTTTGGTCTGATGGACACTTTGGCTTTATAAGAACGAGGACGCATAGAGTCGAGGACATATGTGTGCTCTGGCCGGATATGTGTCATGGTCGTATATGAGATTTTATCTGACTGAGGCCGCATACTGTTAAAGCCGCATAGGCGGGACACGTGGCATGGCACGTTTGTCAAAATAATTAATGTGCTGATGTGACTTGTTATCTTTTTTTAGCTATCGTCATCATGCGTCTCGAAGCATCTCAGAGTGATAAATGATGTGTCCGAGCTTCTGACAGATATCAAAATCTGTGTTAGGGGGGTTTTATGCGGCCTCCCTGCTCTATGGTCGTTCAGGACGCATGTGATTGCTTGAGGGAATAGTAGCGTATGGCACTTTTATCAGAGCAATTAATGCGCTGATGTGACCCGTTGTCTTCCTCTGAGGCATCGTCTTCACGAGCCTCGAAGCATCTCAGAGTGATGAGTGATGTGTCAGAGCCTCTGACAGACAACAAAAATCTGTTTTAGGGGGTCCTTATGCGGCCTCCCTGTTCTATGGTCGTACAGGCCACATTTAGTATACTATGTGGCTTCTCTGCGACTTGGTTGATTTGGCCGCATATGGCTTCTCTATGACTTGATTGTTCTGGCCATATACAGCTTCTCTACGACTTGATTATTCAGGCCGCATGAAGGCTATTATGCGGCTTCCGTCTTGCCGCATGGTTGCACTTGTAGACTTTTTTTTTTGGATCTAGACGAGTCTCTTGGCCGCATAGCTTCTCTGCAGCATGACTAGAGGCAGGCTTTAAGATTATATCTTTTGGCGCATAGACTCAAATTTTCTATGCTTCTACAAGACCCCCTTCAAAGTTTTTAAAACTTGAACAAGTTTTAAAATACTTTAAAAAAAGAAGCATGGAAGAGAGTTTTGACTTGGTCAAGAAGGCAAACATTCTACTAGAGAAAATATGGATATAGTAGGATATTGCCTTCTCTCGGGATATTCTACTGGAGAATTTTGATAGACTTATTACCTATGTCGTACCTAAGACTGTGTATGGATAATAAGTTAAAATGACTGACACTATCAAGGGTTTAGAACGATATGATAGCAGACTGTTTGGAGGGATCTTTGCTCAGAGGTAACATGGACATGGCAAACTCTTCCATTGTGGACTTATTATCCATGGCGTACCTTAAGTATGGATAATAAGCTGAAATGACTAGCACTATCAGGGGTTATACGAACGTGATAGTAGAAAGTGGAAAAGCAAAACTTTACTCAGAGGTGATATGGACATGAAAAAGTTCTAGAAATATCTTACTTAGAGGTAATGTGGATATGGTAAGATATGACTCTGTGGGGATAAAGGAAAACAGGACAAAGGTGACCGTTTTCTTTTAATGATAGATTCACTATGCTGGGAAAAGTGGAGAGACGTAGTTCAGAGGTCGTATAGACATGAACTGATCGATACTCGTACCGAGAGGTTAGGTATGATCCCAATATTTTTGGTGGAAGAAAAAAAAATGAGCCAGAGGTAATATGGACGTGGTTGTTTGCTTTGGATTAAAGATATCCTGCTGGAGGATCTTTGGTAGACTGATTACTTTTTGCGCACTAGGGTGCAAGTAATAAGTTTAAAATAGGCCTTGCCAGAGGTGGTATAGTCGTAGCAAGTTTGGTGGACTTAACACCGTTGGCGGACTTAAGTTTAAGAGCCGGTGATAAGTTGAGTTAACGACTAGTGTTAGTCGTAAGGAGAGGTTTGCTCATAGGTCACTTGGACATGACATACTCTCGGGGGAGGATATGAGGACGATAGCTCAGAGGTGACGTAGACATGAACTGATCAATAGCTACACCGAGAGGTTAGGTATGATCCTGAGGATATCCCACTAGGGAATTTTTGGTGGACCTATTACCCTTTTGTGCACTTGGGGTACAAGTAATAGATTTAAAAATAAATTCTATCAGATGTAATATGGACATGATTAGTTTTGTGGACCCATAACTTTTTGTGCACGTCAGTACAAGTAATAGGCTTGAGACAAGCCCTGCTAGAAATAATATGGATATGGCAATTTTTGTGGACTTATTATTTGTTGTACACGTTGAGTACAAATAATAAGTTCGAAAGCAATCCCTATCAGAGGTAATATAGACGTGATAGGTTTTGTGGATGGTAAGGATATCCCGCTGGGGGATCTTTGGTGGACCTATTACCTTTTTGTCCAGTTGGGGTACAAGTAATAGATTCGAAACAAACCCTATCAGAGGTAATATGGACGTATTAAGATATGACTGTGGAGATAGTGGAGAGACATAGTTCAGAGGTAATATGAACATGAACTAACTTTTTCTCTGCTGGGTAAAAAGAAAAGTAGTTTAGAGGTAATGTGGACTTGAACTATTCGTTTCTATTGTGGGCATCTCACTGGGAGATTTTTGGTGGACCTATTACTTCTTGTAAAACCCCTATCCTAGAAAATCGTATATACCCTTTTTATTTATTAATTATTAATTTAATTATAGTAATTAGTGGCTAAATAGAAAAAATAGATTTTTAATAATTTATTATTTTAGGTGTTCGGGCACTTAGAGGATTTATGGGACCATCAGAAATTTTTCGGAATTTATTTCATGTAGGAGACCCCTTGAGCAGTTGCTAGCCTAATGGTGTGCATTATTTAATCTATAAATTTTCTTATGAGTATATATATATATATATATATATATATATATATATATATATATGTATGTATATATATATATATATATGTATGTATATATATATATATATATTTAAAAAGAAGAAAAGAAAAGAAAGGAATTAATAATAAACTAATAATAATAATAAACTAATACTAACTAATAATATTCCAACGTTAGCAACCATTCCAATGTTAGCAAACAAAAGCAACTAGCAAACACCATTCCAACAAAAGCTAGCAAACACCATTCCAACAAAAGTTAGCAAGCAACCATTCCACCAACGCCAGCAACTTAGCAAATCCAAACCCAACGCCCACAAGCCAGCGCCCCCCCCCCCACCCCCACGGACCCGCCTCCTCTCTTCTCTTTTCCTATTATATATATATATATATATATATATATATATATATATATATATATATATATATATATATTTCATAAAACCCTAACCTAAAACCTCCAGACCCTCCTCTTCTCATCTAGACCTAGAGAGAGCCGCCACCGCAATCAGAGAACCCCGCCAGGCCGTCCAAACCAATCTCGACGACCGCGACCTCGCGCACTGCAGATTCCCACTCGAGGTACCTTTGTTCCGGAGTTGCTTTCCGTCGACTCGCTCAACCAAACGACGTTCCGTCTTCACCGATATGCTCACCCCTTAATCCTCTTCCATATCTGTATGATAGCAGACCTCGAACAACGTGTACCCATAGGCAAAAATAGCGCCCAAGTTGGCACAAGCAGACCCAATTTTGGGATCACAGAAAACTGCGGTGACTACCCATGTTGCCAAGTTCGTATCTCCCACCACAGAGATCCAAATTCGGTGATTCTTTTTTGTATGCGTAGACCACTTGACCTAGTTTATTTTTTGTTAAATAACCCTAGATTATTAGCTGCTGTGGACAGAATTAAATTTGTTATAAAATCCCGCGAACCCACTTTTTCTAGATTTATAAAGGTTGTGAAACGGAGCGCGCCCCGCCAAACGGGACAGCCCCGCCGTGTACCAAGTGTACCGAATGATGCACGCAGCGTAACCGGACACGTAAAAATTTGTGGAGACTGATTTGGACGCGTGTGCGCGCCAAAATCAGCCCGTATCCGCGGACACATCCCGTATCGTAACTTTTGTGGAAGTCGCGCGCATTTTGTGCACGTACATCAGATTGCGACAAAACTTACGCCACTGGACTCATGGTAACGCGCTGGTCCCGTGACCCAATTTTTACACAATTTTGAGACGGTTGACCAAATCGCCAATTGGCGGGCCCTACAGTTGACTTTTTGGACAAATTTGTGTTCGGCCCATCGGAATCCATATTCGGACATACCATTGGGTTTGTATTGACATTTAGAGTTGTTTGACTTATAATTTATCCTATTTAGAGACTGTTACCCTTGGTACGCTTTTCGGTGCAAAATGGGCCACACGTGGACCCCACTTTTACCCGAAATTACTATTTTGCCCCTGTGTTCAAATTGGACGAAAGAAAAGTGCTTTTTAGCTATTTTGCTCATTTCGAAAATGTTGGTGATATTTATTTCAGCATCCGGAGAAGTTTGTTCGGAGGCCTTAGTTCCAGGTTCCGTGTCCTTGACATTGGACGCTTACACTTTACAGATTTCTTGCCAGGCAAGTATACCGTGCCATTGTAGTGTATTTATATTCCATATGATGCATGCATATTTATTTCTGTTTATTTTAGTTCATTTATTTTAACTGCTATATAAATTGTGCGTCTAAGGAAACTTGGGTGCAACGACGGTGTCGTCGTACTATATTTTTATTTATGTATATGCATTGGACCTACTTTATGAGACTACCCCATCTTCATGAGGCATTTATGTTTCATTGGCCATGACACTATTCTTACACGAGTGTGAGTCACATGTAGGATACGGACTTGCGTACTCGGCTAGCTACTGGTACGTATAGGTCGTGCGACGAATAGGGACAACTGCCAATATAAACTTTGCATGCTAATAGACCTGGCGGTTATTAGAGGTATTATCGTGTCATAGACATGACATGCTTAGAGCATTGGGTGGGGAGAATAACAAGTAAGGCATTTGGGCTCCTTTGTACTTTCCTTGTATAACCCGTACGCTCCGTCGGAGATGCGCGGTCATGATGACCACTATATATTATATATTATCAGGCGGGCCTCTGGCGTTCAAAAGACGACGTGCCTTTGTAGGCCCCTGGATCTCCAAGAGAACCATGCCAATCCCATTTTAGCCAGATAGCCCACTTGGTGGAAAGTTGTTCTCAAACTGCATTCACATAGATGGTTAGGCGACCCCATTGGATGTTTATATTTTAGTACTTTATTGGCATGTGTTTTTTGTATCTTGTTACGTTCCTCTGAGGACCTGGTCCCTTTCCATATATAGATGAGCAGGAGTACCCGCAGGAGTATGGACCTGGACCTGACGATAGCTATCAGTCTGAGGCGATCTTACCTTCTGATTATATGTGATTCATTGCAGCTGTTTAGAGATTCTAGTTGCTATTCCTTTTGAGATATTTATTCTTATATTAGAGTTTATTCTCTTCTATCTTTAGTAGTTTATTATAGTCGATTTGCAGTAGATTTGTTTCCATCCGACTATCATACTTGAGACTGCTTATTTGATATTCAGTTATTGATTTCCATTTATCTATTATTTGTGCTGTGGATGAGATATAGAATTGCGTGTGACTTATTATGACAGTATATTACCACTGTGAATTGATGTGTATATGGTTTCCATATATTGGAGTTCGTATACATACGACTGGCATGTTACGTATTCCTAGTCCTACGTATTTTGGGACTGGGGTGTGACACTTCTTGTGCACATGAGTGCAAGTAATAAGTTTGAGATGAAACCCTATCAGAGGTAATATAGTCGTGATAGATTTTATTTACTTAACACCGCTGGCACACCTAAATTTAAGTACGGGTGATAAGTTTAGACGGCGATCGATATCAGGGGTACTATGGTCGTGATGATCGATAGCTAACCCGAAAGGTTTGCTCAGAGGTGCGAAGGATATGACAAACCTACTGGAGAATTTTTGGGTGGACTTATTATTTGTTGCACACATTGAGTGCAAATAATAAATTCGAAAATAATCCCTATCAGAGGTAATATGTTCGTGATAGATTTTGTGGACCCATTACTTTTTTGCACATGTTAGTGCAAGTAATAGGTTTGAGACAAGCCCTGCCAGAGGTAATATGGATGTGACAGTTTTTGTGAACTTAACATCGATGGTGTACCTTAGTGAGAAAGAGTGATAAGTGGGGATGACAACTGATATTAGAGGTAATATGGACGTGATGATCGATAGCCAAAACCTGGGAGGTTTGCTTAGAGGTCACTTGAACATGGCAGACTCTCGGGGGAGGATGTGAGGACGATAGCTCAGAGGAGTTAGCTGATCAATGGCCATACCGAGAAGTTAGGTACATTCCTGAGGACATCCCACTGGAAGATTTTTGGTGGACCTATTACCCGTTTGTGCACTTGGGGTACAAGTAATAGTTTCAAAATAAACCCTATCAGAGGTAATATGGATGTGATAGGTTTTGTGGACTATTACTTTTTGCGCACGTTAGTGCAAGTAATAGGTTTGAGACAAGACCTACCAGAGATAATATGGACTTGGCAGCTTTTATGGACTTAACATCGCTGGTGTACCTTGGTGAGTACAGGTGATAAGTAGGGATGACAATCGATATCAGAGGTAATATGGACGTGATGATCGATAGCCAAAATCCGAAAGGTTTGCTCAGAGGTTACTTGGACATGGCAAACACAGCCGGGGAGAAATATTAGGACAGCAGCTAAGAGATAATATGGACGTGAACCAATATCCGAGAAACTTATGGAGGAGTAATTTGTTGAGTGTGGTCTATCCAAAAATAAGGATAGACCTGATGATTGCTCCGCTAGAAAAATTGATAGGATGATAGCTCAAAGGTAATATGGACATGGCTAGCGTCTAACGAGATTGGTTTTTGAGTGGTCACTATGGGAGTGTATGAGTGGACCTGAGGACTGCTCCGCTGGGGAGACTTTGAGGATCCGTCATCCATTGCGTATCCGGGACTCCTAGATATAAATGATGGTTTTTACAAGAATTTGTAACGAAGGAGAAAATGTTGCACATAGGTACTTGTTGGGGATGAAGTACCAAGAGTTGATTTGTACATCTAGGTTGTCCCGCAGGGAATGAGGGGAGTACAAGTCTAGTTTAGACGTAGTACTTTCTTTTAGGAACTTGCATTTTGATAGGCATCATGATCAAGTCGTCGTTGGGTTTCACTAGCCGGTATGTGTCATTAGGAAACACGGTTTCCATAATGAACAGACCCCCCATTTAGGTTATCATTTGTCGGCCGTCTTGTGAGTCGTGGGGCGTACTAGCATCTCCATATCCTAGCCCTCTGTGAGTGCTATTATAATAACTTTTAGATTGTAAAGGAGTACGCCGTCATTTACCAAAGTTCAGACCTTAATATTTTTGGAGGTCATTCCATCTTCGACATAAGACGGAGTGATTATTGGATATAATGATAGAACTAAGGTAGCTCATCATTTGTTGCATTGAATACTGTCGATGACTTAGCCTGCACCGAATAAGAAGCTCTGTGAACACTGCCACGTATACATAAGGGAGTTGGCTGAGTTGTGCACATAGGATCACTGCCACATGTGCATGATTGTCTACCACGTTAAGGACCACCGTTTGCTATGCGTATATTGCGCAGGGGAACACTGTCTATTGCCAGTAAGGATTTATTACGACGAGAGGTACTATCATGTGCACATTAAGTGTGATACTTCCTTGAGCTGAAGACTTGCTCGAATGCGTACAATGGAGCACTACCTATCATGCGCTATTGCTGATAATTCATATGAGAATTAGCTTTTGTGCATAGAGAGAATTGTTGAGCTGCGTTGAGCACCTTAAGTCTATAATTTATGTTTTCTGAGAAAAGGATCATGCGGCCTGGCCTGTATTGCTTTTCCTCTGACCTGGTTGTTGAAGATATTATTTGTTGTACCAGTTTTGGAGCAATGGGCTAACCTCTTGGGTTGTAAGTGATACCAACCCTGTTACTCGGCTGCAAGCCAGTGGGAGGTAGACGACCTCCCTGGTTGCCTGGGCTTCCGTCATTGGGAAGTTGCCTAGTTGGAGGGATACTATGTTCGCCATGACTGTATTATCCTCGAAGTCGAGGGTGAGCTCATTGGAATCGATCAATTGATGGATATGTCTCTTCAACATAGAGCAGTCTCTAGTTGAATGATGAATGTACCGATGAAAGAGACAATATTTTGGGTCATCGACCTTGTCAGCCTCTTTAGGGCATCTGATGTTGGGTAGTCGAAGTTTGTTTCCCTTTATCAGTATGTTGAAGATTTTAATGATGTCATCGTCATTGAAGGAGAAATTCTTCTTTGGCTTTGGGGCTTCCAATACCTGAGTCATACGGTCCTCAGGAAAGACTGGTAATTTTGTATTATTTTTGGACTTGGAGGAAATTCTACCCCCAGCTTTGGATGCTGCTCTATCTTATCAAGGAAGACTACCCCAGACATGTCATTGTCTGGTTCTTGGGAATCACTGTCCTTACTATATGATGGGTTGGTGTAGATCACCAAGAGATTGCTACTCCCGGCTTGTAGAGTTACTACGGGCCCTAAGGGTGGCAGAACCATATTTGCCTTGATCTCAAGTATTTCCTGGGCCAGAGTTTGCATTTATGCACTCATTACATGCATCATGGCCTCAAGAACCTCGAGTCATTAGCAATCGTTGAGCCCTCTACCTTGGGTTCCTGAGTCGCACTATCCTCAGAAAAGACAGTCATTATTGCATCATCTTCAGGCTCAAAGGAGATGCTACCCCAGCTTTAGATGATGCTCTGACTATTCGAGGGTGACTCCCCACCAGCCTGTCATTGTCTGTTCTTTGGGAGTTACAGTCTTTAGGTAGGCATCATCGCACTGTCTTCGGATTCTGGAGGATTGCTACCCCCAGCCCTAGATGCTGCAATAACCCTAGGCACGTTGCTGTCAGCTTCCTCGGAATTATTGTCCTTAGAGAAAGTCGAAAGTGCTACATCTTCTTCAGACTCGGAGGGAATGTTACCCCCAGCTTTGGAAGGTGCGTCTTCTTGATGAGGGTGATTACCCCTAGAGAACTCGGCATCTGTCCTTTGAGATTCACTATCTTTACGGAATACTGGATTGTTGCGTATGTCCAGTGGGACACTACCCCCAGCTTGGGTCACCCCCAGGGGTTCTTAGGAAGAACTACCCCCAGGGACTGACAGCTTCTTCCTTGAGTGGGTGCCCTGGAAGACTCCTTTCGCAGGTGCCGTTGTCAGCCCTCCGGGTAGTCGCCTTTGAGAAGCAGTGGTAGAGAGCGTCGGATTGAAGGTATTTAACTTCTTGCCATACTTGGTGGCAGGAAGCTTTCTAGTTGAGTAGTATGAGGTAAAGGGCAACTCCTCCTCTGTTACTTGCACCTGATCTCCGGGTTGTTGTCGGATAGGTGCTTTCTGGTGAAGTCATTGGAAGGTCGACCGCCTATCTATAGGTAATACCGCTTTATTGTAGCAGCAGTTGATAGTGATGTTTGTGCAGTAGTGCCTTAGAAAGGGCATGTCGCACGTCGTAGTTGTTTCCCTTGCTTTGAGCTTGTGAGTAATCAAGTCATACAAATCATGCGAAGGGTGTTTTACCTTTGCATCATCTTTGTGAGTCCGGGTATCCCAGGCACACGTATACGCAGGTATTATATTTGCTCCCTGGCCTGGGGTTCGTACACGAACTTGTCCCGAGATACCGGTGGAAGACTTTTCAGATGGACCTTGTCTATTGGTCCCTGTGGGCCGGACACATGGGTCAATCATGTACAACTTTCCATCAGAGGCTCGCGTAATAGTTAGTGATGCATGTTGGCGTCGATCGTATAAGCAGTTGCTTGAGCCTGACAGGATCGCACTTCCCTGGACTTCTTCAGCTTAGCAACCGCAGGCACGTAGTATGAAGAGTCCAGATTTGGGTTTTTACCATTCTCAGTAGGTCGTAAAGGATCTGTATCGCATGATGTACGGTCAAAAAAAAGAGGTTTTGTTGCTATCAGGGCCGCATGTGACCTGTTATCTGCAGCTGTAAGTTGATACCGCATGGACAGTCTTATGCGACCTCCTCCTTGGTCGCATAGAAGATGCCTCAATACCAGAATATCTAGCATCGTAGTATTTTTCTCTGCCAGAGTCTGGGTGCTGAACAGTTTCTGCGTCATCCTGGGATGCCGCATAGACGTGGACGTTCTGGGTGTTCGTCTGATGACCATCATTGGCAACATAGTGAGAGGCTGGAAGCGTCTTCTCCGCAGCTGGGTGAGGTACAGCGACTTTGGCCACCCACATTGTATGGGTCTTCTTGGGCTTGGTTATCCTTGGCGAAGAATTAGCACTTTCTTCATAGAGCATTTCCTCGAACACTTGCTGGTCGAAGCGGACCACCAGCATCTTTTGCGTCGAGCCGAGCTTGGCCGCATAGGACTGCATCACCAACTTCTCAACAAAGGAGTAGGACGTCCCAAGCAGAGTCGCCATCGTGTTTGCCATTAAATACGAAAGTTAAAAATAATTGATTTAATTGAACAAACTAAAGAAATTACAAAGAAAAGTACTAGAAGATAATCTAAGTACGAAGTTGTTTTCTGGGGGGTGACAATGGAGGGTTAGAAGTGTAGCAACTCACTTTACTCTGTGGATGATCCGATACAGAAACTCTTCTCTCTTGTTTGAGTATAGATTCGTAGATAGCAGCCATATTTCTTGGTCTGGTCTCTCTCTGAAGCAGAAAAAGTCGACCTTTAGAACGTTCAAGTTGCTCCTATTTATAGCCATTATGTTGATGGACTATGGGTGCTGCATATGCCTCTGTTTGGTGGTAGCATAAGGCTCCTCAAATAGAATACGATTGTAACTGTTACCGCAAGCCATGGTCAGATTGCCATGTTGTCTTGGTTGAGATATGTTGTTAATGCGATCTCGGGGTTATTATTAACAGTTGTGAGCGTGACTTGGTCAGCTGGACACGTAGTCAGCACCAACTGTGCGAAGATCTCTGCAGTTGTAATGAGAAAATCTTATGATCTGGAGGTCTTATAACAATTTAGCCGGAGGTTGACAAGGCCGCATGGGTAATTTAGCCGCATACGTGCTCTTGTTTGTGCCTTGGTCGAATGGACACTCTTGTCATATATTGGCAAGGCCGCATGTGTCATGTAGCCGCATATGTACTCTCATTTAGGCCTTGGTCGAATGGACACTCTTGCCCCATGTTGGCGAGGCCGTATATGTGCTCTTGTCTACCTTGGGTCTGATGGACACTTTGGCTTCATGAGGACGAGGACGCATAAAGTCGAGGCCGCATGTGTTCTCTAGCCGCATATGTGTCCTGGACATATATGAGCTTTCATCTGACTGAGGCCGGATACTGTTGAAGCCACATAGGCGGGACACGTGGCATGGCACGTTTGTTGAAGTAATTAATGCGCTGATGTAACTCGTTATCTTTTTCTGAGTTGTCGTCTTTACGAGTCTCAAAGCGTCTCTGAGTAATGAGTGATATATCAAAACTTCTGACAGACATCCCTGCTCTGTAGTCGTTCAGGACGCACGTGGTTGCTTGAGGGAGTAATGGCGCATAGCACTTTTGTCGAAGCAATTAATGTGCTGATGTGACCCATTGTCTTCTTCTGAGGCATCATCTTTACGACTTTTGAAGCATCTTAGAGTGATGAGTGATGTGTAAGAGCCTCTGACAGACATCAAAATCTGTGTTATGAGGTCCTTATATGGCCTTCATGTTCTATGGTCGTTCAGGCCGAATATAGTATACTATGCAACTTCTCTGCGACTTGGTTGATTTGGCGGCCGCATATGGCTTCTCTATGACTTGATTGTTCTAGTCGCATGCGGCTTCTCTACTACTTGATTGTTCAGGCCGCATGAAGGCTATTATGCGTCTTCCGTCTGGCCGTATGGATGTCGCATGGATGCACTTGCATACTTGCTTTGGGGATCTAGACGAGTCTCTTGGCCGCATAGCTTCTCTACAGCATAACTAGAGGCAGGATTTGAGGTCATATCTTCTGGCACACGTACTCGGATTTTCCATGCTTCTACAGTTATGGTTGGATCCATCATATCAGTCGGGGCAGAGAAAGTACTAACTAGATATGTGATCAAGAATTATTGGCAAGTAGTATAAATCATCGGCTACTAGCTAATCATATACTTCACTTATGATTGAGCTAGCTTTTCTTTAGTGTATATCATTGAATCTCCAAAGGCGATCACATAGCTAAATAGTATTTCAAAACACTTATTACAGCTGTAGTTCTTCATATTCGGTTCATAAATTATATTGCCTTGTATATGATATTATAGTTCATTTCTCTTTTATTTCATATATGCACTGACTATACCATATTGCTTACATTGTCTGTCTCTCTTTACTATTTGTCATTAAATCAGTTTATTATTTTCTCATCGTATATAGAATCCTATGTTTACTATTTTATTGTCTTTGTCAATTAATTGGAACTGCTATTGGGTTGTACTCGTTCGTTCCATCCTGACTAGATATATATTTTAGCCAATTACTTAGAGGATTGATGTCCCACATACTACAGACCACATGAGGGGATAGCAACCATGGGCCCTGACATTCATGAGTGATTACCGGAAGGTCTAGCCGGTGTTGCCAGATATCTTAGTTGCATTTACTTATTATTTGTACTGGATAAGTCTCCAGCTTAACATTTGGCATGTTGTTTATATTTGAGACTTATTATGTATTATGGATAGACCCTTAGACTCAAATATTATTGTGTTGACTAGTTTAAGACCTTGTAATTCTATTTCTTCTATTTGACATCGTACCATTTTCTCCGTATAAATTATTGTGATTGAGTATCATTACATTTTTATCATATTATCCTCGTTTTTGGATATAAGATATCATTGACATGTTACATATATTATTGTGTGAGATGTATATATAGTATTATTGACCTAGACAGCATTCTACCGCTAATGCTGCGACGTAGGCTAGACGTACCCACGTACTCATGTCCGATCATCCGGGTACTGGTCGTGACACAAAGTCACTCTAGTAACTTTAAAAAACCACCTTTGTGTCCCCGCATATCTGTCCACCTGTACGTTTCCATGTTAGGTCTTTGAACAATTATTTCTATGAAATACATCGCATCATTTTTACTACGTTTGTACCTAAGAAGACTTACCATGATGAAGTTTCCTATTTAGTAATGTCTGTATTATATCATCTATATTTCTCTATTCCATTCAACCTTTCATATACTATTATATCACAAATGGTTCAATGTCGCAAGAAATGGCGTCCATTACTTTACGCAATATACTTGCCAACTATTTTCTGTTATTTTGACATTCCTCTAGACACTTGTCCACATCATGATGAACCATGATCTTTGAATCGAGTTCGTAGGATTGAGCCCGCACTTCTCTTGCCTTATAACTCGTTCTCCAACTCCAACACATACCCTGCTGATCCTCCTACTGATACTGAACCACCAGCCACCTTAGAATCCATCCTTACTTTGTTATGTGATCGCTTCTAAATGGAAGAAGAACTCTATCGTGCTTTTGATTATCGTCAGACACTCCAGACTCAGGCTCATGGAAACACCTTGATGGATATTCAATATACTCTTTCTTAGGACCCAGCGAAACTATTTCTAAATCTCAGAGATCTCGATCGACCAAGTTATCGCATCGATTATGCTCATGTTCAGAGATACTTGGATCCAACCGACGCCTTCTATGATCCTAATGGAACAAACGAACCTGATGATTATGAAGATGATTATTAGATGTCACAATAGATTTTTAAAGCTTAAAGACTCAAATTTTGCTCTACTATGATGTTCACATCATTTTTTAGATCTTTTATGTATGCTTTTAGTTTGGAAATTTTGAACTCAATAAAATACAATATTATTAACTTTTTGTAATAATTGGATATTATAATTTGCGTTGTTTCACTCTCTTGTTTTCTTGTCAAGCATAAACCTTGTCAAGCATAAACCTTCACCAATTTTGGGGGAGCACGTCATTTCGATCAAATGACAACAGAAGAGAAGACATGTAATATGATACTTGACAACTTTGTATCAAATTACTTCACTAGTTACGGGGGAGCTATGCACTTACAAGTTTTGCAGTATCATTCATAGTTTGTCAATTATCAAAATGGGAGAGATTGTTGGCTCATTCAATCTCAGTCAACTTGATTTTGATAGTTAACAAAACTGTCTTTCGATATGTCGTAATATGGTACAACTGAAGATTCAATAATACTGTGACTATTGTTGGTTGTACTATGTTCTTTTGTAACACTTCTATGTAATCTTTTACTTTAGTTGAGTCTATGACTGATACATCGAGTCGCACTGGCATAACTCAAGTCCACTCAAATGAGCCATCAACCTATCCACCATATACAAACCCAAACTAGCAACATATAAAATCAAAACCCTGCCAAAATAAAACAACAGAACTTGGACAAAATTTTGATCGAACTCGGTCAGTATATTTTGGAAGTATGAACAATTATAAAATCCCTGATTTTGTGGCCCCCAGTGTTCAAAAATTTGAATATCCTATACCTAATTTTGGTCGAACTCGGTTTGGTAACAACCTATAAATATGTATGGATTTTTTATATTTTAAATCATCCAACTCGCTCTCTTCTCTTCATCTTCATATCTTCTAGTGAGCTATGCCTTAAGCCTAAACCTTTCCATCTCCAAGATTAACTCCCTATCCTTCTAAGTGCCCAGTATGATCTCGGTCTAGAAGTCTATCAGAGTTGTAAGAGCTTGGCTAAGTGTTTTTTCTCTCTCTAGCTGTGAAGTTACAAGCCTTCGTATCAAAGCTTATGGTTATAAAGAAGTGGAAAGGCTTCAAATCAAATCTTATGATTCACTATTGGTGATTATAGTACATACAACTCCAACAAGAGTTCTCAGGCCTGGACTAGTCCTCTCAGAGAAAAACCAGGATAAAATCTTGGTGTTTGCATTTCCTCTCTCTTATTTGTTTATATATATATATATATATATATATATATATATATATATATATATATATATATATATATATATATATATGTATGTATGTGTGTGTGTGTGTGTGTGTGTGCGTGTGTGTGTGTGTCTTGTTCATTACTGTTAGTAGTTAACTGTCTTTACTTTGGATAAGTTTTTACTTGGATAGATTATTCCGCTGCACTCTATTTACCCCCGTCTAGAGGTGCCATCACAATCCCTCAGTGCTAACAGCCTAGCACGGGTCAGACGGGTTGGCATGCAGTGGCCTCATTACCTGAGTGGCAACCATCGCCGCAAATAAAAATGGAAATAGATAAGAGATGGATAAGAGAACTTGCATGGTCATAGGACAAACTTGAGCACAAGGTAAGGGTTCCTGTGAACGGCCGCCGGGGCACACCGGGCCCAATTCGGCATAGGCGAAACTATGGATAATCAGCTAGCAACATTAGCAGGGGGAGCGGGGTCTTGTAACAGGGTCGCTACCCGTGCTGCAAGAACCGTCGTCTTCCCGAACAATATCCAATATGGCTTGTGATGCCAGTGAGCTTCATATAGATTAAGGGACTCAATTGCAGCAATCTACTTGCGAGTAATATAAACTTGAGGCAAGTAACGAATGCACTGCACACTTTGTGTGCAGATCGTTAATTGAACCAAGTAATTGCATGGCACAAATTTGTAACTAAGTATTAAGCATCGATATCGTCTGAGCACTTACTTGTTGAGGCAAGAACATGTATAGAACGCACTTGGTTTTTCATTAATTTTCTCTAGTTCTTGATACATGCTGGCTAACTTGGTTTATACTTGAACAGGGACGGGCGAATGGTAAGTTGGTAAGTTTCATCGTGTTACTCTTATATCGTGTGGCATACTGCAACACAAGTTAGGCTTCATACCTTATGCCATGAAACTGATCCTAAGGCAAGACCTAGAAAGACAACATAATATATGGTGAAGTAACTAATTCAAGGTGTTTGGTTTTGTTAAGTAGACGATAAGCCTCCCCACCAGTGCATTCATATACTGATAACTCACCAGATTGCTTGCTGGGTGCGGGAGTACCTCGTCCAGTGCAGAGTTTCCCCTCATGCACGCTAAAGGCGTGGAGCTAACTCTGTAGCCTTGGAGCATTGTGGCAGGAGCTGAAGCACATATACGGGATATAATGTATTAGAACATCGCCTATGTATCATTCCCATGTTGTAAGCCGCTTGGCACATTTTGTTGTTTCGAGAGAGAGAGCTTGAGCGACTTGTAATATCGGCCTAGTGTCGCTTATAATACCTTCCATTATTAAGAAAGAACTTGGTTTTGTTTCATACTTGTGTTCATTTACTTTTTGCTGCATTGGGACTATTTGTGCGATTATGTGGCTTAGCTTTAAATTGGCTATTTTAGGTGCTTGCCTTGTGAGGGTACAACTTAGGCTCGCACGGCATCAAGTCCAAGCGAAGACATTCAGTCCTGTGGGACCGAGACATGACAGAAGCTACGTTCTGGATTCAGTTTTTATCGCAAAATTGATAAAAAGCATGGCTTGCAAATTATGGACCATTATTGTGGATGATCCTCCGAGGCAGCCCAAAATGGTAGATAATATAATGCTTGACAAAGCTGATCATGTTTGATATTTTTACTTCAATAAGCAGTACAGCTTCTACCCACTTGGAGAAGTAGACAGTCATAACAAGAATGAACCGATGCCCTTTGAGTGACGGTGGGCTAATCGGGCCGATAATGTCCATGTCCCATGCTTTAAACGACTAAGATACCATGATTGGGTATAGGAAATCTGAAGGTTGGTGGATGAAATCTATGTGAATTTGACACATCATGCATTTATTTGCATAATCTATGGCATCTGCCACCATAGTGGGCCAATAATAACCCATACGTTAGAGACGATCATGTAACTTATGACCGGGTTGGTGTGCACCGCAAGTACCATTGTGATCTCCATAAAGTGCCAGCTTTGCTTATGCGTCTGATAGGCATCGAAGCAAAATCTTGTCGTACGAATGGCGATACAACATCTTGGTGGCTGTATCATAAAAGAAACGAAGAGAACATCTTCTAAGGG
>JAYESA010000009.1:98949193-98956693 GCA_036927795.1 Iris macrosiphon
TCCTGGGTTGTTCCTAGTTGATATTCTAGATGACTGTATTTATTATTTTGTTGCTTCTGTAATATTTTAGACTTTAGACTTGGACTGTATATTTGGATATTGTTCTTGCTCTCTTTGGTTCTTGTTTCTTGTTGTTGATATCTTATCGTGCTTTTACTCTTCTCCTAGTTATTGTGATTGAGGCATATATATATTGCGTGGTTGCCCTCCTTTTGGAGAGGTTATATTGACAGGTTTTGTGAGATATATAGATTGTGACCTAGAACGGACCTTTACAGCGTTCTACCGCCGATTCTGCGGTGTAGGCTGGACGAACCCACGACTCATGCCCGGTTTTTTGGGTGCGGGTCATGACACATTTTTGGTGGCGGCCCATGCAAGGTCTAGTACGCATGTCTAGTTTCTAGGTTTACCTGTAATAGGATATAGGATATAGGTTGAGAGAGAGTGTGCTCAATCACAAATAGGACCCTTCTTGATTTCTTTTGCTATCTTTAACTTTTCTGAAATTATTTTCTTTTGCAATATTACTGTCCTTCTTTGATGATATCGTATCTTGCACCGTATTGACTTCTTTTGATCTGTGTTCAGGATGCCTCCAAAGACACGATCTCAGCGCACCGTTCCAGTAGCTGCCTCCGAGAGGTCTGCCACCTCTCGTCCTATTCGACTTCAGGCAGCCGCTACCGCTCCACTCGCCACTCCTACGGTCGAGGGAGCATCTATTTCTCTCGGAGATCCTCTTACTTCTATCGATCCGAGAGCTACACCAGTTGTTCCGATGGTACCTCCTCCACCACCGCCTGCACCAGTTGATGCCACACAATTTTTTGCCTTCTTCAGAGAGATGATGGACGTACAGCACCGCCAGGTAGACGTGATGAGGATGTACATTGAGAATGATCACCATGTGGCCATGACGGTGGTGGACAGAGTGGCCCAGGTCCATCCACAGGCAGAGCAGGCTCAGCATCCGAGGCCGGGCACCATTATTGACTTTCAGAGGATGCGGCCCAAGAAGTTCTGGGGTACAGAGGGGATCCTGTATGCGAACGACTGGATCGAGCACATTAAGGGCATCTTTAGGCTGGCACTGATCCCAGCCAGTATGCAGATTAAGGCAGTGGGCAGCCAGATATTCGATCTTGCCCTTACTTGGTACTGTACAGATACGAGGATAGCAGTACCGGGACTGACTTGGGAGGCTTTCAAGAAGCTTTTCAAGGAGAAGTTTTTCCTGGATGTGGCTCTCAGTGCTTTGGAGAGCCAGTTTGAGGCGCTCGTCCAGGGGAGCATGCTGGTGGACGAGTATGCAGCAGAGTTCTGCCGTCTGGGCAGATTTGTTGAGGGTTTGACAGAGGCAGCGAAGGCGCAGAAGTTTCACAAGGGTTTGGTCATGGCGGTCAAGTCCTTGACTATGAGTGACCGTGAGGCAACCTTCGAGCAGATTGTGAGCGACACTCAGAGGGCTGAGGATGACTTGGAGCTGAAGACCAAGAGAAGCAGAGATGCTTCTGGAGCAGGCAGCAGTGCGGGCCTAGCCAAGAGGCCGTTCCAGCAGACTCAGCAACACCAGGGTCAGGGTCGTGCACCCTTCCGGCAGGCGCCCCAGCAGCAGAGGCAGGGACAGCAGCAGGGTCAGAGGTAGCCCATTATTTGCCCTTTCTGTAGGAAGTCGGGGCACGGATGGACTATTTGTAGGAAGAGGCTGGACAGATATTTGTTATGTGGCACAGCAGATCACCAGCTGAAGGATTGCCCTTCAGCACTTGTTCGTACAGCTCAGGGCGGAGGAGCCGCTCAGAGGGGACCAGCCAGAGAACCTGCAACACAGCAGAGAGGACAGTCTTTGCAGACTCAGCAGCAAAGGTTTGCTCAGCACCAGCAGCAGTACCGTGGAGGACAGCAAGGGCGAGCTTTTGTCCTGACCGTAGACGAGGCCGAGCCCGTTGGTGATGTGATCTCAGGTTCTATTCTTCTTGATTTCATTAAAGCACTTGCTTTATTTGATTCTGGTGCTTCCCATAGCTTTGTGTCTGTATCTTTTGTTGTTAGACACCATCTTGTTGCTGAACCTTTAGCTAGACTCTGCAATATCACGACCGGGGATGGCATCATCCTAGTCAGTGATGTCTGCAGAGACCGGAGAGTTACCTTGGGAGGCCGGGAGTTGAGTGTATGCCTACTCGTAATGCCACTTCCGAGCTACGATATTGTACTCGGGATTGATTGGTTGAGTATGCACTATGCTAGTATAGATTATCGTGGAGGCAGAGGGTTGTTTAGTCCGCCGGGTGAGCCAGAGTTTGAGTTTGCCAGAGGAGCAGCGGAGCAGAGTGGGGGAGTCTTCTGCGGAGCCCTGGTGGTAGAGCCGAGGTTGCCACATCCACTGATAGCGGAGTTCATGGATGTCTTTCTGGAGGAGTTGCCAGGGTTACCTCCGGACAGAGATATGGAGTTCTCTATAGACTTGGTGCCAGACGTGTCACGACCCGTACCCGATGTAAGGATACTAGTCGGAAACAACGCCCAGCCTACGCCGCAGAATCGGTGGTAGAACGCTGTCTAGATAGTCTATCTAAATTAATGAACCACCAATAATGATAGAATACTCAATCACAGAACTAAGATAGAATGAGCACGAAACAGATAAGAATAGAATAGTCATCATACAACTCATGAGTTTAAAATAATACATCAATGAGTCTGAAGAGTAACAAAAATAAGCTGGAGACAAATCCAGTACAAAAGAATACTATCATACTACAAAGCTACAACTCCAGGGTCAACTGTCTCAGTTGGGATAAGTCACTCTTGAGCCAGGGTCTCAGAATCTAAACCCACAACATCCTGGGGTCCATAATAGGTAGGGTACTCCTCAGTGTCATCTGGAAAAATATATCCAGTCAGGAAAGAAGCAGAGTACATCTCTAACAGCAGTTCTAATCCATGATAAAAACTATGTAACAGTAAATAGCTGTGGATAAACAAGATGCACAAAATAGATACAAGAGATATATAGACAATAAGTAAATACTGGAAAGAAATACAATAATGAACAATATGCCAATGAAACAATAATACTAATGACTAAGTGTGTGAGTACTAGCTTAACATGTGATCGGCTTGGGCAAGATACAATGCGGCCTGGCTAATCATACGTGCAGTGCATGATCAACACTATTCGCTTACCAATACTTTATTCAATAGGGATTTGATCACATATCTATACTAATACTCCCCACCCCCAACTGGTATAATAGATCCAACCACGGTATGCTATGGTACTAGATTTCCCAAGAAGAGAGCGACTCCTCCCGAAAATTGGTGTCTGTACATGTACAAGATAACCAATGAAAGAATACTTGCACCATATACACCATATACCAAGGAATAACATCTCATAACGAGATCCGGATATACCAATCCGTGTAACCATAGTGTCAAGAGAAACATGTATATCTATACTAGATACAACGAACATAGAGGATATCATAAATGAGAAACTATCAGAGAATGTACTCGCCTGAAGTCCAATAAAAAGTCTCACAGATGTCTGACCCGGTGCCTCGAAGACCTAGATATGGAATACCACATTAAAACAAGGTCCTGGAAAGAGAACAAGTCAAACTAGTCAACTTCTAGGTCAATAAATCAATTCTAAGTTAAAAGTCAACTATGGTCAACTCTAAAGTCAACTAAGTCAAACATGGTCAAACCAAGGTCAACCTCACAAAACATCTATATAAATAATATAGAAATAAAAATACAACAATTTAGGAATCAAGGTCTTGATCCCAATTGGTACCCACACAAAGTATAAATAATAATACAATATAATACACTCTAATATAATGTATATACAAACCAATATTTATACAAATAAAATAATATATCACTACTAGTATTATACTACACAAAAGTACATATATATACATATATATATATACAATTATAATATATAAAATATAATTTAAATCTGCCAATTTATCACTGAAATAGTGAACTGAAATACAAATATATAAAATAGACTTATAGTGACAGTCTGACTGTCACAGAAGAACTGTCACAGAAAAGCCGAATAATAAACCACTGCTGCCTCGGATTTGCTGACAGTTAAACTGTCACAGAAAACTGTCACGAAAAATTGTTGCGTTTTCCTGCCGCTGCATTTAATGACAGAACTGTCATTAAATGCCCAAAAGCTACAGCGGCTGTTGTATCCGACCGAATAATGACAGTTTTCAACTGTCATTAAACCCACTGTTACCAAAAGTAAACTATATATATATATAAATATATATATATAAACATAAATATATAAAACAATATCTATATATATATATAAAATAATTAATATAAATATATACACTTATATTTATATACACATAAACTTACACATTTAAATATTAATAATTACTAAACACAATGCACATATTAATGTACATATTTTACATGGCTAGAAGCACACATTTACACATAAATATATTTTACAAAACTTTTATGTATAATTTATTTTATTAACATAAGTACATATATAATTGCATGCAAGAAGCTACATATATATATATATATATACATCACATTAGAACACATAGAAATATATAGATCTATGCTACAATAAATACCATAATAAATACACTAAAATAATATATAATATCTATATATATTTACTAATTATAAATGAAGAATTTAAAGCATAAATAATTAGATCTACACATAAACACACCAAATTGGAAAGTTTCACACCGTATCCCACTAGATCTATGATACACATGTGACACGAGTCCAACACACAACCAAATGTACCCCGAAGGACACAAATAAGTCATAAATAATATTTATGAATAAATCAAAGTGTCAAAAGTAGATCTATGTGTCCGTATCAAAATACGACATGTACAAAGCCCCCTGTCGGAGGAAAACCCCCAAAATGACACGTATCACCAAATAGTTGGGATACAAACCACAAGTACCAAATATGGACATGACACAAGCCCCAAACACATAAGCACATGCCCAATTGATCTATAGGATCAATTGACACACACAACAAAATATAAATTCGGAATTCCAACAAAATTGACACAAAAAGCACCATAACTTTCTCCATGGGTCTCCTATGAACATAAAACAAAGTCCTATGGGTAGTAAATACATATGGTTGATTTTACATGATTAAATCTCAGATTTAGAAGCTATTTTAATGGGAAAAACTAAATTATACCTATTGGGAGATGGATTCCCAATGAAACCTTCAATTGAGATGAACTTGCTTCCAAATTATAGATCCTTGCTCCTCTTTGTAGATCCTTGCTTCCTCCTTCTAGATCCTTGCTTCTCAACTTTCTAATGGTGAATTGGGAAGAATTTGGAATGAATTTTGTGGAGAATTGGAATGGGAATGGAAGGAATTTGGGAGTGGGAAATTCTAGATCTAGATTTAGAATAAGAATGAGAGGAGAGAGAAATTTCCCCCCTCTAATATAGGCCAGCCATGCCCCCTTCCTCAAGCAATTATAAAATGTTCAATGTACCCCTTGGGGTCTCTCATGAAGAAATAATTAAGGAAGGAAGCTTCTAGTCTAATCATTTAATTAATTTAATCCATCTCCTTAACCATGGGCTTTCTAAATGGGCCAAGTCTAACTAATTAATTCATGTTGGTCCATGGGTCCAAACTAAACTAGTTGGGTCTACTAAAATAAGTCCAAAATAATTAAATAACATCCAACAATAATTAAATAATACAACAAAAATTATTTACCATGCACAATATTTATTTAAATAGGAAATTACTAAAATACCCTTTTTTCTAAAATGTGGTAGTGACAAGGCGCGGAGTCGATATCCCAGCACATCTATAGAGTCAGCAACATTGAGCTGATAGAGTTGAAGAAGCAGGTGGATGAGCTTCAGGACAAGGGATTTATCAGATCTAGTTCTAATCTGTGGGGTGCTCCGGTACTTTTTGTGCCAAAGAAGGATGGGTCGATACGGATGTGTATTGACTATAGGGCTCTGAACAACCTCACAATCAAGAATAAGTATCTGCTGTCGCGTATTGATGATCTCTTTGATCAGTTAAGCAGAGCGAGGGTATTTTACAGGATTGATCTGAGGACAGGCTACCACCAGGTGAAGGTCAGGAGGGAGGATATTCTGAAGACAGCTTTTTGGACCAGGTATGGACAGTATGAGTTCATGGTGATGCCGTTTGGGTTGACTAATGCCCCGGCGGTGTTCATGAATCGGATGAACAAGGTATTCCATCAGTATCTGGACAGGTTTGTGGTGGTGTTTATATATGACATCTTGGTGTATTCGAAGACCCCAGAGGAGCATGAGGAGCATCTGAGGATAGTGCTGAAGACTCTCAGAAAGGAGAAGCTCTATGAAAAGCTTTCGAAGTATGAGTTCTTCCTTGACAAGGTTGAATTTCTTGGTCATGTGGTGACTGAAGAGGGGATCTCGATGGATCCGAGGAAGATCATGGCTGTTGAGACATGGAGTGCTCCGAGTTCAGTAGCCGAGGTCAGGAGTTTCCTGGGACTGGCAGGTTACTACAGAAGATTTATTCAGGATTTTTCCCGGATTGCAGAGCCGTTGTCTAGGCTGACCAGGAAGGACATGGAGTTTGTTTGGTCAGAGGAGTGCCAGATCGCCTTTGATGAGCTGAAGAGGAAGTTGACGATAACTCCAGTGTTGATGTTGCCATCAGGATCTGGAGGATTCACTATCTATAGTAATGCATCGAGAAAGGGACTGGGTTGTGTATTACAACAGAATGGGAGGGTGATTGCATAGGCTTCTAGGCAATTACGTCCTCATAAGAAGAACTACCCTACCCACGATTTAGAGTTGGCAGCGGTCATCTTTGCTCTGAAGTTGTGAAAATACTATTTATACGGAGAGCGTGTGGAGATCTTCACAGACCACAAGAGCTTGAACTATGTGTTTACCCAAAAAGAGCTGAACATGAGACAGAGAAGATGGTTGGAGTTGATAAAAGACTTTGACATATTATTACAGTACCATCCAGGGAAGGCGAACGTAGTTACGGATGTGCTGAGCAGGTATCCGGTAGCTATGTGCCTGACTGCAGATCATTATCTTCTGGCAGATCTAGAGAGCTTGGGCATTGAGGTGATAGTACCTGGAGTTTAGATGCAGATATGGGGACTGCAGATTCAGTCAGAGTTGGTAGACCGGATCTGGGCTACACAATTTCAGGACGAGTCCCTGAGGAGCATCAGGGCGCAGGTTCAGATAGGATTATCATATGACTTCACCATTGCTGATGATGGTTCATTGCGGTATAGTACCAGGTTGTGTGTGCCGAGTGGGTCATTGCGCGAAGAGGTTCTTCAGGAGGTGCATCAATCCCAGTACTCTATGCATCCAGGTGCCACCAAGATGTATAGAGATCTGAGAGAGCATGTATGGTGGTACGGGATGAAGTGGGAGGTAGCATACTTTGTATCCTGATGCTTAGTGTGC
>JAYESA010000009.1:98961693-98999193 GCA_036927795.1 Iris macrosiphon
CATGTGTATGTCGGTTATGCAACTCACGCATAATAGAGTTATCGTAGATTATTCATGTACAACCTAAGTCGATCACATAACGAACTTGTGCTCAAGGCACTTAGCTAGTATTCCTGTTTTCTCACATGCAGTTACTTCTCAACTACTTGTATTATTCTCCCGATTTACATTGTAGATACTTTATCTGCTCCACCATGTATTTATTTTCCTGTGCATCTTGTATACTTTTCTATTGCTAGTCATATACACCTTACCATGTATTTGGAGTTGCTTTTAGAGTTATGTACTTCACTCCAGTCCTGACTGGGCATATTTTTTCCAGAGGATCCGGAGGATTTTTGCCCGATATTCTACGGGCCGGGCGTCAAGGAGTGTTATGACCCGGAGACTGAGGAGGAGCCCGTCGAGGAGACGCCATTAGCACCCTAGTTAGCTAGGTGGGTTTTCTTGGGTTGTTCCCAGTTGATATTCTGGATGACTGTATGTATTATTTTATTGCTTCTATGATGTTGTAGACTTTAGACTTGGACTGTATATTTGGATATTGTTCTTGCTCTCTTTGGTTCTTGTTTCTTGTTGTTTATATCTTATCATGCTTTTACTCTTCCCCTAGTTATTGTGATTGAGGCATATATATTGCATGGTTGCCCTCCTTTTGGAGAGGTTATATTGACAGGTTTTGTGAGATATATAGATTATGACCTAGAACGGACCTTTACAACGTTCTACCGCCGATTCTGCGGTGCAGGCTGAACGTACCCATGACTCATGCTCGATTTTTTGGATGCGGGTCGTGACAATAACTCTTTTCATGAGCTGGGTTAATTGATGACATCGCCAGGATAGGTTAGATATGAACCTTCTAATATATGTTAATCTTCCTTGAAGGCCGCAAAGCTCTCTGAGATTCTTTTGTGGGTGCATATCAAGGATAGCTTTTGTCTTCTCAGGGTCTATGTGAATATTCATCGAAGATATAATGAAACCTAAGAACTTGCCACTTGAGACTCCTAGGAAGGAGTTGGTTGGATTCATCTTGAGCTGGTGCGCCCTCATCAGATCGAACACCATCTTCAGATAATAGAGATGATCGTCCTGAAAATGGCTCTTGACGACAATGTCGTCAACATAACATTCTACTATCTTGCGCAGATGTTCATTAAAAATGGTGCTTATAGCCCTCTAGTATGTGGAACCTGCATTCTTAAGACCGAAGGGCATCACTATATAACAATATACTCCCACCGGTGTTCAAAATGACGCATGCTTCTTATTATCCGAGAATATTTTAATTTGGTTGTAGCCTGAGAACCCATCCATGAAGGACATTCTCTCGAAGCCACAAGTGTTATCGATTATCACATCTATGATCGAGAGAGAGAATTTGTCCTTTGGGCAGGCTACGTTTAAATCATAAAAGTTTATGCAGACTCGAATTTTGTCGTTCTTCTTGATGACAAGAACGATATTGGCTACCCAGTTTAGATGTTTCTCTTCAAGAATAAAGACACTTGCTATCAGCTTATTCACTTCGGCTTCGATGGCATCCATAACATCCGGACAAAATCGTCGTTGTTGTTGCTTCACTAGCTTAGCATTCGGCAGGATGTTGAGCTTTTGTATCACGATTTACGGGTCCAAACCAGCATATCTTTATAGCTCCATACGAAGACATCGATATATTCTTTTATGAGTTGTATAAGGGATTCACGATCTTCGCCGGACAGACTCTTACTGATGAAGATGGATTTGGAAGAGGATTCGTCACCCAAGTCGACTTGTACTGCCTCATCTTCGGTGGAAGGTTCTCTTTGTTAGAAAAGCAGCTCCTACTGAGATAATAACTGTTAGGCCTATGGTTCCACTTCGAAGGGCTCGTGTGTTTGATCATAATCTTCAACTTGATGCACTGATGTAATGTTAATAGATAATGTTTGCTTGAATACGTCCTCGATACTTTTACAGGAGTCCCAAGCAGAAGACTTATTGCAATTAGTCCTCATTTTTTGAGCATTCGGGACTTGTTGGACGTGTGACATACCCCAAGCCATAATCGGTTCGTTGGTAGTATATTTCAGGCTTGCCTGTAGGGGCAAAGTGACGTAGAGGCAAATGTCGTCCTCTACCATAGTTTAAGTCATTGTCATATTTTAGGTCGTATCCCATCTTCTGGATGATGCCCTAAACTTGTGAGTTTTAGCGGTAAAGCTGCATTCTATCGCTATCGTGTTCTAGTTCTTATGTGAGGAAGTCTCGGCGACCTTCTGCCCTATTGAAGATGATAAGTTTTCCACCCCTCTTCTTTACCAAAATTATGAAATATGTGTCTTGACATGGGAGAATTTGGTTTATTGCGTAAGCGGTAGTCCCTTGTGTGTGCAGTTGTAAACCAAGACCATACTCTAAGAAATACATGGTACTCAAATGTGCAAAATCAGAGTAGTTTAAAAATAGCCCTTTTATTAAGGAAATATGGTGTCTTTTCACTTGGGATTACATCGTTAAGCGAAGGGGCACCAGTAAGAGCAACAACATAGTCTTCAAGCTCGTCCCCCTCAGCGTCTGCTACTAGTGTCGATGGTGCTTTTGGAGCCTTTTGCGGAGTTTTACTACCAGAGGCTCGGAAGTACTTGTGATAGCTGGATTCTCCCTTAGTGGTCGACCCGGTCTTCGAAGGCAGATTTCCAGAGGTTCTTGCATCTTTTTGTGAAGTTTAACCATGAGAGGAGCGGTCGTATCGATGGCACATCCTTTGAGACGTACTCTTAGGGGGTCGTCGGGTGCTACATTCGCTTCAGCTTCATCTTCAGCGTTTTATTTCCTCCTGGTGTGTTCGTTTGTACAAGATCGAATCGGAGTAATAAGGCACGATCCCTTTGAAAGGATCCACATTGGCAAATTTTGTCATAACAACCCCTTCATTGTCAACGTACTTCAGACACTGATAAAGAGTTGACGGTACAATCATGTGTTCGTGTATCCAGGGATGACCTAGCAAGACGTTGTAGCATACATCTACATCAATGACGTAGTAAGGCATCTCTATTTTTAAATCGCATATCTGATATTTCATGCAGATTTTGTCTAGAGGATAACTCCTTTCGGGTTTGAACCTGTTTATTATTGTATTAGTAGCAGCCAACAGATGCATTAGAATTCCCAAGGTATGGAGTAGGCTTCATAGGATAATGCTGAGAGACGAGCCCGGTTCAATGTGCATCTGATCCACCTAGATGGCCCCGATATACCCTGTGTAGTACAGAGGGCGATCGTGTCTGTTGTTCTTCAATAACATATCTTGTTGCGAGAACGTGATGTTAGGAATATTTTCTACCATGTTATGGAAATGGGGACACACGGTAGGGTCCTCTATCAGTTTCTTAACTTGGGACAAGTAGGAGTCGGTGTGTTGTAATGCTTCAACCAGAGCACCCCGGGTCTCCTTTTGATTTTGTTTGTCTGGTGCTGGTAATCTGGATGGACATGCGTCGGTTCCACTGGTGATGTAAACATGGAGGTTGGATGTGTATCATCCTCCGGAACTGGATAGTAGTCGTGCAAGTAGGTTTGGCCCGACCTAGTCACCCCTGCCAAGGCTTCATCGGTTGAGGAAGCGACCATGTGATAGGCTTTGGACATCTTTCCTTTAGACTTGGAGGTTAGACATACTTTCGACCATGTCAGGTCTTAAATGAGGTCTGAGTAAACCCACATGACTTTACTTCGTGGCATTGTGAGTGGCACCAAACATGATGCTTGGTTGCGAGCCGGTAGGAGGTTGACGACCTCCATCGTCGTCGTAGGGATCGGGATGACACCATCTTGGGCTTCCGTCACTGAAAAGTTACCGAACTTGAGGGATACCATGTTTGCAGTGACCGTCTTGTCCTCAAACTCAAGGAAAAAGGGCTATGTCAATGATTAACTGCTGGATACGTCTTTTTAACACGTAGCAATCACGTGTTGGATGGTGGATGTATCGGTGGTAGAGGCAATATTTTGGATTATCGACTATGTCTGCCTCCTCAAGGCGTCTGATATCGGACAACCGAAGTTTATTGTCCTTCATCAGCATGTTGAAGATCTCGACGACATCATCGTCATCGAAGGAGTAGGTCTCCTTCGGCTTTAGTGCCTCTGTCGGCTTCTGTGAGGGTGTAACCTCCGGTTTCCAATTTTCAAATTTTTTAGATTTTAATTTTAATTTAAATATCATAGAATATATATTTTAACTAATTATTGAATTGGATTGATTAATTTTGTTTTGGGAATCAATTTGGTTATTTAGTATGATGGTAAGTTATTCATTGGGTTTTTATTATTAGCTAATTAAATTTAGTTAGCAATTAGAAGCTTCTTAGGAATATTCTTTTTTCTCTGGTGTAATTACCATGAAGTCATTTTTGACATGGGGAACAAGTCCCATTTCCTTTTAAGGAGAGCCTCTTCTCGTTTATGTCCGACAGTCTAGGACACAGCGACATAATACAATCACAACATATTATGTGTCCGACACGAACTCATTTCCAAAACCACACCCAAACCCTAATCCTAAACCTGACCTAGCCGTGTCCAAACTGCCGATGAGCATCCGTGTATGCGTTCAATCAGATCCAGCCGCTCCCAGATCCGGTTGAGGATAGTCATCCTCCTTCGATCGAACGACCGTTATGTCGTTCACCCTTTGCTCTGTCGCCAACCGCCGATACCAGTGCTGACCCCGATGACCTCCAGACACAAGCAACCATCGCTGGTTCTCCATATCTGCAACCAACGTCACCCGAACTCCGCGGCTTCCCGACATGGGTTGCCAGATCTGTCATGACCGGAGTTGTCGCGGTTCTGGCTCCTCGCAGCATCACTCCAGTGCCAGCACTTGGAGGCCCGCCGTTTAGACCTCTCTGGAATAGCAGGCACTTCGCCTCTTCCGCGGTGAAGCCCTCTGGTGCCGCTGTTGAACTCGAGGTGAGTTCACCTCTTCTTTGAACCCTCTCTTCCATCTCCTCCTATCTTTCTTCGTTTCCGTCTTTTATTTCTTTTTGGTAATTCTCAGACTCTCTTTCTCTTCCATCTATTTTTTTATTTGTCTTAGTGACATAAGCATATTGTAAACTCTCTCACCCAAAAATAGGTATCTTGTGTGTATTTTATATTCCTTGTATTTATTTTAGATTATTTTTTAAATTAAATAAAACCCAATAATTTATTAGGATACTTCACCGTGGTTTGAACATTAATAATATAGGATGGCCCCAAAATCTGTATCGTCCTTCATAGGAAGTAGCCTACACAAGAGACACTACCTGTAGGTTCTTTCTATGGCAAAGAAATTCGATCTCTTGGTGCTAGTATGACATTAGTGTAACAACCATAGATTAATTGTTAAATATTTAGATATTTTATATATATAATTTATTTATGGTTATTTTCTATTCCAACTTCTTATAATTAGTAGCCCATAATTTTTTGTGCCACGTTAGACATTTTTTTCTTTTTATAGATATGCACATTATTTACTATTACCTATTTTGTTGGATAACCATTTAATTATTTAATTAGATAATTAGATAATATAACTATTTGATTTATATAACTAGATAAATATCTAATTATTAATTATAAAATATTTTGAGTGTAGTATTTTATTAAAGCTTTATAAAGTAAATTTTTTAGAATTTATTTTGTGTGCAAATATTCTTTTTAGATGTTTATCTCATCTATATATGTGAATATATAAATAAATGTATAGTAATAATAATAATAATAATAATATTATTATTATTATTATTATTATTATTATTATTATTATTATTATTATTATTATTATTATTATTATTATTAGTAATAATATTAGTAGTAATAATAATAATAATAGAAAAGAGAAAATAAAAGAATAATAAAAGAAAAAAAAGATAATAATATATAAAAACTTAAAACCCTAACTAACCAATTCCTAATTCCTAACTACCCCCCCCCCCACCAACAGAAACCCCTGCTCGCAGCCTAGGATCATCTCTCCCTCTCTATCTCTAATGTATATATATACACATATATATATCAAACTAACCAAACCCTAACCCCCGCACCGCCGCGCCGTCGCAGGACGCCGCCGCGCTGTCGTCCGTCCGCCCTGCGCATGCACATGTGCGCAGTTTCGTCCCTCTCTTCAAGGTATCATATCCCTCTCATATCTCGTCCTTTTCTCGAGCAATTTATCCGTGTACGTTCACAACCTAACCCTCTAGAATTTTCATTCAAGAGGGATGAGTTTTCGTGTCCCGCATTGGCCAAAAAATTGATCGAAAAATGGACGAAAAACTGACCAAAACAGTCCAGAAACTTCAACCCAAACCCCCATGTTCAACACACAATTTGCCATCAACATGTTTAATATTTTCAAAAACTAATTGAAGGATTTTCTTCTCAATATAATCGAGAATTTTTTTATTCTTTTAGTTTTCAATAATTTGTTATATGTGTTAAATTATTCGGCCTCCAAAACGACCAAAAACTTGATAATTTGAAACTGAAATTTTGTGATACGGAGTGCGCTCTGCCAAACGGGACCGTCTCATCGTGTACCAATTATATCGAAAGGCGCGTATGGTATATCCTGACATGTGGGCTTTCGCGAAAGTTGATTCGGACGTGTGTGCGTGTCGGAATCAACCTGTATCCGTAAAAAGTCTCTATATCGTGACTTTTGTAAAACACCACTCTATTTTGTGTATGCTCGTCGGAATGCAACAAAACTTACGCCATTGGATTTGTGGTATCACGCTGGTCCTGTGACCCAAGTTTCACGAGATTCTAAGACAGTTGACCAAGCCGCCTATTCGCGTGCCCCACGGTTTGACTTTAAGGGCGAATTTGTGATCGGCTCACCGGAATCCAAAATTGGATATACCGTTGAGTTCGTATCGACGTTTAGAATTTGTTTGATCTATAATTTATCTCATTTAGAGATCTTTACCTCTGGTGCGCTTTTCGATACAAAGTGGCCCACATGGGGACCCATTTTGACCAAAATTACCGTTTTGCCCCTGTGTCCAAATTGGACGAAAGGGTAGATTTTTCTGACCATCTCGCTTATTTCGGGAATATTGGTGATGTTTATTTTAGCATCCGGAGACGTTCATTCGGATGTCATGGTTTCTGATCCCATGTGCTTGACGTTTGGATGCTTATACTATGCAGCTTTCTTGCCAGGCAAGTATACCTTGTCTTGTTGTACTGTTTAAATTCAGATATTATTTAGTTGCATATTTTATTATTTTAATATTATATAAATGAGCATCCAAGAATAACTTGGGTGCAACGACGGTGGCGTTGTATTTTATCTTTATTATATATTATGCATGTTGACCTAGTTTTATGAGACCACCACATTATCATGAGGCATTCTTATATTTCATTGACCATAATACATTTTTTATACGGGTTGTGAGTCTCATGTAGGACACGGACTTGCGTATTCGGTTGGCCACCTATACGTGTAGGTCGTGCGACGGATAGGGTATAACTGCTAATAGTGATGCATGTTAGAAGACTTAGCAGTTATTAGTAGTCCAGGAACATAGACTATTGTAGTACGGTGGTCCAATCCTTTTCCTTGTTTGGTTTAGGGTTGGACTATTGTTCTAACGATAGGCTATGAACCAAAGTTATAAGCCGATACCTGCACTCCGTCTCGACGTAGTAGCTAAAACGTGTTATGGATACAACATGCAAAGAGCATAGGGCGGGGAGGACGACTAGTAGGCATATGGGACACAAACCTCCTTTATACAGATACCACGTTCTTCGGAGTGATACGAACGTATATATTTATACAGATACCGGTGTTGGACGTTACTTGTGGTTTTGCAGATACCACACTCTAGAGAATGTTGGACGTTATTACTTATACAGATACCACGCTCCTCGGAGATGGACGTTATTATATTGCAGAGTGCCCTTGTTATGGGGGCATATGTGTCATATACTAGCCAGTCACGACGATTGGTGAATTACGTCAGCATATTTCTAGCCTACACTTTCCATACGCACTAAGTTGTCCTCAAATTGCATTCACTTAGCTGGTTAGTTCACCCTCGAGTTTTCATAGTATTTACTTTATGGCATGCTTCTATATATCTTGTTACGTCCCTCTGAGGACCTGGTCCCTTTCCAGGTGTAGACAATCATGATTATTTACAGGAGCACGGATCAGGACTTGCTACTCCATTCTCTTTCGAGGAGGTCTTCTCTTCGAGCCTCTCTGATCATTATATGATGTTCTTATTTTGTTTCTTTTATACTCTAGTTTGGTAGTGGATTTGTCTCCACCCAACTACTTGTTCTTATCAAGCACCTCGTACTTGATTCAGTTATATAGTCGATTGGTTATTCATTTATATTTGATTTTGTGGATAAGATATAGTTATGTACTGTGACTTGTGATAATTATATACCACTTGTGAATTATTGTTCATAATACAGCATACGTATGTGTTATGGTTTCCATATATTGGAGTTGCCATATACATACGAATGTCATGCTTACGTATTCCTAGTCCTACGTATTTTGGGACTGGGGCGTGACATATTTTTGTGGTGGCCCATGCAGGTCGAGTTAGTCGCTTCGGTTACGTAACTCTACCGAGCGGGCCTGCACCTAGGATTAGAGTTTTAGGTCTCATCCATATTTGACTATGACTCACCTTCCTTCTAACCCGTTCTATTTAAATAATTGCATCATGCTTGATTCATGTACTTTCCTAATAGTTCCTTGAGTATAGCCTTCTGCTAGAATATAGGAATCCTTGTTGTTAGGATGATAATTAGAGTAACATTTCTACTAAGAATACAACTAGAATATTGACACATCACTAAGTTTAGAATACCTAATAAACCCTAGCATCCCTTACCTGTAGATTAATCGACCATTATTCCTTGATATATTTATGAAAGACTTGATAGTAGTATAGACATTACTAGGGTTAGATAAAAATTTGATCATATTGTTTGACCCTAGTATTGAGGAACCAATAGAAATCCAAGATTGAATATTAGGATTAAACCTAACTTTCATAGTGAGATAGTATTAGAGAACTATAAATTTAGCTTATTGTCTTGATATTAGCAGAACAGTAACTTAAGAAGCCAAGCGGAATGAATAGAACATTTTCTTGATCATACCTCGAACACAGAGATTAGCATACCATATTTTTCCTTAGGAAACCATGATATTATCAAGAGTCTCCCTATTTGATTTCATATTTTGTTCCTCCGAAACCTTAAACGCTCGCTAATTATGCAACGACTAAAAAAAAATTTCATCTTTCAATTTATGCCACCTAACCCTTCTGATTGTAGGCCAAGTAATTTTCTTTTTATGTTAGGATATATATTTTGCTAGGATTATGGTTGTTAATCTTTAATTTTAAAATTTTGTGCTTAGTAGTTAGAACTTGATAGTTGAGTTATTCATTTAGATTGTAATTTTATGATTATCCTTTAGTTTCAAATCAAGTAATTTGTTTTGCATATCTCCATATAGGTTATATGCTCTTTCACTTGAGAGCCAGTAACTTCTCCATTCTTAATATTAACACTTTTGTTCTACAAGCACTATGATTAAGACTTAAGATGACCATTACCTATATAATGCAGTAGGATACCCTAATAAGTACCAAGATTATTTTTTCGTGTACCCCAACAAGAGTTTCTACTTTATCCCTACAAGGCAGTTACAGTATTAGTTTATTCATGTAAGTTGGGTAGTATGTCTCACAACCTAGTATCATATAGTCATTTTGATCGATTAATGAAGTATAATTGAATGACACCAACTGTAGACTTGCATAAGAAGATAGTGTTTATCCAGACTATAGAACTTAGAGGTCCATACCCCATTTGGTCAACTAGAGACTTAGACAAGGAGTTAGTATACAACCGTAGAGGCACAACACCGGACGAGTCTCATCTTCTTTGTGAACTTGAATTATCTTGTACCTTCTTTCATCATAATCCAGCGTGCTTATATTTTTTTGGACTACCTCGACTTATGCTACTATTATAGCCTAGTTTTGCAAGCTTATTCTTTTATCGAGATTGTTCATGACATATGTATTATTGGGTGCATACTCTAATACATTGTCTATTTAGAATTGGTGTATTATGGTCTGATCAACCTTAGTGCGCTTGGTTCGCTCTTTGTATGACTACTTTACATGAATTGAGATATAGTTGACTTAGCATGTTAGACGAATATACTTTCCCTCTAGACAGGCCAGAGCATATCATATCAGGTACATAACTGTTTTGATATGAACATGCGAATAGAAATTTACCAAAATAGGATCTCATCCGCAACTGCCCTGACAACTCTCTTTTTGAATTCTTTAATCGCTTTGAACCCCGTACTTGTATTCTATCACCTCCTCCTTGAATTCTTTATTATTGTTCTCCGTCTTCCCCTATTTCGAAAAGACGAACGCTCGTACTTGGTATGAGTTTGATACACGAAGAGTACTAGATATACCCCATAGGCCAATCACATTACTTAGTGACTATCTTTTGTAATTAAGGGTATATCATATGTGATATATTTTGTGTTAAAACTTTTGAGGATTGAATAATACGATTAAATAATTTGAGAAATATTTTTCTTAAATGTATAGCCTTATGTCATAGATGGATAAATTTTAAGTTGGATAGAAGTTGCATTGTCAACTTGAGGTAATTTGTTTTTAGATTGTGATCAAGTAAGATTAGATTGAGAGATTTAAGTCATTTTAATTTTTAAAAATTTTAGAAGAATGATTAAGATGATAAGGATTTAATAAATTTGATATCTTGATATTGTGGACCAAATATTTATAATTTGAGCACATGATTTAAATTTTGAATATTGGAGATTGAATCAACAATTTAAATTTTGAGGAAATAAATAAATAAATGATAGAACTCTAAACATGAACATTTATGGATTGAGTTCAAAATTTTATAATTTGATGATTTAAATTAAAAGTTAAATTTTGATTGTTGGATCACCTATTTAAAATGTTGATGATAGAAATTGAATTCAAAAATTTGAAGAGTACAAAATTCATAAGTTGAAAATAGAAATAAGATTTCATTAGAATTGTTTATTATTCAAAGTCTAGAGGAGATTAAGATATTTGGAGATCGTGATATAAAATTTGATGTAGGTTATTTAAATCTTGAAGATGTCATATAGATTTGACTTAAATTTGGATGTTGATTATTTAAAAACCGAGAAGAGATTATGATTGGTTGAATTTTGAATTAAACAGTGGTTAATCTAATTTTGAAGTGTTTGCGATGGATTTGAATATATTTCTTTATTTAAATTTTTGGAAGAAATAGCGATTGACTTGCCTTATATACGAAAATATGAAAGATTTAGCAAATCATGCCTTATTTTTAATTTTGAGGACGAAATTCTTTTAAGTTCGGTAGATTGTAAACCCCCTCACCCAAAATAGGTATCTTATGTGTATTTTGTATTCTTTGTATTTGTTTTAGATTATTTTTTAAATGAAATAAAAACCAATAATTTATTAGGGCACTTTACCGTGGTTTGAACATTAATAATATAGGATGGCCCCAAAATCTGTATCGCCCTTCATAGGAAGTAGCCTACACAAGAGACACTACTTGTAGGATCTTTTCATGGCACAAAAATTTGATTCCTTGGTGCTAGTATGACATTAGTGTAACAATTATAGATTAATTGTTAAATATTTAGATATTTTGTATATATAATTTATTTATGGCTATTTTCTATTCCAACTTCCTATAATTAGTAGCCCATAATTTCTCGTGCCACGTTAGGCATTTTTTCTTTTTATAGATGTGCACATTATTTACTATTACCTATTTAATTGGATAACCATTTAATTATTTGCTTAGTTAATTAGATAATATAATTATTTAATTTATATAACTAGATAAATATCTAATTATTAATTATAAAATATTTTGAGTGTAGTATTTTATTAAAGCTTTATAAAGTAAATTTTCTAAAATTTATTTTGTGTACAAATATTCTTTTTAGATTTTTACCTCATCTATATATGTGAATATATAAATAAATGTATAGTAATAATAATAATAATAATAATAATAATAATAATAATAATAATAGTAATAATAATAATAATAATAATAATAATAATAATAATAGAAAAGAGAAAATAAATGAATAAGAAAAGAAAAGAAAGAGATAATAATTATAAAAACTTAAAACCCTAACTAACCAATTCCTAATTCCTAACTACCCCCCCCCCCCACCAACAGAACCCACAGAAACCCCCGCTCGTGGCCCAGGCTCCTCTCTCCCTCCATATCTCTAATGTATATATATACAAATATATAGTAAACTAACCAAATTCTAACCCTAACCCTAGACCCCAACCACGCCCCGACCTCCGGCCGCCCTCGATGCTGCCGCCCCCGCACCGTCGCACCGCCGCGGGCCGCCGCCGCACTATCGTCCGTCCGCCCCGCGCGCACATGTACGCAGTTCCGTCCCTCTCTTCAAGGTACCATATCTCTCTCATCTCTCGTCCTTTTCTTGAGTGGTTTGTCCGTGTACGTTCACAACCTAACCCTCTAGGATTTTTATTCAAGCGGGACGAGTTTTCGTGTCCCGGATTGGTCGAAAAATTGACCCAAAATGAACGAAAAACTGACCAAAATATTCCAGAAACTTCAACCCAAACCCCTATATTCACACCCAATTTGCCATCAACCTGTTTAATATTTTAAAAAATTAATTGAAGGATTTTCTTCTCAATATAACCAAAAAAAAATTTGTTCTTTTACTTTTCATTAATTTGTTATATGTGTTAAATTATTCGGCCTCCAAAACGACCAAAAACTTGATAATTTAAAACTAAAATTTTGTGATACAGAGTGTTCCTGCCAAACGGGACTGCCTCATCACAACTTTTATAAAATGTGGGCTTTGGTGGAAGTAGATTCGGACGTGTGTGCGCGTCAGAATCAACCCGTATCCGAAAAAAGTTCCCGTATCGCAACTTTTATAAAATATCACCCCATTTTGTGTACGCTTGTCGGAATACGACGAAACTTGAGCCATTAGATTCGTGGTATCACGCTGGTCCTATGACCCAAGTTTTACGCGATTCTGAGACAGTTGACCAAGCCGCCTATTCGCGGGCCCCACGGTTTGACTTTAAGGGCGAATTTGTGATCGGCTCACCGGAATCCAAAATTGGACATACCATTGAGTTCGTATCGACGTTTAGATTTGTTTGACCTATAATTTATCTCATTTAGAGACCTTTACCTCTGGTACACTTTTCGGTGCAAAGTGGCCCATATGGGGACCCGCTTTGACCCTAAATTTCCATTTTGCCCCTGTGTCCAAATTGGACGAAAGGGTATATTTTTTTGACTATCTCGCTTATTCCAGGAATGTTGGTGATGTTTATTTTAGCATCCGGAGACGTTCATTCGGATGCCATAGTTTCTGATCCCATGTGCTTGACGTCTGGAAGCTTATACTATGCAGTTTTCTTGCCAGAAAAGTATACCTTGTCTTATTGTACTGTTTAAATTCAAATATTATTTAGTTGTATATTTTATTGTTTTAATATTATATAACTGTGCGTCCAAGAATAACTTGGGTGCAACGACGGTGGCATCATATTTTATCTTTATTATATATTATGCATGTTGACCTAGTTTTATGAGACCACCACATTATCATGAGGCATTCTTATATTTTATTGACCATGACACATTTCTTACACAGGTTGTGAGTCTCATGTAGGACACGGACTTGCGTATTCGGTTGGACACCTGTACGTGTAGGTCGTACGACGGATAAGGTATAACTGCTAATAGTGATGCATGTTAGAAGACTTAGCAGTTATTAGTAGTCCAGGAACATAAACTATTATAGTACGATGGTCCAATCCTTGTCCTTGTTTGGTTGTAGGGTTGGGCTATAGTTCTAACGATAGGTTATGAACCAAAGTTACGACGCCGATACCTGCACTCCGTCTCGGTGTAGTAGCTAAAACGTGTTGTGGATACAATATGCAAAGAGCATGGGCCGAGGAGGACGACTAGTAGGAATATGGGACACACACCTCCTTTATACAGATATCGTGTTCTTCGGAGCGATACGAACGTATATATTTATGCAGATACCGCATTCTTTAAAGTGTTGGACGTTACTTGTGGTTTTGCAGATACCACACTCTAGAGAACGTTAAACGTTATTACTTATACAGATACCACGCTCCTCGGAGCTGGACGTTATTATATTGTAGAGTGCCCTTGTTATGGGGGCATATGTGGCATATACTAGCCAGTCACGGCGATTGGTGAATTATGTCAGCATATGTCTAGCCTACACTTCCCATACGCACTAAGTTGTCCTCAAATTGCATTCACTTAGCTGGTTAGTTCACCCTCGATTTTTTACAGTATTTACTTTATGGCATGCTTCTATGTATATTATTACTTTCCTCTGAGGACCTGGTCCCTTTCCAATTGTAGACGATCATGACTATTCGCAGGAGCACGGATCAGGACTTGCTACTCCATTCTCTTTCGAGGAGGTCTTCTCTTCGAGCCTCTCTGATCATTAGATGATGTTCTTATTTTGTTTATTTTATACTCTAGTTTGGTAGTGGATTTGTCTCCACCCAACTACTTGTTCTTATCAAGCACCTCGTACTTGATTCAGTTATATAGTTGATTGGTTATTCATTTATATTTGATTCTGTGGATGAGATTTAGTTATGCCTGTGACTTGTGATAATTATATACCACTTGTGAATTATTGTTCATAATACAGCGTACGTATTGTTATAGTTTTCATATATTGGAATTGTCATATACATACGGCCGGCATGCTTACGTATTCCTAGTCCTACGTATTTTAGGACTGGGGCGTGACACATATAATAGTTTATTAGCTTAGTATAATAATAAATTTTATTTTGTTTAATTTTAGATTATTAATTATTTCCATAGGTTTAATGTTAACAATTGTTAATAAATTTTTTTCAAAAATTTTAATCAATTAAATATTAATATTGCTTAATAATGGTGTATTTTATGAAAAAAAAAGTATTTTGGACTTTATAAATCAAGTTGTTTTGTTTTCTTAATCTTTAGTTGAAAGAGATTGGCTAACTTAGTTTGTATAATTAGGCTATATTTAAATTAAGTATTTACTAATATTTATTATCTTTCTAAAAAGGGGAGGGTGTTATTAGATAAATACATATTTTGGGGCTTTATTTTTAAATAATTTAAAAACTCTTGAAGAAAAAAGAAATTGTATTATGAATATTTATTCTGGGCTCTTATAAAATTATTATTAGTAAAACTTTATACTTGAAATATATTCTATAAGAAAATATTAGTTTATTCTACATAGTTTCTAAATAGATTTTTTTATATAATGTTGAGCTTGAGGGCTTTTAAAACCAATAGATTTGAAAGTGTATAAGAGTTTTGGAATAAAATAACCAACCTACTTTTAGTCGAACTTAGTCTATTTCTATAGTTAGCTAATTTCTGTATTTTTTCTCGTTCTTGCGGACCGGTATCGCCGTCTCGAACTTCGTACAAAACTCTAATTCTGAACTACTTTATATCGTTCCTGGCTATTTTGACTGCTCTGTGCTCGTTGGGATTGTACGTTACATCTTTTGGGATTATTTAGAGAAGTATGGCATTGTACCTATTCAGTGTCGAGATGTTCGTGTCGCGCACGTCGACTCCAACCAAACTAAGGCGAGTACATTTTTTGACAGTTCCTATTTTTTTAACGATTACTATGATTCCAGTTTTGTAGTGACACGGTGGATACATGAGCTAGTATATATTGATACCTGTCAAGAGGAGTCACGATTGGATTACTTGTACTAGTCGGGGACGGAAAAAATATTAGTAAGTTATGTGATCATACCCCAGCTTTACATGCATCATAGCTAACCTTACACCACACGTATGGTTAGCCTAGCCTTAATTCATGTCTCATAGCCTGCTATATATGATTGAGCCTGACTCTTTACTCGCATCATAGCTAACCGGATGGATAGCCTAACCTTACATATATGATAGATAATCATATATAGAAAGTCTGATCAAGATCCCAAGTCAATCACATAACAAACTAATATTTCACTCACATAGCTAGTTTATTTTCTATTCCAATTCATACATGCTCTATTTACATTTATCTACTTACTCATTGCTCGTTATGTCCTTGCGATATGATAATATGCCTCTCCAATTTTCTTACATGTCTACTATTTCATATCCATCATATATATTCATTACTCATTGTTTTATAGTCTTTGTCAATATATTTGGAACTGTTGTTAGTTTATGTGCTTTGCTCCAATCCTGACTGGATAACATTTTTGGGAATACTATGACACACGTTCTTGGACTTCAGGATGATGCTAGTTAAGACCAGTCTTGATGTACCACTGACCTGGAGGTGACCTCTGTTGAGAACTAGGCTAGTATTTCCTCTTTCAATACTATGCTCTAGTTTATTTCTATTAATTATTTCTTTAGATTATCTTAGCTTATTATATATATTCTTTTATAATTCTGTGATTGAGCATATTTAATGATACTGGTAGTACTCATATTATTGAGATATTTCACATGAGGTTTAGATAGCGTTCTACCTTCGATGCTGCGGCGTAGGCTGGGCATGCCCACGTACTCGTATTCGATCATCCGGATACGGGTCGTGGCATATTTTTATGGTGGCACATGCTGGTCTCATCTTCACAAATGGTACGATGTTGTGGTAGTACCGAGATTTAGTCGTACTACTGCGAGCCTACAATAGAATTGACTAATGGATTATAAAAAATTCTATGAACAAGGTACTCAATCACATATTAGAATTTCTTGAGAAATTCCTGAAATGACCCTTGAGAATTTTACTTTAAACTTGCCTAAATCTATTTCTCACTTACTTTGATCATCCTAACTTGCATACTTGTCATTGTTAAACCAAAATTTTGCATTAAGATGAGTTTTATGGAATATAGAAAGAATAATGGAGTAGAAGTTGAGCTCATAATCATTTTGCATCGAGAATATAAGATTGCTTTGAATAATAATTTTAAGGTTGTATTCTGGGCAAGGATATTACATCGGGGTTTGGAAGATTTAATAGGTTTGAGTAGTAAATGTATGAATAACATAATAGAATTTGAAGAAATAATCAAGAGTTGCATAAATTAGTTTAAGGAACGATTTTGTAAGAATTCGTAAATAATGATTATGACCCATGGAAATTAAGAAGACGATATCAGGAATTAGAATCAAAAATTGAGGAGAAATTTATACAAATTTAAGATAAGGAATGATGCAATTATGTCTTATCAGGTTTAGATAGCTAATTATTTTCTAGATGACGTCTCGCTATGAGATATGGTTATTCTACGAGAAATAATATTTTGAAATTTTAAGAAGAGGAATAATTGAGATATGGTATTGGAATTAGAAGGATAAATTGGTATGATTGATGATTTTATTTTGGATTATAAATATTTTGATATTGTAACTTAATTGGAGGATTTGGTAAGAACGACAACAACACATAAGATTATGATCAAATATTGATACTTGAGATTTTAAAGACGATGATGAATTTGTGATTATTAGCAAGTGATTTAAATATTGAAAGTTGCTAGAATAATTTTAAAATTTATGGCTTATTGAATTCATTCTTGATTTTGAGGATAATAGAATTAAAGAGATAAAAAAATATTTGATACTAAAAGTTCTTGACTAATTTATTGGATGAAGTCATTGATATGGAATGTAGTAGAGTTTATGTAGATTAATCAAAACTCATAAATGATGATATCGAGGATAAAAATATAAACTTGATAAAGATCTTTTGAAGGATAAAGTCAAAATCATCAAACTATTGGTAGTTGATAATTTATAATATGGAATCATAATGAGTAAAAGGATTGGATACCAAAACAAAGGAGGACACCTTGGAGGTTAAAATTTTAGAATTTTATTGGCTATGGACATATGCAAGAAAAAGTAGGACAACAACTTCATTATAATCAAGTGAGCAAGAGTAGAATTCATATTCTTTGTAATTATCTTTTCTTCACCTTGATACCTTTGACCTACCTGCATCTACCAACTTGACTCTTATCTAGAAATTTGTTACTCTAACATCACTAGTAAATAGGATCTTGTCTTCTCTTTTGAATTTTAGTATCCACCTTACTCTTAGGAATGATCGGAAGGAATGCCCTGATCATCTAGCACTAGAGTGGAGGAATTTGTTATCATGTGATTAGGATATATTTTGTCTTGTAATGATACTTTTGACATTGAAATAGAATTGATAAAGGAAAAAGCGAGATTGAGGATGAAAGCAAAATTAAGAGAATAGTGGTATCATAAGTTTTTGAAAATAGTTATATTAACGAATTATTTCGAAATAAATTAAGGATCAAATGCATATGACATAATTGAATCTCAAAAAAAAAAAACAAAGGATTTAGAAATTAGAATTTTATTGCAAGTTCAATAATGGATTACGGGATCATATATATGGATATACCTTTTATGATTATTATTTTTAGACAGATTAAGTAGCTAGTCTAGAACCCTGATTCTAACCAACTATTATATCTTCTTATTTACTTCATTCTTGTAATCGTACCAAATCCATTTCAATATCTTACCATTTTCCTCATCTATCCTAGTCGTTCCTTCTTAATTTTTTAGGATAATTCATTAGAGACCTTGATGGTTAGAAAGTCTATGAGTAAAAATCTTGGTGATAACTCTTTGATTAATAACAAAAATAATATATTTTTACAATTAAAATTTGATAATGCTAAGATCATATAAATTTTGGGTTCTGTAATATTTGAGGGAAAACGATGGGAATGAATTTATGATAGGAATGACCAATAAGAAAAGTGATTTAGAGTTTGTGACAAAATTTTGTTTGAAAGTGTTATTCAACTTGAAGAAATGAGAAAACAATTCATGATAAAGTTTGAAATTTTATAGTCTTGGTATTTACCTATCATTAAGGTTAGAGCACTCAAGAGTTAGCATATCATATAGAATATGTTTTGAATTGTATACATTAAGTAAATTGGACTTATAGAATCAATTTAAATATCGAGGATTTGAATAGGAAGGATTTTGCATTAGGATAATAAATTCAAAGGATGAATAAGAATTTTAATCGAAACAGTGATATTAAGAATTTTAGGTAGATTAGATGAGTTATTAAATATTGATTGATTTTGAGCCAACTCTAAAAAATTTGAAGTTACAATTTTTCTAAAGGGGTTAAAAGTAAATAAATGATGAAAGAAAAATTTAGTCACTAACTTGAAGTATTTTAGTATATGAAACGAAGGTTATTAAGTTATACAATGATGATGCAAAATTTAATAAATGATTGATGAAAAAATATATGACTAAGAACTAGTGGAACATAAAAATTTGGGACTATGGAGTACAGAATTTAAGGATGAGGAATACAACTTTTAGAGGTTCTAGGGAAAACATAGGTTCAAATTTGGTTGATGAAAATGTTGAGATTCAATTTAGATCAGCAATATTTATTGGATCATAGCGGTGACATTTAATTTCTAAGGAAAGAAATTTAAAATATAATTCGAGGATCAGGACGAAGAAGCCTGAATTTGAACCATGGGAAAGGATTATATGGACATAATTTCTAATTCGAGTAAAACGTTGACTAGGTTCAATATGGATCACGAGATCGAGGTTATATGAGTATATAGGAGTTGCAAATTACTTTTATCTTTCCTATTTTTGGTTACGTATTTATTTTCTCATTCAATATTATCAAGTTTTATACCACTTTGCCTTGAATATTGTAGAATTATTCTCATCATAGATTACCTATCTATCATTCCTTTCAAATCATGCCAAGATTTTAGTACTCCTATTAATCAGCTTATTTAATCACATCCTTCTTGAAGACCTTTCCAATCTCGCACACTTTTCTTAAGTTTAGTTAGAAGTATATCTAGGTTAGTGACCCTTCTAATCTATCTTAGTCGGTCGTATCTTTCTAATTACCTATAACCTTTCGGTCTTCATAGTACCCTTCATGGTATGAAGGTTTCCCTTGATTCGGTCATGTCACGACCCGTACCCGGAAATTCGGGCACGAGTGCGTGGGTACGTCCAGCCTACGCCGCAGAATCGGCGGTAGTACGCTGTCTAGGTCAAACCCAGATTTACTAACTAGCTCATTCACAACAACATGGGCAAGATAATAAGGAGAAAAGAAACTTAAGATTTGCAACTGGAAATAAATGTAACAACAGATTCAAATGTTTAAGTACAGAAATTCAATATTCGAATCGGGGACAAACCCGATTAATTAAGATAAAGAGCAAAACTAAGATAACTACTGCTAACTACTCAGCAGGAGTAGCTTCCTGTGCGGGAACTGGCTCTGCAACTGTATCACCTGCTGCCTCATAGGGGCCATAATAGGTGGGGGCAAGGTTCTCATCATCGCCTAAACAACAGATCCAGTCAGGAAAGGAGCAAAGTACACAGTGCACGACAAGATTAAACTAAATATTTTATGACAACTAAATATTGGAGATCATGTTGAGAAACAGCATTAGCAGAACATTATTATCTCAGAGTTAGCTGTACACAGGAATATGAGAGACAGAAATAAATGGAACAGGAAATGAACTACAATAGCCAGCAAGAAATATAACATGACCAGAACTATCTGTGTGAACTTGTGTTTGTTTTTAGAATACATAGTTGGCATGTAGGGGTTTATAAGGCTAATTCGGCCGTCATAAACGGCTATTAGACAATTCAATCGAGATCCGGCTGATGGACAGTCGTGTACCAACAGCTATTAGTCAATCCAGGGGAAAGGGTAAACTACATGCCTTCTAGGTATTCTCCCACCCGACATGAAAAACAAGACAGGAACTACCAATATTCAAGACATGAAATTCAATATTTCTAACACTAGGTGTAAACATCAAGGGTACATGTATGGCAGGGAATTAATTATCACAATATATAAAGATTAACTTGAAGTGCAGGTACTTGCCTGTTGTTTGGATCTGATTAATTAGGTTCTTGGGAGAAATTTCCACAGATGAGTCCAAAAGCTGAAATAGACATTACCATCACGCTCAAAAGATGTCAAATAGCTAGAAACGCCTGTCCTTGGGTCCAATTTGGAGACAAGGGCAAAAATGGCAGTTTCGGGTCAAAACGGGGTCCGCCGTTGGGCCCGCTTTGCACCGAAAAACGTGTCCGGGTCAAAAGTCTCCAAATTCACCAAACTTAGTGTCAACAGGTCAGGAACGCTGATACGAACCCAACGGAACTTCCAGATTTGAATTTCAATGAGCCGAACACAAAATTGCCCGTCGAGCGGGGCCTATGGGGCCCACGACACGCGATTTCGTCAACGTTCTCAGAATCGAACCAAACTTGACCCACAGGACCAGCGTATCGCTACGAGTCCGATGGCGCAAGTTTCGTCTCGATCTGACGAGTGTGCACGAAGTTAGGGTGAAATGCCGAAAAGGCGGATACGGGGCGATGTCCGCGGATACGCGTTGATTCCGGTGTGCACGCACACCCGAATCAGCTTCCACGAAGACTCACACGTCCGTATCGATGAGGCGCACGTATCTGTGAAGACCGCGCGCGACCAAGTCGTCCCGTTTGGCGGGGCGTACTCAGTTCCGGGGTAAAACAGGGTCTGGGTTTTTCCTGTTTTTGGATCGCGGTGTGCGATCACCACAGGACGCGATGTCCCGAACAGTTTGTCCGGACACCGAGAGGGTCATACTGGCTACGCGTAGGAATTTACGGAATCGAAAACGGAGATCAGGGTTGCAAGATACGAATACCTGAAAGGGACCGAGAAACCAGGGTTTTTCGAGTCCGAATCGACTCGTGTCCTGGACGTGTCAGCGGCGTGTCCGGGCTCGTACCCGCGTCTGGGTCGTGTCCGCGGCGTGTCCGGGCTCTGGGGGTCTTGGCCGTCGGTCGGCGAGGTCGGGCCGGGGCTGCGGCGGCTCCGGCGAGGGCTGGGCGGTGGCTGCGGCTCCGTCGGAGGGGAGACAGCAGCGGAGAGGAGGGCTCGGGGGTCTGGCCGCCTGGGAAGGAGGAGGAAGGGGAGAGGAAGAGGTTCTGGCAGGGGACGGTGGCCTGGACGGCGGGTGGAGGCGGCGCAGGAGGCTGAGGGGAAGTCGGCGGCGTGTCCGGTGGGTTAGGGTTTTTGGGTGTGAGGGCGGATGCGGAAGAGATGGGGGAAATTTATAGGGGACGAGGGCGAGGTGATGGCCGGGGCGACGTGGCGGAGAGGTCGGAGGGGTTACGCGGTCGTGGCGCGCGTTTTCCGGCGGTGGCGCGGGTTTTCCGGTCGTGGGGATGAACGGGGACGACGGGGGTGACCGGGCGGGTCCGGGTCGGGCGCGGATCCGGACGGGGAGGACCCGCCCGACCCGTTATGGCAATGGGGTTGGGCTGGGTTGCACTGGGCTCGGCCCACTGGGCCGGGCCGGGCCCAAATCCTAATAATAATAATAATAATAATAATAATAGAATTAATAATAACAGAAATTAATTATTTAATTAATTAATTTAGAAAAATAGTTTTTAGGCTTTTAAAAATAGGTCTGATGCCCAATAAAATCCCAGAAAATTACCCTAAGTCCAGTTTTCCATTTTACACCCAAAAATATTATTTTTATAATATTTTAATGTTGTTTAATATCAATTAAAAATCATGTAATAATTCAAAACCCTGATTTTAATTTCAGAAAATTCCCAGAAAATTCCAGAAATTGTGAAAAATCCCAATTTAAATATTTTTGAAAAATCAGGGGCTTACAATCTACCCAACTTATAAAATTTCGTCCTCAAAATTTAAATTATGGCAGGGTTCTCTCTGTCCAAACTCACTTGGTTACAGTCTAACGGTTTCTCTCAGGTGAACATTGCGGTCGCTACCCAACTTATACTTTTACCCATATCCTCTAAGGTTGTACAACTAGTAAAGCTAGGTCCCAACTTAATAAATCATGGTATTGAATCTTAAGTCTGTAACACAAAACACAGCACATAGGGTCTTGTCTTAGTCATAAAGGGTTATCATCAATTCGTCCGGTCTGAGGGGTATGTCTAGCACTACAAATCATCTTATACCAACCACAGGTTTCTGTCCTTCCGAAGTAAGGGAAGGTGAGGATCAATAATAAAGAGTTTAAGGGCGAGGTAGTAGAACAGAGGTATAGGGATCAAGGCATTTTTTTTAGGAATTCTAATTGGAATTGTCAGGCGGTTAAGGATCGAGGTTCTATTCTGGTAATGCTGAAACGATATGCTCGGACGTATTTAGGGGCAAGTAGACTAGTCGACTATACCTCAATCCACATAAGTAGTCATGCGAAGTGCGAATCAAAATGCACTAAGGTTGATCAGACCGTAGTACACTGATTCTGAGTAGACACTTGTATTAGTGGGGTTGATCAGGCCTCAATAATACATGTGTCATGAACAAGCCCGATAAAGGGTAAGCTTGCAAAACTAAGCTATAAAATAGCAGCATGTGTCAAGTTCAGCAAAATTTTAGTACGCTAGATGATGATGAAAAGGAGGTGCAAATTATTGAAGTTCACAAAACACATATAAGCACAATAGCAAAAGCCTCTAAAACTCTACAGTTATCAAAATTAAAAAGCATACTAGGTTATTTAGCAAGTTCAAAATTACTAGGTTGGGGCTGAGGTCACGAACCAATAGGCACGAAAACAATACTAGAAAAGATATCTACGAATCACTTACGCGCATTAGCTGCTTCCAGAGTTTGCGCGTTCTCCACAGTCACTACGTAAGCCTGTCCGCGTCCTTGAGCAGTGGGGCAATCCCTCACTCGATGTTCTGCTGAGCCACAAAGTAGACAAACACCTAGCCTCTTTCTGCAAACTTGCCAAGTATGGCCTGGTCTATGACAATAGTTACAAGCAGCAGCTTGTTGGTTCTGTCCCTGGGCCTGGTGTTGGGGTGCTGGAGCTCGAGGGAGTGGACGCTGAGCTTGTTGCGGGGCCCCCTGCTGTTGTTGTTGAAAAGGGCGTTTGTTGGGTCCCGCATTTCCGGTATCTCTTTCTCGCTTTAGTTTATGCCCCATGTCTCTCTCAACGCCTTGTGCCACGTTTAAGATTTCCTCATAGGTGCGAGCTCGGCTGGTGGTGACAGCAAGGCGAATATCCGGAGATAGCCCCTTCTTGAATCTACGGGCTCTGTCCTCCGGGGTACGAACCATGTACTCCGCAAAGTGGCTTAACCTGCTAAATTCAGCAGTATACTCATCAACAGATAGGTTACCTTGTTCCAGTCTCTCGAATTGGCTTTCGAGAGCTTCCCGAGCCACTTCGGGGTAGAATTTCTCCTTGAATAGTCTCTTGAAGTCCTCCCAGGTGAGGTCTGGAGCAGATAGTTGAGGTTCGTCTCTAAACCAGGTCCGAGCTATATCGAACAGTTGCAGGCTTGCAGACTCTACTTTGAGATCATCAGGGACCCGAGCAGTCTTCAGGAGTCGCTCTACGTTCTCTATCCATTCATCGGCGTAGAGAATACCCTCAGTTCCGTAGAATTCCAGGGGTCTGAGGTTCTTGAAATCTTTGGCACTCCCTGGCCTCTTGTGTGGCGACTCCTGGGACCTAAGAGCTTCTGAGAGGCTGGTCCGCAGAAGTGCAGTCTGTTCCTTCTGGGATTCCACTAGTCCCTGGAACACTCCGAGTAGCTGTGTCCCATCTAGAGTAACTGCTGGAACAGATGGAGGCGGCGGGAGTGCAAGAGTCTCGGGCACATTCTGCTCAGCTGGTTCTGATGTGCCTCCTACTGTGTTCCTTGTCTGGACCATTCTGAAAGATTAAGGGATAGGAGAATCAGAATAGGATACTTGGAAATCAAAGGCGATAGGATAATTGAGCAGAAATGATATCAAGAATTGAAATAAGGACCCTATACTGTGAATGAGCTTTATCCTAAAATCCCCAATCTTGTTGCAGGCCTGTTCGGTCCCTAAGTTGGAACCGAACAATTTAGTCGTTTGACCTGCATGGGCCACCATAAAAACGTGTCACGACCCGTACCCGGAAATTCGGGCACGAGTGCGTGGGTACGTCCAGCCTACGCCGCAGAATCGGCGGTAGTACGCTGTCTAGGTCAAACCCAGATTTACTAACTAGCTCATTCACAACAACATGGGCAAGATAATAAGGAGAAAAGAAACTTAAGATTTGCAACTGGAAATAAATGTAACAACAGATTCAAATGTTTAAGTACAGAAATTCAATATTCGAATCGGGGACAAACCCGATTAATTAAGATAAAGAGCAAAACTAAGATAACTACTGCTAACTACTCAGCAGGAGTAGCTTCCTGTGCGGGAACTGGCTCTGCAACTGTATCACCTGCTGCCTCATAGGGGCCATAATAGGTGGGGGCAAGGTTCTCATCATCGCCTAAACAACAGATCCAGTCAGGAAAGGAGCAAAGTACACAGTGCACGACAAGATTAAACTAAATATTTTATGACAACTAAATATTGGAGATCATGTTGAGAAACAGCATTAGCAGAACATTATTATCTCAGAGTTAGCTGTACACAGGAATATGAGAGACAGAAATAAATGGAACAGGAAATGAACTACAATAGCCAGCAAGAAATATAACATGACCAGAACTATCTGTGTGAACTTGTGTTTGTTTTTAGAATACATAGTTGGCATGTAGGGGTTTATAAGGCTAATCCGGCCGTCATAAACGGCTATTAGACAATTCAATCGAGATCCGGCTGATGGACAGTCGTGTACCAACAGCTATTAGTCAATCCAGGGGAAAGGGTAAACTACATGCCTTCTAGGTATTCTCCCACCCGACATGAAAAATAAGACAGGAACTACCAATATTCAAGACATGAAATTCAATATTTCTAACACTAGGTGTAAACATCAAGGGTACATGTATGGCAGAGAATTAATTATCACAATATATAAAGATTAACTTGAAGTGCAGGTACTTGCCTGTTGTTTGGATCTGATTAATTAGGTTCTTGGGAGAAATTTCCACAGATGAGTCCAAAAGCTGAAATAGACAATACCATCACGCTCAGAAGATGTCAAATAGCTAGAAACGCCTGTCCTTGGGTCCAATTTGGAGACAAGGGCAAAAATGGCAGTTTTGGGTCAAAACGGGGTCCGCCGTTGGGCCCGCTTTGCACCGAAAAACGTGTCCGGGTCAAAAGTCTCCAAATTCACCAAACTTAGTGTCAACAGGTCAGGAACGCTGATACGAAACCAACGGAACTTCCAGATTTGGATTCCGATGAGCCGAACACAAAATCGCCCGTCGAGCGGGGCCTGTGGGGCCCACGACACGCGATTTCGTCAACGTTCTCAGAATCGAACCAAACTTGACCCACAGGACCAGCGTATTGCTACGAGTCCGATGGCGCAAGTTTCGTCTCGATCTGACGAGTGTGCACGAAGTTAGGGTGAAATAACGAAAAGGCGGATACGGGACGATGTCCGCGGATACGCGTTGATTCCGGTGTGCACGCACACCCGAATCAGCTTCCACGAAGACTCACACGTCCGTATCGATGAGGCGCACGTATCTGTGAAGACCGCGCGCGACCAAGTCGTCCCGTTTGGCGGGGCGTACTCAGTTCCGGGGTGAAACAGGGTCTGGGTTTTTCCTGTTTTTGGATCGCGGTGTGCGATCACCACAGGACGCGATGTCCCGAACAGTTTGTCCGGACACCGAGAGGGTCATACTGGCTACGCGTAGGAATTTACGGAATCGAAAACGGAGATCAGGGTTGCAAGATACGAATACCTGAAAGGGACCGAGAAACCAGGGTTTTTCGAGTCCGAATCGACTCGTGTCCTGGACGTGTCAGCGGCGTGTCCGGGCTCGTATCCGCGTCTGGGTCGTGTCCGCGGCGTGTCCGGGCTCTGGGGGTCTTGGCCGTCGGTCGGCGAGGTCGGGCCGGGGCTGCGGCGGCTCCGGCGAGGGCTGGGCGGTGGCTGCGGCTCCGTCGGAGGGGAGACAGCAGCGGAGAGGAGGGCTCGGGGGTCTGGCCGCCTGGGAAGGAGGAGGAAGGGGAGAGGAAGAGGTTCTGGCAGGGGACGGTGGCCTGGACGGCGGGTGGAGGCGGCGCAGGAGGCTGAGGGGAAGTCGGCGGCGTGTCCGGTGGGTTAGGGTTTTTGGGTGTGAGGGCGGATGCGGAATAGATGGGGGAAATTTATAGGGGACGAGGGCGAGGTGATGGCCGGGGCGACGTGGCGGAGAGGTCGGAGGGGTTACGCGGTCGTGGCGCGCATTTTCCGGCGGTGGCGCGGGTTTTCCGGTCGTGGGGATGAACGGGGACGACGGGGGTGACCGGGCGGGTCCGGGTCGGGCGCGGATCCGGACGGGGAGGACCCGCCCGACCCGTTATGGCAATGGGGTTGGGCTGGGTTGCACTGGGCTCGGCCCACTGGGCCGGGCCGGGCCCAAATCCTAATAATAATAATAATAATAATAATAGAATTAATAATAACAGAAATTAATTATTTAATTAATTAATTTAGAAAAATAGTTTTTAGGCTTTTAAAAATAGGTCTGATGCCCAATAAAATCCCAGAAAATTATCCTAAGTCCAGTTTTCCATTTTACACCCAAAAATATTATTTTTATAATATTTTAATGTTGTTTAATATCAATTAAAAATCATGTAATAATTTAAAACCCTGATTTTAATTTCAGAAAATTTCCAGAAAATTCCAGAAATTGTGAAAAATCCCAATTTAAATATTTTTGAAAAATCAGGGGCTTACAGGTCACCTTGGAAAGGTAACGAATAACCTCTCAACTATCTATCTCTTCTGTACTGACATATACCTCAAAATTTGGAAATTTTTTATTGAAGAAAGAGCCGTGACTCCTACACGTTATTCTTATCTCGGTCTCTATATATTTTCCTTCTCGATAAATGTTTCTCCTCGAGAAATCTCAATATTTTTTTTATCTTTCCATATGACCAACCAAGCCTTTCTATTCTATTCATACCTTAAATTTTGAGGACGAAATTTTCTAAGGAGGATAGACTTGTAACCTCCGGTTTCCAATTGTCAAATTTTTTAGGTTTTAGTTTAAATTTAAATATCATGGAATATATTTTTAAACTAATTATTGAATTGGATTTATTAATGTTGTTTTGGGAATCTATTTGGTTATTTAGTATGATGGTAAGTTATCCATGGGGTTTTAATTAGTAGCTAATTAAATTTAGTTAGCAATTAGAAGTTTTTTAGGAATATTCTCTTTCCTCTAGTGTAATTACCATAATGCCATTTTTGACTTGGAGAACAAGTCACATTTCCTTTTAAAGAGAACCTCTGATTTGTTTTCACAAATCTAATTTCAAAGATTTCCACAATTCCAAAAACCAAGTCAGCAAACACCACGGCCATCACTACCATATTATCCACCATATCTAGCCTTCTCACATAATCCATCGTGTCCGTGTCTAGGTTCATCAATCTGTGTCAGCATGTGTCAGCCTCGGGTCCGATCTCGGGTGTCTGTGTCCGTGTCCATATCCATTTCCTTCATCCTTGTGTCCAGGCCAGTACATCACATCAGTCTACTTCGTATCGAACACGCTAGATATATCCTAAAATCATCTACAGAGAACCCCCATCTTCTCGTCTGTGTTCGACAGTCCCGGACACAGCGACATAATACAATCACAACACATTCTGTGTATGACACAAACTTATTTCCAAAACCACACCTAAACCCTAATCCTAAACCTGACCTAGCCATGTTCGAGCTATCGGCGAGCATCCGTGTCTGCGCTAAATGTCATGCCCCGGTCTCGTAAGGGCCGATCGTCCTCGCTTGGTCCCTACGGAACCGATCATCCTTGCTTGGGCGCGATGTCGTGCAAGCCTAAAATACGCTTGCACAAGGCCAAAGCTTTAAACAAGGGCAAGTAAGCTATTTGAAACGGAAGCAACGGCACATATTGCAGAAAAGTAAAGAACACAATGGCATAAGAAAATAAGCATCTTTATTGATAATCAAAAGTGTTACAAGCGGCGCTTGGCCGAGGTTACAAATCGCTCAAGCACTCTCTTTCTCTCGATTACAATGACACCGTTCCATATATTATGTCCCTCTATATAAAAGCAGCTCAAAGCAATCTCGATACGGCTCAAGACATCGACTCCAGATTTTTGGGTCCTAGGGATGAGGCACGGTTATCGCTTCCTCAGACAATCCAACACCTGCAAACAAGCAAACTGTTGATGGGTCAGCACTTTGGAGAAAGTACTAGTGAGATAAAGTCAACTGAACAGAAGCAACACCCCCTAAAACCTACACTAAATAAGCATGTGGCAGAATATTACATTACTAGTGATCTTGCTACTTTTACCTAAGTTCATTTCACGCATCTCAGGATTATAGTCAGTTTACATCTTTTTAAAAGCATAGCTTTAAAACAGTTTTGCATATTCAACTAATAAGCATACGATCGGGACAGTATTCTATCGTGCAGTACGCAGCATCATCTGACGGCGGAGGGGCAGAAGACCATGGCAAGGGATGAACACCAATAACTGGCGGAGCAAAGGCGGGTGCATTAGACTCCCCGTTGGTCCCTAGATTGTGGCTGGCTTGTACCGGAGTACTGGGTGGTGGCGGGACCATGTTTTCCTTGATCATCAGCATTGTTTGGGTCAAAGCCTGCATCGAGGCACTCATGGTGTGCATTATTGCCTCTAGAGCATCGAGGCATTGACGATCATTGGTTCCCTCGTTGTCATCTCCTTCCATGTATACTATCATCACATGGGAAGAAATGGATGGAATGGTAGATCCTTCACTTTTTGCCTCCAATCCCTGAGTGATACTGTCCTCAGGGAAGGTTGGTAATGCTGCATCGTCTTCCGATTCTGAAGGAATGTTACCCCCAGCGTTGGGTGTTGCTCTAGTTTGTTGAGGGTGACCACCCCCAATCACATCAATGTCTGTCCCTACGAGTCACTGTCTTTACGGAATGACGGGGTGTTGTGGAACACCGGGAGGTGACTACCCCCAGCTTGTACAGCTGATTGTATCTTGGCCTCCCTAGAGGAAGGCCTTGCTTTAGAATGGGTGCCTTGAAACACCTCCATGATGGGTACCTCTAACTTGTTGGTTCGCGGTTGGTTCCTTGGCGCACTGACTGAGACCGGGGGGTTGGACGAGCTTACTTTTAAACTTTTTCTGGTGGAGGGAGAACTCTCGGTGTCACAGCATGAGGCGAAGGGCAATTCCTCCTCTAGTACTTTTACTTATTTTTTGAGACGCTATCGGATGGGTGAGATTGGTTGCATTCGCTGGAATATCGATTGCCTAGCTGCAGGTGTTGTAATCTTGGTACAATAGCAATTGATGACAATGCTAGCACAGTAGTGCCCGGGAGGGGATATTTTACGTGTCGTAGTTGTTTCTCTCGCCCTGTGTTTGTGACTTATCATGTTGCGCAAATCGGACATTGGAAATTTCACCTTTACACCCTCCTTGTGTGCATGGACAAGCCGAGCGCATGGGTGTGCAGGTAAGATTTTTGCTCCCTAACCTAGGTCTCGAACAGAAACTACCCCTAATTTATTAGTGGAAGACTTCTAGAACTAACCCATTTCATGCGCCTCAGGGAGATGGTCGCATGGGTCAGTTCGATACAACTTACCGTCATAAGCGCGCATAACAGTTAATGGCACATGCTGACGTTCAGCTGTCTAAGAAGTTGCTTGAGCGTGGATGGCTCGCACTGCCCTAGGTCTCCTCGATCTAGCACGCACTGGCGCACAGTACGAGGAGTCCAAGTTATCTTGATCTCTGGGAAGTTGGCGAATGGAGTTGGCATCGCATGAAATCATATCAAAGACAGATCATTGGTTCCCGTCCCTGGCACATGTAGCGGCCTTCATGCATCTAGAGTTGGGTGCGTCATGCTTCTTCTTCTGCACTCCTTGCTGTAAGCGCATAGTCTGGGCATCCGCCCCATTTTTATCTCCTAGATTCCTGGTATTGTAGTATTTTTCTTTGCCAGAACCAAGGTGTTGAGCACCCTTCCTCTCAGGCATGGTTGTCGCATGAGTGGGAGAAGCCTGTGTAGACGCATGACACACATCTCGAGCATCAGGTACTGGGAGCTCATCCTCTGCAGTCTTTGGGTATGGCACACTGGCCTTGGCGACCCAAGTCCTACGGGACTTCTTAGGCTTTGCCAGCCTTGGCGAAGGGCTCGCACTGTCCCCAGAAAGTATATCTTCAAAGGCCTGTTGGTCGAAGCGTATGACAAGCATCCTCAAGGTCGAGCACAGCTTCGTTGCGTAGGACTGCATCACAATCTTCTCATCAGTGGAGAAAGACGTCCCCAACAGAGTCGTCGTCTTGTTTGTCATTGGTCAAAATGAGGTTGATACTTAATTTGCTTTTGTATAACAAACTGAAAAAAGAGTACAAGGAATTCCTAAACAGAAAATCTAAGTATAAATGATTTGGAAAAGTGTGACGATGGAGATCGAGTACTGCAGCTGACTCCTTTACTCCGTTGACGATCGACCGACGAAGGGGGTTGCAAGGTCTCTGGCTTACTGGCACGAAAGACAGCAACTAGGCTCTTGAGTCTATGTATATGTCTCATCGTACGTCTCTTAGAAAGTACACATCCCTGTTATTTATAGGTATCTGTATTAAGATGCTCATGCGCACGCATGTGCTGGAAATTAAAGTTTTCAGCTAATGCGCTCATGATTTTGGGTTGTCGCATGGTATTCTCAACAGAATGCAGTTGCAACCGCGTGCGCATGTCGTGGTTCAACTACCACGTAGCATTAGTTAGGATAGGTTATTGCTGAGATCTTAGTCGTTTACACCTGTTGTGTGTATGACTTGGTCAATTTGACATGTGGCCTGCACTGGTTGTTAAGGATCTCTCGTTGGTTACAACATAATAATCCTGTCATATGGAGACTCTGGGAACACTGCCGCATGAAGACAATATCGCATGAAGACTACGCCGCATGAGGGTTCTACCGTATATAGTTTGTCGTGTGTACACGTGGTACTTCACAACTGTATACTGACAAAGGTAATTATGATAGTGACATAAGCACTGACGTCTGCACCGAATATGAGGCACTCGGAGTAATAAATGATTTCAGTGCCATTAATGCTATGACATGACAGAAGTGATACTATGCGACAAGCTTGTATGCGCCTAGGCTCCCTACCGCATGATTTTAGTCCTGCTGCCTATGTCGCATATATGCATACTTGAATTGGTGTTGCATGAGCTTTGTACCGCATAGATGTCTTAAACTTTTTGTATGCATGAGGCTAGTAGTACGAGTGCATGGTTTTGGATTTTTTCATGCTTCTACAAATATAGGTGAAGAACTATATCTAGACAATAAATTAACAGAGAATTTAATGTCTGATCTTATGCATTGTGCTAGATATAGTAGTGCTCCAATAGCACTTAAATAAGGTAGTTGAGGACCAAGAACTTTTTCATCTTCTCCCTTTGGTCGGAATGGATCTTTATCCAAATCCAAATTTCGTACAACTATAAGTGTACTTAGTGGATGTGCTTTGTCCATTCTAAACCATTTTAAAAATCTTTCAATATATCAGGATTGATGCACTAATATTCCACTGTAACTACGTTTTATTTGCAAACTGAGACAGTTTTATTTTTTCCAAGTCTTTCATTTCAAATTCTTTCTTCAAATAGTTTACAGTTTTTTCTAATTATGTAGAAGAACCGATCAAGTTTATATCATCAACATATACTGCTACTATAGAGAATCTATTCTCGGATTTTTTAATGTAGACACATGGACAAATTTGACTTTTTTATCCTTCCTTAGTCAATATATACTTAGACGATTATACCACATTCTTCTGGATTATTTTAACCCATATAATGCTCATCTAAGTTTAATTGAACACATGCCCTTTGACTTAGTCTCTGGTAGATGTCAGTATCTAAGTCTCCATACAAATATGCAGTTATAACATCCATAAGTCTCATATCAAGATTTTCAGAAGCGGTGAGACTAATTAGATATCTAAAAGTAATAACATACATAACTGGAGAATATGTCTCTATATAGTCAATTCTAGGTCTTTAAGAGAAACCTTGTGCTACAATTCGGGCTTTGTATCTTTCAAATTCACTCCTCACATTTTGTTTTCTTACGAATTATAACCAACAGTGTTTATGCCATTTGGTGTTTCCACTATAGGTCCAAACACACCACATTTTTAAAAAAAAATTAATTCTACTTAAATAATATCTTTCCATATTGGCCAATATTTTCTTTGTCGACATTCATTTATACTACGTGGTTCATTTTCACAATCATAATTGTTATTTGATATTTCAGTAGCTACTACATAGCTAAATATGTCATCGATGACAAGTGTTTTCCTATTCCATAATTCACCTAAACATGCATGGAATATCGAGATCTCTTTATTTCAGGTACTTGTGCCACTCTAGGGGCATCCATAGGCATTTCAGTGTATTTGAAAACTTGCACATCTTCATTATTTGTTTCTGGAGCTCCAGCCACTATCGAGCTTTTATTAGGACAAGATGTTTCATTAGCTCTCATCTTTCTAGAAGCACTATCCTTGGAACCTATAGGCCTACCACGCTTTTGATATGTAGTAGTAGATTCATTTGTCGCCTTGTTTGGATTTTTTCCAACTGGAACAATGATTCTAGCTGGCACATGTGATCTAGTTACCTTTGCGGCATCATTAAATGCATCACGTAATTGACTTACAATTTATTATAAATGTATCATTCTCCCTGTCTCATAATCATATTGTGGAGTTCTTAGATCTTGTTGAGATAGAGTAGACATACTCCATGTCAATTCACGTCGTTCATTAGCAATGGGTTATTCTATATGAAAAATTTATTGCTTTTCTTTCCCTAACGGCAGGAAGACTATTTCATCAAATTGGCAATCATCAAATCTTGCAATAAAGATATCACCAATCATTGGTTCCAAATATCTTATTATGGAAGAAGACTTATAATCAATGTATATTCCCAAAAGTCATTGGGGACCCATCTTAGTTCTTTTGGGAGGTAGAATTGGGACATATACTGCACATCCAAACTTTCTCAAATATAAAATATTGGATTATTTTCCACTAACAAGTTGTATAGGTAAAAAGAATATGATATGTAGTAGGTCTAAATTTAACTATAGATGCAATATGTAAAATAGCATGTCCCCAAGCCTCAATTGGCAAACTAGATTGCATTAGTAGAGGTTTAACTATAAGTTGGAGATGTTTAATAAATTACTCAGCCAATTCATTTTATGTGTGCACATGGGTAACAGGATGCTCTACCTCAATTCCTAGTGATGTAAAATAATCATCAAAAACTTGTGAGGTGAATTCTGTAAAATTATCAAGTCTGGTTGATTTAATCATGGTATCAGCAAACTGAGATCTATGTTTAATAATTTAGGCCAAAAGACGAGAAAATACAAGATTTCTAGTAGACAATAGGCAAACATGTAACCACCTAGTAGATGCATCTATGAGTACCATAAAATACCTAAAATGACCACTAGTATGATGAATAGGACCAAAAAAAAATTCTTGTATTCTTTGCAAGAAAGTTGAAAATTTATTCTTAACTTTTAGAAAAGTTGGTCTAGTTATCATTTTTTCTTGTAAACAAGGAACATATAGGTGATTCTTCGGTAAGTCAAGATCATAATTTTTTAATAAATGTCCACAAGAATTATCAATGATCCTCTTAAACATAGTTTATCCCGGATGACCCAAATGGTCATGCCAAATTGTCATACCCAAGTCCCAAAATATGAGGGACCAGACGACATGGCAATAGCCAACTACGTATTCAAGTAGACTCCAGTCCAACCCGAATACGTATAAGTTGTACTTATCTAAATATTACTATAAAAGTATAACTAAGTCTCAATCCACAAGGACACAAAATATCAACAATCAACTAGATGTGCTAAAGTCGGCCACCCAATAATACACAAGCTAGAATAGACTCAAGAAAAAAAATAGAATCTATAAAACTAGGCTACAGTAGCAGAGGAGTAAACAACAAGAATAAGTAAATATAACTAAGGAAAAAATGATACATGTACCTACTTCCAATGCATGCATAACAAGCCGATACACCTCAGCAGCTCCAGAAAGACTCCACGACAGTCTATGCTGTAAAAAATGGCAAGGAATCAGGTCCTCAGAGGGACGTAATAAGGTACAAAAATAGCATGCTAGTAGTAAACTATATAATAGTACAAGGTACTCAAGGGGTAAAACTACCGTAACCGTCTAAGTGAGATGCACATGAGAATATCACTCGTACTCCTGGCTGGAAACACATAAGACAATAGACACTTCCATAAATTGTGCAAACACTAAAGACGCCATGTCATGGAACCTAAAGTAAATTATGCAAACACTAAAGGCTTTGTATCATGGAACCTAAAACAAATTGTGTAAAACACCAAAGCTCTGCTACAGAGTCTAACGCAAACTATGATAAATCAGCCCATAGCACGGTGTATGCTCTCTCATCCCATGTAACCTCATGTATCATGTCCATAACACGTAAGATCAAGACCTTTATCTAGTACATCTAGTCATATATATATATATATATATATATATATATATATATATATATATATATATATATATAATGAGTCCTAATACCTAATGCAGAATCTAGTCACTAAGAACATGTCAAGAAAGGATTATGTCACATGAAATTTTGTGTCAAGTGTCCTAAGGTCCGACGTGCAAAAGAATATAAGCACTATGTATGGGTTCATGATGTTAACTCTAAATATCGATACCCGACTTCACTGACGGACGTCGGTGTCACGACCAGCACCCAGAAAATTGGGCATGAGTCGTGGGTACGTCCATCCTACGCCGCAGCATCGGCGGTAGAACGTTGTCTAGGTCTACTAACAATCTCACACAATCAATATATAAACCTGTCAAGATCTCAACTCCAAACGGAGGAGCAATATCATAATGATAATCAAGTACTCAATCACGAATCTAAGCATGATAAGATAACACAGAAGGCTAACAACTACAAAGTCTAAACAACTGCTACTAAAAACCACCACAACATCAATAATAATAATACATCATCCAAAATCAAATATAATACAAGATCTCAATCCAAAACTGGAGACAAATCCGGTGCTAAAAGCTAATAAAAACAATAACAAGGTCCTAGTGATCCCGGCTACCAACCCGGAAATTACTCCTAAACTAGAGGGTCCATGTCTGCACCATCGACAGGCTCAGGTCCATAAAACGTTGGACACCACTCCTCCTGATACTCTGGAAAAAATATGTCCAGTCAGGACTGGAGCAAGTATACCTCTAACAGCAGTTCCAGTTAAATGATAAAAACTATAAAACAGTTATAGCAAGTAGCAAGGTAAAGGAAATAAAGTATGAACAAGGAAATATGCATGTATCACTGGTGCATAAAGGTAAAGATGCATGAATATCAGAAGCAAGATAGTAATAACTGCAAGATACAAGAAATCTAAGCTAAGATCAAGTATGTGCACAAGAACGTGTAGTGAGTCGAGCATAAAATACATGTAGTGAGTCAAGTCCATAAATATGTAAGTGAGACCAGCAAGAAATGCAAGAGAGTCCAGACTATAAAGAATGAACTCGGTGTCTTTGAAAAACTTGTTTCGACATATAAACGGCTAGGGGTAAGTACGGCTCACCGTACACTGGGTGCGCGGCTGCTATCATTCCATATTAGACCAGAGGGGATGATTCCTGATGATTCCAGATAGGAATATTTACATGTCTACTCGAGTATTTCTCCGCCCCGACTAGTACAAGTGAATCCAAGACCCGACACGTAAATCAAGTATGAGTCCAGCCTGAAACATGAGTGATGCCTGTAGTGATGCTTGTAGGTGATGCCAGTAGTGATTCCAGAATAGAGGCCAGAAACATAAAAAATATGTGTCTTAAGTAAATAAATCCAAAAATACCAGTCCGTGTCCCGTGTTATGCCAGAAAAATCAGATGATACTATACTAGAAGCTGAATCATAATAATCATCAGATAATGAAAACTATCAGAGAATGTACTCGCCTGACGTCCTGAGCAACTGGCGATCCGAACTGGTGTCGCAAGGACCTATTGCGAAAAACAAGATTAAACAGATTTCTAATGAGTTAAACAGATATAAAAATAACGAAAAATAGGCTTCTAGGGTCGTTCTAGGTCAAACGGGTCAAACCGATGAAATCTGGGTCAAAAAGTCAACTCTAGGTCCAAAAAGTCAACTTTGGG
>JAYESA010000009.1:99004193-99134193 GCA_036927795.1 Iris macrosiphon
CGCGACATCTACTGGTGCAGGAAGTGGTGGAGGAACCACCGGAACGACTGGGGTAGTCCTCGGATCGACATGTGGAGGAGGATCCCCGAGAGAAACAAATGCTCCCTCAACCGCATGAGTGGTGAGTGGAGCGGTAGCAGCTGCCTGAATACGAGCTGGACGAGAGGTAGCAGACCTCTCGGTGGCAACTGCTGGAACAGTACGATGGGATCGTGTCTTCGGAGGCATCCTGAACACAGATCAAAAGAAGTCAAAACGGTGCAAGATACGATATCATCAAAGAAGGACAGTAATATTTCAAAAGAAAGCAATTTCAAAATAATTAGATTAGAATTGTTCCAAGTCGTGATTGAGTACACTCTCATCCTAGATCCTAGATCCTATAGCAGGCTCGTAGCAGTACAACTAAGTTGTTGTACCACCACGACATCGCACTAATTGCGAATCGAGACCTGCATGGGACCGCCACCAAAAATGCGTCACGACCCGCACCCAAAAAATTGGGCATGAGTCATGGGTACGTCCAGCCTACGCCGCAGTATCGGCGGTAGAACGCTGTCTAGGTCTACTAACAATCTCACACAATTAATATATAAACCTGTCAAGATCTCAACTCCAAACGGAGGAGCAATATCATAATGATAATCAAGTACTCAATCACGAAATTAAGCACGATAAGATAACACAGAAGGCAAACAACTACAAAGTCTAAACAACTGCTACTAAAAACTACCACAACATCAATAATAATAATACATCATCCAAAATCAAATATAATACAAGGTCTCAATCCAAAACCGGAGACAAATCCGGTGTTAAAAGCTAATCAAAACAATAACAAGGTCCTAGTGATCCCGGCCACCAATCCAGAAATTACTCCTAAACTAGAGGGTCCATGTCTGCACCATCGACAGGCTCAGGTCCATAAAACGTTAGACGCCACTCCTCCGGATACTCTGAAAAAAATATGTCCAGTCAGGACTAGAGCAAGTACACCTCTAACAGCAGTTCCAGTTAAATGATAAAAACTATAAAACAGTTATAACAAGTAGCAAAATAAAGGAAATAAAGTATGAACAAGGAAATATGCATGTATCACTAGTGCATAAAGATAAAGATGCATGAATATCAGAAGCAAGATAGTAATAACTGCAAGATACAAGAAATCTAAGCTAAGATCAAGTATGTGCACAAGAACGTGTAGTGAGTCCAGCATGAAATACATATAGTGAGTCAAGTCCAGAAACATGTAAGTGAGACCAGCAAGAAATGCAAGAGAGTCCAGACTATAAAGAATAAACTCTGTGTCTTTGAAATACTTGTTTCGACATGTAAACGGCTAGGGGTAAGTACGGCTCACCGCGCACTGGGTGCGCGGCTGCTATCATTCCAGATTAGACCAGAGGGGGTGATTCCTGATGATTTCAGATAGAAATGTTTACATGTCTACTCGAGTATTTCCCCGCTCCGACTAGTACAAGTGAATCCAAGACCCGACACGTAAATCAAGTATGTGTCCAGCCTGAAACATGAGTGATGCCTGTAGGTGATGCCAGTAGTGATTCCAGAATAGAGGCCAGAAACATAAAAAATATGTGTCGCAAGTAAATAAATCCAGAAATACCAGTTCGTGTCCCGTGTTGTGCCAGAAAAATCAGATGATACTATACTAGAAGCTGAATCATAATAATCATCATATAATAAAAAACTATCAGAGAATGTACTCGCCTGACGTCCTGAGCAACTGGCGATCCGAACTGGTGTCGCAAGGACCTATTATGAAAAGCAAGGTTAAACAGGTTTCTAATGAGTTAAACAGATATAAAATAACTAAAAATAGGCTTCTAGGGTCGTTCTAGGTCAAACGGGTCAAACCGGTGAAATCTGGGTCAAAAAGTTAACTCTGGTCCAAAAAGTCAACTCTTGGTCAAAACTAGGTCAAAAGTTGACTTTGGCGGTCAACTGAGTCAACTACGGTCAAATCTAGGTCAAACTAGGGTGCCTCTAAAATTCTAGTACAAAACTAGGTCATTAAGCTAATAAACCCTCAAACTCGCCTTATTGAGATACCGGGATACCCTTGGTATCCGATACCTCAACCTAGGCTACGCACCCCGCCTAAACCCGCTAAAACCTATGCTAGCACGCGTAAATATATACACATATACATAAAAACCTATCTCTAAACTCAAACCTAGGCAATTGCTAAAAACCCCGCTCGAAACTCAATACCTTGGATATCTCAAGGTATTGAGATACCTTGATATCTCAAGGTATTGAGATACCTCTCTAAACTCAACCCTACTACCCCTCTAGCTAACTATTATGCTTATAGATATATACCTAGCTAATAATATAAGCTAGAAAATATATATCTAATACATATATATATACATACCTACGTATCTATATATATATATATATATATATATATATATATATATATATATATATATATATATATATATATATATATATATATATATATATTCACACATACACACATATACCTATATATATACCCAAACTCACATATATATATATATATGCATCTATCTAGCTATAGGTATATATCTAGCTATATGTATAGGCTAATATACATATATCTAACACATATAAGTATCTACATAACTATATGTATCTATATTCACACATACACATATACACATATACCTATATATATACCCAACTCACATATATATATATATATATATATATATATATATATATATATATATATATATATATATATATATATATATATATATATATATATATATATAGAACTAGTTATATCTAAACTACCTATCTAACTATATGTATATATATATATATATATATCTATACATATAGATAGATAACTACCTATCTATCTATCTATCTATCTAATATCTATATAGTATCTATCAATCTATCTATCTAGCTAGCTATCCATCTATTTATCTAACTATCTATAGATCTATCTATCTATCTTATTTATCTATCTAGGTATATCTATTTATATACCTAGATATCTATCTAGTTATCTATCTATCTATATATTTAACTATCTATCTAACTATCTAGTATCTATGTATTTATCTAGATATCTAGATATCTATCTACTTATCCATCTATCTAAAATTCTATCTATCAATCCATTAATCTATCCATCCATGTATCTATCTAACTATTGATCTAACTATCTATCTATTTTATTTCTATCATACATAACCCTCACTCCCCCTAGCTATTGCTGCTTACCCTGCTACTGCTTACACTGCTGCTGCTGCTGCTTAAATCTGCTGCTGCTGCTGCCTTAAACTGCTGCTGCTGCTGCTGCTGCCTTAAACTGCTGCTGCAGCTGCTGTGGACAGCTGCCCCCGCTGCACAGCCGCCTCGCTGCCACACGCACACGCACATACACAAACATACACACCCCCAATCACATATATATATATATATATATATATATATATATATATATATATATATATATATATATATATATACACACACTCTAACATATATATATACACACACACTAACTTATATACTTACACACACACACACTAACTTATATAAACACACACACACTCATATGCACAAACACACACACTAATACATATATAAACACATACCTATATATATATATATATATATATATATATATATACACACACACACACACACACACAAACTTATATATACATATACACACACACACTCAAACATATATATATATATATATATATATATATATATATATATATATATATATATATATACACACTCACTCTCACACACACTAACACACACTCTCACACACGTTCACAAACACACAACCATACACACAAATATACATATATATATATATATATATATATATATATATATATATATATATATATATATATATATATATATATATATATATATATATACATACACACATACATATATATATAGAAACACACACACAAATACTCATACACATACATATATATATATATATATATATATATATATATATATATACACACACAAGCACCCACACTAATACACAAACCCCTACACAAATATATATATACACACACATATATATATAAACACATATTTACAAATATATATATAGAGAGAGAGAGACACACATACATATATATATAAATATATATATATACATATAAACATATATAGACACTCTAACACTCAACACACACAACACACAACACAACACTCACCAACGCACGTCAAACGACCCCTACGCACACAAACACTTAAATATATATAAAATATAACCCGAGAATTCTAGCACACACTCCTCGAAGCTAAACCAACGCGCGCACAAGCCCGAAACTAGGAAACCAAGTCGAAATGGCCGTTCGGTCATTTCGACAAACACGCGGTGTGCGGTTCGAAAAACCTCCTGAAACGCACACCAAACCAACTCGGAATCGGCCCAAAATTTACCCACGGATTCTAAACGATGTCTAGATCCTAGAAAAAAATGCTACCCAGTCTATTCTAGGCCCGTGGCGAAAACGCGCACGCACTTAGAACCGGCGACGACAAAAACCCCAAAAATGCCCGAAACGCCCGTTTCTCCGCGACATGACTTCACGTGTCCGAACGGAGACACGCACTAACCCTCAAGACACCCGAGCACATCTACCTAGGTCCGTCTAAGCTAGGGCATCACCCAAAATTGGGCCAATCTCGGATTTCACCCGAAATTGACACAAAACCTAGTGTTAAAGTCTCCAAACTCAACCAAACTAGTTCCAACTTCCTCCCACGGGTAGCCCTAAGATTTAGAAAGGTTCTAAACTACTAATTACACTATATAAGAGTAATTAGTAAGGGGAAAGTTAGGTTTACCTCTTGGGAGTTGGAATCCCAATGCCAAAGTCTCCAAAACTCTCCAAATCCACCACACCAAGCTTCCAAGCTTCCAATCCAAGCTCCAACACCAAATCTAAGCTCTACCCACCTAGGTTGGGGAAGAATATAGGATTAAGGTTAACATTCATGGAGAATAGAAGAAGAAGGAGGAGAAAAGACTCACTTGGTAGTGGGAAAAAGAAAGGAAGAAGAAGGAAAGAGTGGAGAAGAAGAAGAAGAAGAGTGAAGGAGTGATGAAGAAGAGGGGGAGGAGCTGCTGGTCGGGTCTAGAATGGGGGGATAGGGTCGGCCACAACATGAATAAAGGGTTTCACAAAGTCCAAAATACCCAAAATGCCCTCTCCTAACTTGGGTTTTGGGTTTGGGGTTCCAAAAGCACTCAAACTAACTCCCAATCTCTCCAACTAACCCACTAAAAATATAATAAATATTCTAAACCCAAAAATAGGTCTCACAGGGGTGTGGGTTGGGTCGGACATGGGTCCACTAGGGTTTGACATGGGTCCAGGCTAGCCAAAACCCTAAAACAATCAAAATAAAAATAATACAACCACTAATTAAATATAAATACAATTAAATATAAATACTACACAATTAACTAAAATAAAATAAAATAAATACCCGGCTCAGAAAATGGGGTAGTGACAGTCGGCACCCAAATCTGACTCGGACGCTAAGTATCGACTAACATTCCTACAGTAACAATGTACCTCAGCAGTAAATATGATAATAATAATATTTATAACAAGCGAAATTGTAGTACGACATGGCAAGCTACACTTGCTTTTATCCTGCTGCTGCGAAGTCGCTTGCCCAATGCCCATGTCTGAAGGTGTTGCGGATCACAAGTACCCTGATGAAGAACACTTAAATTAAATACTACTCAACTCTATCTACATTATATCTCTAGTCTATTGGTGATATATTATAGCCATATCCATGTTTTTTATAAATACTCGTAAAAGCCTATGTCGTATAGTTTGTCCTCTACTTGTAATCAATACTGCACCTACTAGACTTATTTAATAAATTCTAGATTAAAGTATGTCGTAAGCCTTCGCATTATCTTTCTGAAAATTCAAACGGATTACATTTTCGTATCTGTAAGATCCCAGAATAACAAAAACACCAAAATTCGTTCATCTTTCGGACACCTGACACTCAAATAATTCTACAAAAAGTTTCAGATCGAATTTGGCCAATTAATTTATATTTTTGAAAATCTAACTTCGACATGGTTCTTTTAAAATAACTAGAGATTAAACGGAGTTTTGAGTTGGGAGTTATGACCTTCCTAAGTTGCTATGACCCTCGAAAAATAAGGCGGAATTCAATGACGAATTTGGATTGTTTAACAAGCTTTGGTACCTAGGTTAAACACAAATTTCTAATAGTTTTAACATGGCATGGAGATGTATTTTCATGTCTCTAATATGATATATATTTATATATATAATTTTATCATGAACGAAAGGAACGAATTTGAAGGGAAAGAAACATACCAAGTTGCGATTACGGTAGGCGTTCAAGTCGCGATTTCGGCCTCTAGGAGACTGGGATTGCCTCCAAACCAATTGGAACTTGAAGGATGGTGAGATGGCTTCGAGGGAGAGGTGTTTTCTGGCCTGGAGATGCTATGCACAGCATGTGCAATGCACAACAGCAGCAACAGTAGCATTTTCGGCTACGGGGTGCACTCGGTCGGCCGACAGGGTGGTTGGTCGGGTTTTCGGCTATGGGGAGGAAGAGGAAGGGAAGGAAAGGAATTATAATGAGAGGGAAGAAGAGGAGAAAGGGGGGAGGTCTATTGTTCGGTGGAAAAAAGGAGGAGGAGGGGCCGGCCCTAAGGGTTTGAGGGAAAAATATATACATAGATCATAAAGATATGTGCCAACTTTGAGGGTTAGATGCTAGGATGTTTAGATCCTAGGACTAGGATTAAATGAGGCTTAATATGGCATGTAGGGGCTTCCATATACCTATTTGGGCTACTATTTAAATCCCATAAAATTTAATTAGGTAACAAGGATGAAAAGTGCATATAATTGGTTTCCAAAAATAGGAGATGCTGAATTTTAAATTCAATTGATTGAAATAATGAGATTTTGTGCGTGCAAATATATGTTTGGTTGTTGTAAAGTAGGGGATGGGCGTGGGACATTGTGCATGAGCCAAAGAAGTTGGTTCAGGGGTTAGGGTTAGGTGTTTGAGCTCGATTGAGTATGATAACAAAATAGGTATCGCATAAGGTAACAAATTTAGTCAATGTGGTTTATAATATTTATGGAGCATGCGAGGGCTCAAATAGATGGGACACAAGTGTCATGTATGTAGTAGGTCTAGTTAGGCTCATGAATATCAAATTTGTCAAAAGAATTGAATTGGTGTTGCGTATTAAAATCAGCCACAACGAAAAATGAGTATAAGTGTCATTTTTTTTCTAAAAATGCGTCATATAAGTTGTGCGAGTAAAACGAAGCATGAGAATGTACGTTTGTGAGCAATCATAGCATGAACATAATTTGGCTCGACTAAGTCAAGTATGCAAAGTTGGTTGAAAGAAAAAGGTCGGTGTAGCGCTCAAGATATTAAGACCATGGTGAAGAATTCAAAATAAAAATAAAATAAAATTCTAAGAGTTAATTAATAAACCCAAATAAAAAAATTAATCTAAAATTCCAAGAATAACCCAAACCTAAAACCAGAGGGCTCACACAAATGGTACATATGACATAGTCATTTACTTTATATTTTGCCACATTCATATGAGATTCAATTATACCAATTGTGGTATAATACAAACCCACTGAAAGACGAGAATTCTTCTAATGTGAGCTTTTTGCTCCCAAAATTAGATGTGACATATAATGTCTCTTTGTTGTTATCATTTCGAGTTTCAATATATACCCATTTCTACGTATATCTTTGAAACTCAGCAAAAAAAAATTTGGAATTGCTTGAATATAACGCATTCTACAAATTAATTTGAGTACCATTAGGTAACATGATGTGTGATTTTCTAAAGCCCTCGATTATAGAAATACTAACTTTGAGAAAAAAAATTCAAAATTATGAAATACTATTTACCTAATTAATTTTTCAAATACTAACTTGTCAAATACTAACTTTGAGAAAAAAAAAATTCAAAATTGTATGTGTAAGCATTATCTGCCAAACACATATCCAAGTCATTTTTCTCCATTCGTATATCCATACCTTCAACATGAAGCAAAAAGAAAAATTATGAACAAATATTCTAGCTAGCATAAATATAATAAAAATAATTAAGCACTCCAAACGATAATATCATATTAGAAATGTGACTCCAAATACATAATAAATATTTCCAACAAACTCTCATGGCCTAGACATGCCATTATGGAAACCAAAAATAAAACATGACTTCAAATGTAAATAATTCATAGTACTTGAAATAAAACATAAGTTGATCGAGTGCCCATTCAATGGAAAGTGGATTTTCTAGCATCTCTTCAAACTGTTCATTGGTAACCTGATTCCCGTTTTGATCCTAAAAAAAATCGAAACAATTCAAATGAGTGATGTCATGTGGTTGATCATTGTCCCAATATTCTATCATATTCATTTCCATTTTCTCGGATTCTTTGAATTTGTCAACCTCTTGTTGAGTAGCTCGACATTGCTTAAACCAATATCCATCTTTGCCACATTTATACAACCATTACTATACTTATTTAGTTTATTTTGAGGATTTGGAATCCCTTTGTTAGAGGATGTTGTCCACTTGTTCCATTTATTCTTTTGTGAACCACTATTTCCACCTTTGTAAGGCTGATAGCCATGACCATATATCCCAAAGTTTTTTCCTCTTCCATGTCCTCTTCCACGTCCTCTGCTAAATCCAACATTAACATTTGCCTCAGGAATTGGCATTGACCCAGTTGGTCTAGAGTTGTGGTATTTCAAGAGAACATTGTTATTTACCTCTGCTACAAGGCGACAAGTCACCAGTTCATAGTATTTTATGAATTTTCTTTCACGATATTGTTCCTACAAATGCACATTACTTGCATGAAAAGTGAAGAGGGTTTTCTCAAGCATTTGAGCCTTTGTTACTTTTTCTCCGTACAACCTAAGGTGAAAAACAATATTAAACAGAGTATAATTGTATTCTTTAACAGTTTTATAGTCTTGGTATCTTAGGTTCAACCATTCACTTTGAGCAATCGGAAAGATTATCATCCTTTGATGGTCAAATCTATCCATTAGAGATGTCCACAAATTCAAATATTAGAGGTAAATAATAAAATTGATAAGTGCTTTCAAGATTACAAAATTTTACATATACCACAATGTGATGAAACACTATCAAAGAATATTGTGTCTTATACATATCACATATACAACAATGTAATCATTATATAATAATATATTTGGTACTTTCTCATAATTCAATTCACATATACAACAATGTGATCATTGTATAATAATGTATTTTGGGTACTTTCTCATAAATTCAATTCATATATACAACAATGTGAAGTAGTACATTGTAGAATTCAAATAAATCAAACAAAATAATGGAAATAGTACCTTGTAGAATCAAAAAAAAACTAATGTAATTAACTAATTCATTCTCTAAACACATAAATCAAACATATATTTAATTTTACTAAAACATGTATCTAAGCATACAAGATTTAGACTTATCTCTTCAATATAAGTGTCTTTCTAATAATCATCACAGGATAGTATATATCTTTCAAGATTATTATATATGAAGATTTTGAAGTATTTATTTGATATAGATGTAAGTTTTAACCTTTCTTAATCACATGCATATGATGTAAAATATGTAATATAGATCAAAAGAATGAAGGAAGTAGGACTTATCTTTTCTTTCTTCTTAAGATAGTTCTTTCTCCCTTCTTCTATTTCCTAGAACAACTCGTGCTAATAACATATTATAAACAACATGGTTAACTAATAATCATAAAATATTATTTACCTAATTATCAAATTAACAAAATAGTATGGTTAACTAGTAATCATAATTACTAAATATTTATGATTAATATAACAAAATTATTTTATTACTTAATTATAACTTAAAATTTAATTAATTAATTTAAATATTATAAAAATCATTTAAAATTTAATTAATTGTTCTAAGTATATAATAATATAATAGTACATACTAATTTATTGTCTAGTTAAATTTATAATTATGTATTAGTATTTTATATTTATATTTATATTTCTTTATATTATTTAAATATCCTAACAACTTATCTATATTAATTATTTATATTAATTAAGAACAAAAATTTCATATATGAAATATTAACTAAGTTATTAGTTAATTAATTGTTGATTAGTATAAAGTAAATATTTAATAGAGCGATAAATTACTAAAAATCAAATCAATTCTTGCTTTCTTCCTCCCAAATCTGAATTGGAGAGGAGAATATGATACCCTCCAAATCCTATTTTTTGATTTTAAAAATAATCATTATCTATTTTTCAAATCCAAATTCAGGATCCAACCAAAAAGGATCCTATGAATTTGGCAACAAATCCACGAAATCTTTAAACCCAAGACCACTTTCAGTTCACCCAACATGCAAATGTGCACTAATAGCGTAAGCAGATGGTCTCGTTAGAAATTAAGGTTCAGGATCAGTTTGTCATGCAACGACTGGCACATCCGCCTTATAGAACATGACATGGTCACATCAAAATACATTAAGATGGACCAAATCAAGTGTTGTATTAATACCAACGTGTCCATGTCGTATCATGTCTGTATTGATTAGTATCCACGCAACACAGATAGTCCAGCCCTGGCGAAGCGTCCATCCATCTATTTAGAGGACATCAACGCCAGATAAATGAAAACTGTCGTCATCACTGAAGAACATGATTAACTATAAATACTTGCACCATTGAAGTCTCACTCAAACGATGCAAAATAATACATTTTCAGTGTTTGGCTGGTAAAAAAAAAAAATTTACCACTGTATATTCATTTTTGTTACAAACAGTTGAAGAGCAATTCGTTCCATACATCAGGGACCCCTGGCAAGCACCAATGGATACAATCAGCATAGCTCGCCGGATTCGCCAGTTGCTGCGTGGTGAACGTCTCCCAAAATTTGCGATAGATTGAAGGATGTCCATCTTTCCGATACTCGGACAATTGGGTGATGTTGAGGACCGAGACTTTCGATCCCAACCCTCCCAATATGTTATCCACCATCCTCATGGTGTCGAGATCGGACCCGGTCCCCCAGTAGCCCTCCTTGTCTACTATGGGAAGCTTCTCCTGAAAGCAGTTCCCCTCACTTCCTAGATTCCATTCCCAGTTCCTGGACAAAAGTAAAATAATACAAACCCAACAAAAGTTAATTTGACCGGAAAAAAAACTACCAAGTAATTTGGTTTTTATCTTAGCAAATAACATGTTGCATTGGCTACACCACCATTGAGAACTGTTGGTGTCGTCTTTGGACTAGTGAAAGATAATCCCACATTGGTTACACCACCAAGTGGGTATCTCAATATAAAATTTTGTATGAGTTGAGATATACACATGGGGTGTGGTGGGGCACATGTAGGTATCATGTGGGGACGTTTTTTTAGAAGGAATAAGAATTAACTCCTTAAAGAAAATATTTATGCTTTTTGTCACTCTTGGAAAATTTTCCATAGAGGCTGCTGTTGAGAGTATTAATGGACTTTTAATCCCACAATGAGTAGAATAATAGAGAGAGGGGCTAGTATCTCCTATATATATGTAGTTACACATCAATAATAAACAAGCTAAGTATTCTACTAAATTTCTATTTGGTATCAGAGCCACCAAAACCTAACCCTAATACTACCGCAACCCTAACCCTAACCCCATTCCACAGCCTCCCCCTCCAAACCCCGCCTCTGCCAACCCCCATACCCCATTCACGCCCCTTCTCCCCACCGGCCACTCCACCCTTCCGCCGCGAGCACAGTCGCCACCCAGCACAGCCGCCTCCTTCCCCTCCACCGGCCAGCAACCCCCCCCCCCCCCCCCCACCACCACTCCATGTCGGGCCCCACCCCCTCTCCTTCGCCGCCAACGCAGCCTTTCTCCTCCTTCTCGTCAGGCAATGCGACCTCGGGTCGCAGCCATGCACGGGACATGAGCGTTGCCGTTGAAGTTGGAACAATAGACGTGGAGAGGACGGCGATCAAAGGTAGAGACGATCTAGATCTGCCACCGCCTTGCTGATGGAAGAAGAGAATAAGAAGACGATGGAGACGATCTACGACAAGCTAACGGCCAAAAAGATGAAGGCTTTGGTGGACGATCTCTTCTCTAGGAGGCTGACCGAGACTAGCTCCCGTGTTGCACACACAAATGTGGATCATTCATCATACAAAATAGAAAAATTGGAGAAACTGGAGGTAAAGTTGGAGGCTAGTTCCAACTACTTGAAGTGGTCGCGTCAGGCGATGCGCTCTGAAGGCAAGGGGCTTGGTGGGCTATGTGAATGGCCAAACTAAGGCACCTGAAGATCACTCCTCACGGGAGTTTGATATGTGAAAAATCGTCAACAATGTTGTAGCTGGATGGTTTGCAGCCTCATTGACCGACCAAGTGTCAGGCAACGTAGAAGCGATGGAGGGTGCTGATGACATTTGGATGACACCGAGAAACATGTACTCAGGGTCGGGCAACCCTATGAGGGTCTTCCAACTACAGGATGAACTTGATAAGGTGGTCCAAGAAGATCACACAATATCTGAGTATGCGGCTCTCCTGAAGAAGTATTGGTCAGATCTCGACCACTATGATCCCATTGGCGTGGAGGATGAGCAAGTGGAACCGGCATTTGCGAAACATTATCAGAAGTTCATGGAGTATGTCTCGCGACAGAGGATGATGAAGTTCCTGAAGGGGCTCAACCCAGCATTCGAGCAGAGGAATGTCCTACTTGCACAACCGGGGCTGCCATCACTGGAGAAGGCCATAGCTGCTATGGCACAAGAAGAGGCACGGTTGAAACTGATGCCTAGCATCACTAGCTCTTCGGGGGGGAAATCAACTTAGCAGTTCTTAACCCAAACACTTCCGGAGGGAGAGGGTGCTACAACTGTGGAGACCCTAGACACTTCATCAGATTCTGTACGAAATCTCTGAGAGGCCAGTCCAGCGGTCGCAGACGCAGCCGTGGAGGGCGTAGGGGTGGCAGAGGAGGCTATGCCGGTGGCATGGATAATTATTCTCGAAGGCACAAGACAAACCTGGCAGAAGAAAAAAATGAGAGTCAATCATCCGATATGACCCCTATTGAGAAGGAAATGCTAGAAATATGGAGGAGCATGAAACATGGAACCAACGACAATTAAGCCAACACCGCTGGAACATCGACTCCAACCACCTCCGGGGGTAACATCACCTACTATACCCATACAAGCATAGGTATACATGCTCATGCCCTTGAATCTACCCACATACCAGGAAGTCTAAATTGGATAATTGACTCTGGGACATCCCGCCATGTCACGGGTGTCCATGATGAGTTCCAAGATTACACTCACCTGGTGACGCCTGAAAGCATTCAGACTGCTGATGGTATTGCTAGACCCATTGTGGGTAAAGGCATAGTTGAATGCACCCCTTCCATGACTCTTACTGATGTCTTGCATGCTCCATCTTTTCCTGTTAATCTATTGTCCATTAGTGACATTATTCAACTTAATTGTGTTGTTTCATTTGACATTCCTAACGTAATTTTTCAGGAGAAGGGAACGGGGAGACGGTTGGGGACTGGCACTTGGTATAAAAAAAACTATGGTACTTGGACAGGGGTGGACTGGATGCAGCACTGGCGTCACTGGTGGATGAAGCACAACCGGAGGAGCCGCGAAGGACTGTAGAAGCAGAATTATTACTCCAACATCAACGCATGGGACACTCTTCATTCACTCTACTGAGTCAGATGTATCCATCTGTGTATCAAAAGGCTAATAAGCAAAAGATGGTTTGTGATGCTTATGAACTTAGAAAACATACCAGAAGCTCTTATGTGAGTTCTGGAAATATAAGTTTAGCTGCTTTTGATATGATACACTCAACTGTTGTTAATGGTTTTATGTGGTTTGTCACCTTTATTGACTGCTACACTCGTGTCACCTGGGTATACCTAATGAAAAGTAAGAGTGATGTCTTTGCATGCTTTCAAGAGTTTTATCACAGGGTTACGACACAGTACGGTACTAAGGTGAAAATTTTGAGGTCTGACAATGTGACAGAATATACCAACAAGGCTATTAAAGAGTACTTATCAGCCCATGGGATACAGCATCAGACTTCATGTGCTTATACACCAGCACAGAATGGCATAACGGAGCGAAAAACAGACACTTGTTGGAAGTGGCACAATCAATGAAGTTTGCTATGAATGTTCCTAAACACTTGTGGGGACATATGTCGTATTGACGGCTGCATATCTCATCAACAGGATGCCCTCTCAGGTGTTAGGATGGAAGACATCATTTGAAATGCTTACATGTGAGAATAAGTACATTATTCCCCCAAAGGTATTTGAATGTGTATATTTTGTGAAGGATAATAGACCTGCGGTGGAAAAGTTGGACCCTCGGGCATTGAAGTGCATCTTTGTTGGCTACTCAGAGACTCAGAAGGAATATTCTTGCTGAAGTCATGTGGAGCGAAGGCTCTTTGTGAGCATGGACGTTACATTCAGAGAGATTGAATCATACTACCGCAATGGTTCATGTGAAGGCTCCGCATTTGGTGACACACCTAACACAGGAGGTGTTAGGAGTGAGGAGAAAATGGGCCCAAGCATGATTGCCGGGTCAGTTCCATGCACAATGATGAAAGTTGGTCCAAGGGAACAAGGGGGAGATAGCGAGGGTGAGGAAAGTGATGATGGACACAATCAGGAGGAAGAAAGTGATGCTCCAGTACAGGAGGAGGAACAGACTACAGAGCTCCAAGTCTACAGAAGGAGAATGTCACGCCCCAGTCCCAAATAACGAGGGACTGGAGATGCGTGGCAATGGCCAGCAGCACGCACCGATGGACAACCCAATTTAATGGATCCATCAGGGCATGCTTAAGCTGTAGTCTAGCAGTAATATGTTACAAGTCTCAGGTATTTCTAATCTCATCCACAGAATAAACACAGATTAATTGCCCGAATAATGCAATGAAAATAAATAAGCAATAAATAAGATTATCTCGGAAAACAATCCGAGAATTAGTCTGTTACATTCAGAGGAAAAATAGACAGAAAATAAATGCTGAAAATGGAACTACTGTGTAGATGAAGCCGGTGCTCAGGAGAAGTCTTCTGCCACTATCTCGTCTTCTGCTCCTGGTTCTGCTCCAAGGAGTGCTCCTGTACCGTACACCTCGGGGTAGATCTCTGCGGCTATACCTGGGGACATAGTCCATTCCAGGTCCTCAGGGGACATAACAAGGTACAGAAAATACAAGCCAAAACATATGCAGTGCAGCAATAAAATAAACAGCAGGGTAAATATGTAAACCAGCTAGTGATATGCAAGTGAGAGTTTTAGTCATACTCAGGCTGACTACTACAGGATCAGTGTTGAAGAAACCATAGCAGTATTTTCTCGAAGAGCCAGTAAGGTACCAAAGCTCTGTATCAGAGTCTAAGGCACCGCCAGATAACAGTATTTATATTATATTATATTCAGCCTTGATATGATAATACTCTCTCCACCCCATGTAATCTCACGTCACAGTTCCAGAAAATATCAGGTACAAGTCACGCAAGTTTGAACTAATGCAATGAGTCAGGCTAGAATCTAAGCATGTAAACTGGAAATGACATAAAAATGTAGCCTATACGGAATCACCAGGTATATCTCAGGCAATTCCGTCACATGAAGAGTGTCAGGTGTCCTGGGTTGAGCAGTTAAACAAGTTACATATGAATCTACAAGAAATCAAGTAAAATACTATAACAAGAAATATTTGAGAATTGGCAAGCTTTACTTGCCCTCTGATGTATAACTAAGTCCAGGAGATAGGTAGCAAAGCTGCAAGTTTTGGCAAGGTACACTTGCCTGTGGTTCCGGCTATGTTTGCAGTTCTGACTTCGGCGGGAATTGCAGGCGGTACTCCAGTTGCTGAAACAAACATCACCATCAGATCCAGAAAATATCAATCAGCTAGAAACGCCTGTCCTTGAGTCCAATTTGGAGACAAGGGCAAAAACGGCAATTTCGGGTCAAAACGGGATCCCCATGTGGGCCCGCTTTGCACCGAAAAACGCGTCCGGGTCAAAGGTCTCCAATTTCACCAAACTTAGTGTCAACAGGTCAGGAACGATGATACGAACCCAACGGAACTTCCAGAATTGGATTCCGATGAGCCGATCACAAAATCGCCCGTCGAGCGGGGCCTGTGGGACCCACGACACGCGATTTCGTCAACGTTCTCAGAATCGAACCAAACTTGACCCACAGGACCAGCGTATTGCTACGAGTCCGATGGCGCAAGTTTCGTCTCGATCCGACGTGTGTACACAAAGTTAGGGCGCGTTCCAGAAAGTACGAATACAGGGCGATGTCCGCGGATACGCGTTGATCCCGGTGTGCACGCACACCCGAATCGACTTCTGCGAAATCTCACACGTCCGTATCGACGATGCGCACGTATCTGTGAAGACCGCGCGCGACCAAGTCGTCCCGTTTGGCGGGACGTACTCAGTTCCGGGGTGAAACAGGGTCTGGTTTTTCCTGTTTTTGGATCGCGGTGTGCGATCACCACAGGACGCGATGCCCCGAGCGGTTTGTCCGGGCACCGAGAGGGTCATACAGGCTTCGCAACGCAATTTGCGAAATCGAAAACGGAGCTACGAGCAAAAAGTTACACGCACCTGAAGGGGACCCGAAAATCAGGGTCGAATCGTGTCCGACACGTGTCCGACTCGTGTCGGACACAGGGAATCGAATTAGGGTTAGGGCTTCGGATTTGGGGATTTGCCGCCAGCGAGGGGGGGGAGACGGCGGCTGGGCTGGCTGGGCTGCAGCGGAGGGGGCCGGGGCTCTGCGGCGAGGCACGCGGCGGCGAGGCGGAGGCGGTCGAGGGCGGCCAGAGGCGTGGGCGACTGCCGCGGCTGCTGCTGCTGTGCTGCGGGGTGCGGTGGCCGTCGACGGAGCTCGACGGTGGAGAAGAGGAGGGAGGCCGGGGGAGATGGCGCTGCGGGCGGCGGCGTGGCGTCGTGGCGGCGCTGGGCGGTGGCGAGGGCGTCGATGGAGGAAGAGGTTGGCCGGAGTCGGTGGGGGAGATCGGAGGAGGTGACGGTGGGTTTTATAGGCGGTGGGGGGCCGGAGAAGGCGGGGAGAGGGGGTGGACGTGGAGGCGAGGGGGCGTGGGTGGCTGGCCGGGCGGCGCTGCGCTGGCGGCGGAGGCGGCGCGAGACGCGGGGAGAGAGACGTGGGTGAGGGGCCGGGTTGCGGGCACGGGTCGGGTGGCTGACAGACCCGACCCGACTCGGTAGGGCTGGGCTGGGTTCGGGCCCAATGGGCCGGGCCGCGGGCTGGGTTCTAAATAAAAAATAATAATAATAATAATAATAATAATAATAATAATAATAATAATCAGTAAATAATTAATAAATAATAATTAATTAAATAAATACTTTTTAGGTGTTTTGAAATAGGTCTGGGGTCCGATAAATTCCAGAAAAATTACCCTAAGTCCAGTTTTTCATTTTACACCCAAAAATATTATTTTTATAATATTTTAATATCATTTATTGTCAATTAAAAATTATTAAATAATTAAAACCCTGTTGTTAAATTACAGAAAAATTCCAGAAAATTGTGAAAAATCCAGTTTTTTAAAATTTTGAAAAATCAGGGGGTTTACAGAGAAAGCAGCAGTCCACTACTGTGCCTATTGCCCCTACTGTGTCATGTCCCTCGCCTAACCCTGTCCCAACTCCTGAAGATGCACCTCCCACACCGGATCCCTCTGATTCGGATGTAGATCCTTATGATTCGGATGGTATAATCGCTCCTCCACTATCTCATATTCCCTTAAGAAGATCTCGCAGCAATGCGGGAAGATCGCCTAATCGTTATGGTTATGAACATGACATTGCCCATTTTTTATCCTACTCTAATATATCCCCTACTTATGGAGCATTCATTGCACCGTTAGACATCACCTCTTTGCCTAAGTGTTGGCAGGAAGCGAAAGAAGATCCAAGATGAAAAGCTGCAATGTTGGAGGAACTTGGAGCACTTGAAAGAAATGGGACATGGGAACTTGTTCCATTACCTAAAGAAAAGATAGCAGTTGGATGCAAATGGGACTTCACAGTAAATGAGACGTCAGAAGGAAATGTAGAGCGATACAAGACAAGATTTGTTGGAAAGGGATTCACTCAGTCCTATGGCATCGACTATGATGAGACATAGAGCACTGTGAGAACCCCGGTCTCTATTACAGCAAACCATGGATGGCAACTTCATCAATTGGATGTGAAAAATCTTTCTTTATGGAGATATACAAGAAAAAGTATACATGGAGACGCCCCCGGGGTTTTGCACGAAGCAGTTGACAGAAAAGGTGTACAAACTGAAAAAATCACTGTATGGACTCAAGCAATCTCCTCGGACCTGATTTAAAAAATTCAGGAAAGCCGTCACAAGCATAGGGTACAGCCAGACCAATGCAGATCACACGATCTTCTTCCGACATGCGAGAGGCCACGTCACCATAATTACAATATATGTAAATGATATAGTGATCACAGGTGATGAGGAGGAGATTACCCAGCTGAAGTCAAAACTTGCCAAGGAATTTGAAGTAAAGGATTTTGAAATGATGAGGTATTTTTTCGGGATCGAGATGGCTCGAGGAAGAGATAGGATCGTCCTCTCTCAGAGGAGTATGTACTAGACCTACTCACAGAGACTGGTATGTTGGGATGTCGATCGGCAGTCACTGCAATCGATCAGAAAGATAAGTTAGGGGCAGAGGTAGGAGAGCCGGTTGATCGTAAGAGATATCAATGACTTGTAGGCAGATTGATTTATCTAGGCCACACTCGCCATGATATCTCATTTGTTGTGAGTGTAGTGAGTCGCTACATACATGATCCAAGAAAGTGCCACATGGATACAATTTTTCATATTCTGAGATATCTGAAGGGGGCTCCTGAAAGAAGGCTATGGTTCAAGAATAATGGACACCTGGGTGTTGAGAGATATTGTGATGCAGATTGGACAAGCTGCATAGATGATAGAAGGTCTACCTCAGGGTACTGTGTCTTTGTGGGGGGTAACCTAGTCTCATGGAGAAGCAAGAAACAGTCTGTGGTAGCACGATCGACCGCTGAAGCAGAATATAGAGCTATGGCTCTGGGAGTGTCAAAGTTGTTGTGGGTAAAAGCACAAGTGACAGAGTTGAAGCTAGACCAGGGAATACCATTGCGCCTTCTGAGTGACAGTCAAGCTACACTAAGTATAACTAACTATCCAGTTCAGCATGACAGAACGAAGCACATCGAGATCGATCGATTCTTCATCAAAGAGAAGTTAGAGAAAAGGATATTAAAGCTCGATCATGTTCGCTCAGAAGAACAAGTTACATATTGTCTTACTAAGGGTCTTAATTCATTGAGTCTTTCTAAATTATGTAACAAGATGGGGATGATTGATATCTATCGTCCATCTTGAGGAGGAGTGTTGAGAGTATTAATAGGCTTTTAGTCCCACATCGAGTAGAATAGTAGAGAGAGGGATTAGTCTCTCCTATATATATGTAGCTCCACATCAATAATAAACAAGTCAAGAATCCTACTAAATTTCTATTGCTGCGACTCGGCCTCGGGCTCTAGCTCAAGTGTTGGCGCACTGGCATGGCGCTTGTGTGCATTTGTTGCGCGAGTTGCATGCACGGACGCATGCGAGGCTATGTGCGGCTATGCGCGTGCTATGCTCAAGCTATGTGTGTATGCGTCGCTGTACTGTTGCGCATATGCACAGAGAGCGTGGTTGGCGCATGATCCCGCTGATTGCGGGATTTGAACGGTTATGGAAAGATTGGATCATTAATTCAGATCCGATTTTTGTGGGATTTGAATTTAAATCGTTTCTATCTTTTCGTAATTGGTTGGCGGCCAGAATTGGGGTTAGGGTTTCCACCATACTCTATAAATACTCTCTTCGTGTACTTCAAAAATTGAGAGACAGAGAGAGTATCGACATGCTGCCGCCATTAGAGTCTAGGAGTCCGTATGAGTCCGTGCAAGTTCAAGACAGAGGAGACGACGAGCATTCCAGAAGTTCTTCTCAGAACTTGATGGTTCCTGGGAGCAGATCGTGTGAGGCAAATATTGCTTTGAGCAACGGTGATCTTCATCACCCCAGCAAGCGTTGTTCCAATCTTCTTCTTCCTCTTCTCTTCTGCATTAGTTGTAATACGTTATGTCTCTTCTACGTTTGCAAGGAAGAACGAGAGTTTGATATTTTGATTCTTGTAATCACAGAAGTTGTAATCGAGATATACACATTTAAGTTCTTCGTTGGAATCGAGTATTCAGAGGACAAACTTGTTTGCGTGAACTTCTGAGTCTCGACTACAACTTCAGGATCAAATAGAGAGTAGACTATAAAGTTTACGTGAACCTCTGTTCCTGAACTCTGTTCCTCATCTTTTGATTGAGTCTCGGAAATAACATCATTCACATCTAGGTTTCCCAGCACTAAATGCATGGAACCTATGTTGCACAAATAGGAACACGGATGCGGATAAGGGATACAGACATTTCGAATAGATAAATACGTAGTCCCATGTGTTGCACGAATACGGATACAGACAGCATTTTTCCCATTTCTGTGCGACATAGCAAGGAAACTGACTTTTTAAGAATAAAAGATAAGTATCTAAAAAAAAAGGAACAAGTCCAAGGTAAAAAAGATTATGCAGGTTCTCTAACTTGTATAGAAATCTTTCAAGTAGAACCTAATGATGTAGCCAATTATGCTGGTTATAACTGTAGACCTTCAAAGTTATTACTATTAGTATAAAATAAAGCATAACATTATAAGAAACAAAAGGCAAGAACATCTAATAGAATGTAAAGATCCATTTCCTCCATGTAAAGCTCCATTTTCACCATCCTGCAATTTCCAGCAAAAAAGAAACAATGAAACTTGCTCTTTTTCTTTCCACTTTCTTCATGCTATTCTCCTCAGATTTGGTATCAAACAAATTTAAAGCTTTGGATTTTCAGAAGAATCAAATTGAAGTTTGAAAACAAAATGACAAGGACTGTGTGAAATTTTCCTCAAGTTCATCGTATTGTCATGGTTACACACGGGTCTTTTTCCTTGTTACTCGTAACAATGTAGCAAAAACTTATCGTTCTAAGGATCTTAATTTATTTTCCCAAGTTTAGCATGAAGCAACAATGGCAGAGTGCAAGTTTAGGCACTTACCAGAGATGAGTAGGTGACATGGTAACAAAAAAGGCTCGCTGTGTCAGGGAATTCATTCTGGATCCAACCCAACCTGCCCAGGTCTCTAGTGCCAATTTCATGGCATCAATGCCACTAGCTTCTTCACAACTTGCAGTATCATCTATATCCCATCTGCATTTAAGATGAGTCGAAGTTTGAAATGGACACGGATTAAAACCATTCAAATTATTTCTTTGAAGTTATAATTGGTACTTACAACAATTTTATTTTAGGACCACTTCTCCACCATAAGTAAGAATTGAAGACTAATATATCTGCCTTCTCCCATTGAGATGCATGCTTAAGCAACGTGTCTGGGCGGATGATCCTGTGGTCTAATCTGTGGTTCACTGGATCATCAGAATTTGATTCTACGATAAGTGGTGCCCAGTAAAACTCAACTGAAGCATTGAATTCCTGCATAATAAATAGTTTCAATTGCTCTTGCATATATGTTTTAATGCAATTACCAAGAGCTTGTTAAGTAACTAAATGCAATTTGATCCAACATTAAGGAAAAGCTAACATATAGTCATATGTACTTTATTGGGAATACCAGTGGAATCTATTCCCTAAGATTCCTGTCCACGACGAACCGACACCCGCAACGACGAACGCGGTGGTCGTATCTTGCAGAAAATCAAAGATCACAAAATACAAGACAATTAGTGTCAATAAAGGACAAAACAGTTATTATTTTCTCTTTCTTTTTCTCTCTGTCTCTTTTTCTCCCTTACCTTTTTCTTTCCTTTTGCTCTTTGTTGTTGCTACACCACCGCCAAAAAACAAGCACCAAGCAAGCCCTTAAATATATTATATATAACATACATCCAATTCTAACTAGGAGTAGCAAAACTTGGCTCTTGATTGCTTCTTGCCGACTACAACGACAACAAAGTCTTAACCCAAAGATCTGTAATATTGAATAAATAAAATGAATAGGACTATGACTAAGTCCTAATCCTAATTGGAACTTAGATCCAATCCCAAAAATCACCACCTTGGATCAGAGTTTTCTGTTGGTGAAACTCCTAAAAATGCAAATTGGAAGATATAAAATTAAAGACAAGAAATAGTATAGGATTCGAGGCACGTTACACGCTGTCCTTAGAATAGAATTTCGCCCCACGAACAGTGCAGTCGGTTCCTGGCGATCTATCCCCGAGATACAACGAATCCTTCGATTCACTTCACCGTGCACCCGGTGGCGAATCCCACGAACGATCACAACCTTGCCCGAAGAATAGAGATTGGACGGAGGAGTTTTTGGAGGAATTAAGGTTCTGGTGTTTTCCTTTTCTTTTTCGTCTCTATACGATTGTTGTTTCGTTCCGAACAGAGAGCGAGAGAGAGAGAAGGAAAAACTGATTTCTGTTCTGCAGATCTCAGAATCGTGTCCTGGATATATCTCTCACGTAACATATCCCACTCTTTCCGTAACGGGATTACGTGAGAACGGTTCCGCGGAAGACCAGCAACCCACCAGACCAAATCAACGGAAATAAAAAATAAAATAAAATAAGTTAAGAAACTACCTTTGTACCCATGTCCTTTTGGCGGCACGCAAGCGTGCAAAGTGCTAAGTGCGCAAATAATAAACACGTAAAAACGTGCATTAAATCGCGCACCCGCTCACGGGTTGGATGAGATCTAGCCCATCCCCTACAAAGCCCACTTACCCACTAAGAGGGGTAAAGCAATATATGGAAAGGAGAATGACTTCTCCTTTCCCATGTGGGACTAAAAGAAAGGAGTTGCTTTTATTGAATCATATGGTAAACAAATCTAACAATCCCCCACATGATTCAATAAGAGAAAAAGGAAGGTATAGCACGATAGGACATATAGGAAGAAAAACAAGATATGGGCAATCACACTGTGTCAGAGGAAGGTGTCTTCCGGACTTGAACCTCCCGTTAGTGTTATACATCTCATCTATACAGACCCAAAGTGACTTAAGTCTTGAACTTAGGATCTTACTTGTACAGACTCAACATACACACAAACACATTATAGACATTTGATCGAATCAACAGTTGTGCACTTTTCGGCCATGTGCTATCTCGATTTCTTAAGAGCTCCAGAGAACAGCCCGAGTTCCCATAGAAAGCGGCCCCACTTTCACTCTTAAATAGGTGAATCTTTCTAGGTATTCTGCAATTTATATACCCTGCTTTACAAGCCACAGATTCATTGAGATTTTACAATCACTCTTTTATTTATTGCAGATCAACACTATACATTAGAGGAATGGTTCTTTACAATTACTATCATATAGTGTTTCCAGTCACACAACAATTTTGTTGTTACCCATTGAACATTTTCTTGGTGCTTCCAATCAAAGGTTGGGTTGCCTTTGAGGTGACTCAATCTATGGGCTTTAACCTCATTCCTCTTGCCGTCTCCAACACAAGTCTCCTTGAGAGCCCTTTAGTTAGGATCTGCTAGATTGTTCTTTGATCTGACGAAGTCAATTGCAATTACTCCACTGGATCGCAATTGCTTCATCCGATTGTACCTCAGACGTATATGTCTAGATTTTCCATTATAACTTGTCCTTTGAGCCTTTGCTATTGCAGCTTGGCTGTCACAGTGTACAGGGATAGCATGAACTGGTTTGCTCCACAGAGGAATATCTGGTACCAGATTCCTAAGCCAGTCTGCTTTCTCACTGGAGAGATCAAGAGCTATAAATTATGCCTCCATAGTAGATCTAGAAATACAGGTCTGCCTGGTAGAGTTCCACGCAACAGCAGCTCCACCCAATGTGAATACATATCCACTTGTGGCTTTGGTCTCATCTGTATCGGAGATCCAGTTCGCATCAGTATACCCTTCTAATACAGATGGGTATCCTCCATAGAATAATCCATGGGATATCGTGCCCTTTAGGTATCTCATTACCCATTCCAAGGCAGTCCAATGTGAACTATTCGGATTGCTAGTATACCGACTAAGCTTTTCTACTGCGTAGAAAATATCAGGTCCGGTACGATTAGCAATATAGTTCAAGCATCCGATTTGCTGAGAATACTTCAACTGAGCCACACTGTCTCCTTTATTCTTCTTTAACCTGATACTTGCATCATATGGAGTGCTTACAGGTTTAGAATCAAAATAGTTAAATCTTTTTAGAACCTTTTCTATATAGTGAGATTGGGAGATACCAATTCCCTCAGAAGTGCGACTTAATTTAAGTCCTAAAATTACATCAGCAGGTCCTAAATCTTTCATATCAAAATTTTGAGACAGAAATGATTTGATATCATAAATAATATCCATGTCAGTACCAAAAATAAGAATGTCATCAACATACAGGCATAATATTACACAAGAGCTACCAATAGTTTTGCTATATACACATTTATCAGAATCATTAATAGCAAAACCATATGATAGAATTACCTTGTCAAATTTATCATGCCATTGCTTTGGCGCTTGTTTCAGCCCATAGAGAGATTTAATTAATTTGTATACCTTGTGTTCTTGCCCTGGAACAACAAACCCTTTAGGTTGTTCCATATAGATCTCTTCCTGTAAATCTCCATTCAGAAATGCAGTTTTTACATCCATTTGATGAATAAACAGTTTATGAACAGATGCAATGGCTATTAACTTTCTAATTGTAGCAATTCTTGTAACAGGAGAGTAAGTGTCAAAAAAGTCTACCCCTTCTCTTTGTTTGAACCCTTTAGCCACTAACCTGGCTTTGAATTTCTCAATAGACCCATCAGGTCTTAACTTCTTTCTGAAGATCCATTTGCAACCTATTGGTTTGCAACCTGCAGGAAGGTTAACCAAATCCCAAGTTCTATTTGATATAATAGAATCCATTTCACTATTTATGGCCTCTTTCCAAAATAAGGAATCGACTGAGGACATAGCCCCTTGATAAGATATAGGATCCTCTTCAACGAGGTAGGTGAAAAATCCTTCACCTAGGTTTGGATCTCGTCTTGTTCTTTTACTTCTCCTGGGTTCTACTGGGGTAATCTCCTCTAGTTGTGAACTAGAGGTTACAACAGGGACTTGTGTAGAAATAGAAGGACTAGAAATTCTATTTTTCAATGGAAAAATATTTTCAAAAAATGTAGCATCCCTAGATTCCATAACTGTGTTAGCATCAATACCATTTACCTCACTCTTAATTACAAGAAATCTATAAGCAGTACTATTTTTGGCATATCCCAAAAATACACAATCTACGGTCTTTGGTCCCAATTTTCTTTTCTTGGTATGAGGGACAGAATTAGCAAGGCACCCTCACACTTTGAAATATTTCAAAGATGGCTTTCTACCTCTCCAAAGTTCATAAGAGGTCTTATCAGTCTTTTTGAAAGGAACTTTATTTAAAATATGACATGCAGAAAGAAGGGCTTTCCCCCACAAATAATCAGATAAACCAGAGCTACCTAACATAGCATTAATCATATCAAGAAATGTTCTATTTTTTCTTTCTGCTACCCCATTCTGTTGAGGAGCATAAGGAGCAGTTACCTCATGTATAATGCCATGCAATTCACAAAAGGAGTCAATCTCGGCAGAGGTGTATTCACCCCCACGATCAGACCTAAGAATTTTAATTTTCTTCTCAAGTTGGTTTTCAACTTCAGCTTTAAAAGATACAAACTTACTGAAAGCTTCATCTTTAGTTCTAAGCAAGTAAACATGGCAGTATTTTGAATAATCATCTATAAATGTAATAAAATACCGTTTACCACTACGAGTGAGAATACCGTTCAATTCACAGATATCGCTGTGAATAAGCTCTAATAGCTGAGAACTCCTTTCAACAGAATGAAAGAATTTTCTGGGCTGTTTGGCTTGTATACATATCTCACATTTACCATTCCTGCTCATGTCAATCTTAGGAATCAATTGTAACTTAGACATTCTCTTTAAAGAGTTAAAATTGACATGTCCCAAACGACCATGCCAAACATCACAACTATCAGTATTATAAAAGAGAGCATTTGAATCAGAAGTAGAAGTGGATGCAATATTATTTAAACATGAATTTAATGTACTGCAAGGCATGTCCACAGAAAGTTTAAACAGACCCCTACATACATAGCCTTTCCCAATAAAGTTACCGTTCAGGGAGATTACAACTCGATCAGACTCAAATACCAGTTTGTAACCATGTTTATTTAGCAAATAATCAGAAATTAAGTTCTTGTTTACGTCCGGTACGTGCTGCACATTATGCAAAGGGAGAATCTTGCCCGAAGACAACTTGAGGTTCACTCTTCCCTTTCCATGCACTCTGGCAACACTCGAGTTTCCCATAGCTACTGATTCGCCTTCCTCAACCTGTCGGTAGGAGGAAAAAGAATCAATATTAGGGCATACATGGACATTTGCCCCTGTATCAACCCACCAGTCAGTAGGCTGATAAGAGGACTCAAAAACAGAACATACGGTTACAAACCTCTGATCATCGGTACCGATAGATTCGGTCCCGGCTATGATAACATGAGCCTGTGGAACAACAGTAGCGTCTGCAGGAGTTCGACGATCAGGATTCTGAAATCCCTGACCCTTCTTCCTGTGGCGGCATTGCCTAGCAAAGTGACCAGGCTTACCACAGTTGTAACATTCCCGCTTAGATCTGTTGTTTTTCCCAATCACAGCTCTTGGCTTAAGAAACTGTTTCTTTGCAGGGTTCCTATTCTGGGGGTTGTTCCTCTGTTGATAGGATTGGCCCTTAGGCTTTCCCTTGGTTTCAACAATGTGTAACTTTGCCTCGAATTCAGTACTTAGAGGTTCTTTGTCTCTAGTTCTACCTTCTTCCTCAATGCGAAAGGATACAAACAGGTCGTCTAAAGACATGGGTTCCTTTTTATGTTTTAGTTTTAAACCAAATTCCTTCCAGGATGGGGGAAGTTTATTAATGAAGGCAGCAATTAGAAACTTATCAGCAAATGGCATGTCTTTCTGAGACATCTCGTGTATGATAGTTTGAAGGGTATTAGTCTGTTCAACAACAGACTTCTCATCTACCATTTTAAACTCTAAAAATCTGTCAACAATGTAAATCTCAGAACCCGCTCCTTCATTTGAGTACTTTTTATCGAGAGCTTCCCAAAGCTCTCTGGACGTAGAGGTAGTGCAGTATATATCATAGAGGGTGTCAGAAAGACAACTGAGAATTTTACCGTGACAGATAAAGTATGTCTCATTGTAGGACTCTAATTCGTAGGTCCTGGCAGGTTCGTGTAAGTAAGGTTGGATTTCCGGTTCTTTGAAAACCTTAACCAGTTTCAAGCAAGTCAGCCAGTAGGTCATCCTATGCTGCCATCTTTTAAAGTTCAGGCCATCAAACTTCTCCGATTTGGAGGAGTTATGAATGTTGGTGGTCAGTTCTTCTACGGTGTTCATCTTGTAGATAGAAATTTTTTCAACCAGAAAATAGAAAATAGACAGAAGCTACATGGAAAATTCTATTCTAAGATTGTTGGTGAAACTCCTAAAAATACAAATTGGAAGATATAAAATTAAAGACAAGAAATAGTATAGGATTCGAGGCACGTTACACGCTGTCCTTAGAATAGAATTTTGCCCCACGAACAGAGCAGTGGGTTCCTGGCGATCTATCCCCGAGATACAACGAATCCTTCGATTCACTTCACCGTGCACCCGGTGGCGAATCCCACGAACGATCACAACCTTGCCCGAAGAATAGAAATTGGACGGAGGAGTTTTTGGAGGAATTAAGGTTCTGGTGTTTTCCTTTTCTTTTTCTTTTTCGTCTCTGTACGATTGTTGTTTCGTTCCGAACAGAGAGCGAGAGAGAGAGAAGGAAAAACTGATTTCTGTTCTGCAGATCTCAGGATCGTATCCTGGATATATCTCTCACGTAACATATCCCACTCTTTCCGTAACGGGATTACGTGAGAACGGTTCCGCGGAAGACCAGCAACCCACCAGACCAAATCAAAGGAAATAAAAAATAAAATAAAATAAGTTAAGAAATTACCTTTGTACCCATGTCCGTTCCGCTGCGCGCAAGCGTACAAAGTGCTAAGTGCGCGAATAATAAACGCGTAAAAACGCGCATTAAATCGCGCACCCGCTCGCGGGTTGGATGAGATCTAGCCCATCCCCTACAAAGCCCACTTACCCACTAAGAGGGGTAAAGCAATATATGGAAAGGAGAATGACTTCTCCTTTCCCATGTGGGACTAAAAGAAAGGAGTTGCTTTTGTTGAATCATATGGTAAACAAATCTAACAATTTCAACCTGCCCAACCATCCCACAACAATCTTCAGGCTTCAACCTCAGGTAGTCACAATGTCACGAATCACCCCCCTCTCCTTGGGAAATCAACCAACTAGTGGCAAGTCAAATCCGAACTCGAGTCGGACTCGAGTTCGCACTTCATCTCTGCAACATAACACACATCAGAGCATTCTAAAATCAATAAATTTGACTTGTCGTCCTCGAGCCACGGAAGGTTGATCCATTACAGACGAATCATCCTGAATATCCAATCTTATCGCCATAGAAATTATAGTAATCAGCTGATAAATTTTACCGTACATCTCTTCCTTCACAAGCACGGTGCAACCATGTATTACCCTCAGAATTGCACCTCTTACTAAAAATTCATATTCCGTAGTCTAATGCGCCCAATGATACGAGATTCTTGTGCATCTTTGGTACATATAGCACCAAGCAAGTCTCTGCATTATGCGATAATGCATCTTAATATTATACTATCCCTTCACTGACACTCCAACAACCCGAGTCATCACCCAAGTGAACAATACCAGTCTTTTTCTCCAAAGAAGTAAAGCAAGACACATCCGAACAAATATGTAACGAACTATCATAATCCAATATCCAACCACGAGTAGCTTCTTTATCCTAGAAAAATGTAAGCATATCGTCCCAAATGTCATCACGCACTTCGCCACTACTGCCCACCGCTACTTTTTCAACATCCTTCTCCACACACACTGCAGGCATTGTCTTATGATATGGTCGATTTCATGCAATCCGCCCTGCTTCCTTGATGTTGATCGAGATTGTGCTATTTCTGATCCCTTATCAAGAGATCTTCCTCTTCTGTCTGTCACCACCACCAATTGCTCACTCAGATACATGACTTTTCTGCAATTGATTAGATAAAAGTGAGGCAGTGACTTCCTCCAGCTTCACTGTATGCTTTCCATACATAAGTGTAGTTACAATGTGCTTGTACATAGAGGAGGGATGTGAGGTTAAACGCAACAGGGCCTTGTCTTCTTTCTCCACTTTTGTACCAACGGTGTGAATTGGTTCTGAAGTCCACTGAACATCGTAGGAGCCCCACCTCGCATGTGTCCCTGTCAGCCGATTAATTTTACCGCACTTTTCCTTCATAAACACGGTGCAACCTCTTACTAAAAATGCATAGTTCGTGGAGTCTGATGCTCCCAATGATACGAGATTCTTGTGCATCTTTGGTGCATATAGCACCAACCATGTCTCCGCATTATGCGATCATGCATCTTAATATATATACTATCCCTTCACCGATACTCTCACAAACCGAATCATCACCTAAGTGAACGAGACCAGTTTTTTATCCAAAGAAGTTAAGCAAGACGCATTCGAGCAAATATGTAACAAACTATCATAATCCAATATCCAACCACAAGTAGCTACTTTATACTAGAAGATCGTGAGCATATCATCCTAAATGTCATCACGCACTTGCGCCACCAATGTCTACCGCTACATTTTTAGGATCCTTCTTCTCCACATGCTACGGACAGTATCTTATGATATGGCCGATTTCTTGCAATGATAACATGTGCCGCCCTTCTTCCTTGATGTTGATTGAGATTGTGCTGCTCCCGATCCCTTGTTAAGAGACCTTCCTCTTCCGTATGTCACCACCACCAATTGGTCACTCAGATATATAACTTTTCTGGAATTGATTAGATAAAAGTGATGCAGTGACTTCCTCCAGCTTCATTGTATGTTTTCCATACATAAGTGTAGTTACAATGTGCTTGTACATAGAGGAGGGAAGCGAGATTAAAAGCAACACGGCCTTGTCTTCTTTCTCCACTTTTGTACCAACGGTGTAAAGTTGGTTCCAAAGTCCATTGAACATCGTAGGAGCCCCACCTCGCATGGTGTCCATGTCAGCCAATTAATTTTACTGTACTTTTCCTTCATAAACACGGTGCAACCTCTTACTAAAAATGCATAGCCCGTAGAGTCTGACGCTCCCAATGATACAAGATTCTTGTGCATCGATGGTGCATATAGCACCAACCAAGTCTCCGCATTATGCGATCATGCATCTTAATATATATACTATCCATTCACCTATACTCTCACAAACCGAATCATCATCTAAGTGAACGAGACCAGTTTTTTATCAAAAGAAGTAAAGCAAGACGCATTCGAGCAAATATGTAACAAACTATCATAATCCAATATCCAACCACAAGTAGCTACTTTATACTAGAAGATCGTGAGCATATCGTCCTAAATGTCATCACGCACTTGCGCCACCACTGTCTACCGCTACATTTTTAGGATCATTCTTCTCCACATGTTGCGGACAGTGTCTTATGATATGGCCGATTTCTTGCAATGATAACATGTGTCGCCCTTCTCCCTTGATGTTGATTGAGATTGTGCTGCTCCCGATCCCTTATTAAGAGACCTTCCTCTTCCGTCTGTCACCACCACCAATTGGCCACTCAGATATATGACTGGAATTAATTAGATAAAAGTGATGCAGTGACTTCCACCGGCTTCATTGTATCATTTCCATACAGAAGTGTAATCACAATGTGGTCGTACGTAGAGGAGGAAAGCGAGGTAAGAAACAACAGGGCCTTGTCTTCTTCCTCCACTTCTGTACCAACGGTGTGAAGTTGGTACCAAAGTCCATTGAACATGTATTCTAATAGATTTTCATCATCATTCCATATATTAGTTGCTTCATGTAGAGTCTTGTCGTGAGAGACTTCGTGATGTAAGCTTCTCTAGCTTTTCCCAAAATCTGACTGTAGTTTCTTTCTCTCTGAGTTGAATAGAACACTGTCGGCCAAATACCATCCGATATAACTCATAGTCTTTATTTCTATGTCATCCACTCGTCACCCTTTCTTATCCCCAACAAGACTTTTTGAATGCCTTGTTGCATTAAAAGAACTTTGATCCTTCTATGCCACAGTATAAAGTTCCTTTGTCGTCGAACTTCTCCACCTTGAACCGTCTGAGCATTACCGTAGTCTTCGTCGTCATTTGTCGATCTTCAAGATCTTCAACTGAGGCTCTAATACCACTTTGTTGGGAATACCGACAGAATATATTCTCAAAGATCCGTGTCCACGATGCACCGACACCTACAACGCCAAATACGGTGGCCGACTCTTGCAGAAAATCAAAAATAACAAAATAAAAGATAAAGACGCAAGGAAGATAAGTGAAAACCTATAACCGATAAAAATCACCGGAAAGCGAGATCATAACTTTAAATATCAAGTTTACAAGACTTTCTAAGATACATAAATTCAGCCACAAAAGTAATAAGGAGTACAAGAAATTACAAGAAAGAATTTACCGAGAAAAAAATCCGAGAGAAACCGCTCGAGAAACTCCAAGAAACCGAGAAACTGAAAAGTTTCCATAAAGCACAAAACCTTTATTTATTTTTTCCTTCTCTTTCTTTTTCTCTCTCCTCTCTATTTCTTCACTTCCTTCTTCCCTTTTGCTCTTTGTGGTTGCCACGCCACTAGCTCAAGAACAAGCACCAAACAAGCCATTATATATATAATATATAAATACATCAAATTCTAACAAGGATTAGCCAAACTTGGGCTATTGGTTGCTTCTTGCCAACAGCTAAAATAGCAAAGCCTTAACCCACATAAATGGATTATTGAACAAGTCCTTATTAGAATAGGACCATGACTAAGTGCTAATCCTAATTGGAACTTGATCCAATTCCAACAATATGTACTGTTAAGCATGTCCTTGTAAGCAAAACCGAAAATTTAGGCATATAGATTTCATTTTGAGAAGAAAGAACCGAGTGACCTAAGGGATTGACTAGATGTACTGATATCAGCCTTCATAGTTCTACGTATTCTCGAACTGCAAGTAATTCTTTAACATTATGGATGTGGTACAACAATCCTAAAGTACATTAACCATACAACTCTCTCTGATGACCGAGTCTCCAACAATATGCTATCTGTCAAGGCTTTTGCTTGCTGACAACAAATCTACTACAAGAATGGAAGAACAGACGCTTCAAGAAACCACGGATACGACATGGTGACACAGACATGGCAGCTATTTTGGTGTGTCCTAGTGCATTTTGAGTATCCAGGTTGTGTCTCATATGTGTTTGATACGACCGACCAAGATTTTGGAAAGTTCGTGCTTCCTAGCGTATTAAACACTCCAAAATACACTATGTATTAATCGTGTCGTGTCATGTTCGTGTCTATGCAACATAGACTAGAAGTTTCTTTTAACTTGACATCAAATTTTTAAACCAATCATCATCATTATCCAAGCCTTTTTCCATCATAATGGGGTCGGCTATTGAACATAAGAAAGTCCCATACAAGATTTGAAAAGTTTTATGACCGACTTTTAACCTGATGACAAAATTCTCTACGTTGGTGCCAAACTCCTAGCCGACGTAGTTACAAGCATGAGAGAGCCATGCTATAAAACCTAGGTGGACAATCGATAGGTAGATAAAGCTACATTTTGGATTGCAGTTTAAAACTCATGCAAATAAGAAACACCCTCTTCAAGTTCCCATAAACTATAAATAGTCTAGACAAAGAGGTAAGATGACACAATTTGCTATGGATAATTGATTCATCTATGACACATTACGCAAAAGAGTTAAGGAGAATCCCATAAAAGATATAACTATACAAGATAACGATGGTCCGTAATGAGACTTAAATTTACTGCCAATAAGATTATATAAGTTATTCTACATTTAACAATGCCACCTTATTCATCAACCTAAAACTATAATAGCTTCTGTCTGGTTTGGTGTATGAGACATGCCTACCTGCTCAAATCAACAAATATTTGGAATGCAGAACCATATATAGTTCCAAGAAGAACCTAATACCATTGTTAGTGACATAAACATAGCTTTACCTCTGCCCTGAAAATAGTTAATGGAGCATTGGGGGACATGGATTTCTTGTCAGCAGGAATCAGCGACTGCAAGAGGCACACCATTGATATCCACTGCCCTCTGTTTAGTGAATCTCCAACAAACATCAGCCTTTTGCCTCGGAGCTTCTCCAACATTTCTGTCCCATTCCACCTTCATAAGATTCAAAAACAAAGAGGCATGAGTGTGTCCACAAACAATGAAGCTGCAGCTAATACTACTTTAATTTAGTTCCATTGTATGTTTACAAATAAAAGTGTGGAAATAACAGTTAGTTAATCAACTCAATTAATTTCATTAGGCACTTAGGATAAATATACAGAGGACAAAAAAGTGGATGGCTATTCAATAGCTAGAAATAACAACTAGAAAATAGCTTGCAAAGATAAAAACATAAAACAAAAAAATAAAACATTCTTCTACATTTCCCTGAAAGATGGAGTGTAACTGCTCCAATCCGAATCCGGATACTTTTCGTATCTCTGTAATTCGTCAAACCCGTAATCCTAATTTCCCTATTAAGCAAGAATTTAAATCAAACATTTTATTAAATCCTATTTCCAAATTATTAAAAACAAATAGTTTTTTCCCAATTCAGTTAGTATTAGCAATTCAAATAAGAATTTACATATTAAATTTTATTATCTAACTTAATCCTTTCTTTCTTTAATTTCCTTTTTTCCTTTTCCTAAGAATTTCTAGGTAGGTAATTAACTAAATCCTAAGATTAATCCCTATTCCCAACTAATGATGTGACTTATCGGCTATTTCCAAAGTCACCCATGGCAAACACTCACCATCAGCTCCCCTCTCATTCTCTCTTACACTACCTACACTCGTACACATAGCAACTCACCCCACCCCATTTACTACAAAAAGGCCATACACTTTAATAAGAAACTACTCTCCAGTCCCATTTCCATGGCTCTTCCCTGCAAAGCTGAACCCGACAACCCCATCTCCCCTTCTGCACTCTCTGTGCAAAGACCACAGACCCTCCTACTCCTCCTACTTCATTTTCATATTCTTCTTATACCCCATCTTAAACCCACAGCTTCTTCTCCATTCTTCATTCTCTTCACCTTCTTCTTAACTTCAATCTTCTTCATTTTTCTCAACCTCACACCACCCCTCCGCCCACCTTGCCCTCAATATTCATGGCTGCTGAGACCACGTAGGTGTTCGCCGGACCCACGTAGGCGATCCCAACCATTTGACGGCAACCCCTGAGTCCCCCCAAGCTTAACCTCCATTTTCAAAAATAATTAGCCTTTAACAATTAATTATTACTAAATATAACTAGTAGATAAATTCTCTAAATTAAGAGTTTAATTAAGGATTTAAATTAGATGACATCAACGTTTACCGCGTCATGACATCATTGCTTACATCATCATCCCCTATAACATCATATCATCCCCTATGACATCATCGCTTACATCACCATTCATTCCCCTAAACCTATGACCTCACCCATGACATCACCTAACCCTATGACCTCACATATGACATCACCCTTCTCTACACACACCTCCCTCCACACATTTCTTTCTCCACACACTTCCCTTCTACACACTTCTCTCCTCTACACACTTCTCATGACGTCACCCATGACATCACACCCCCAACTCCCCTCACATGTCCTTATCCAACCATCTTCTTACACCTCGCCATCCCCACATGTCCTCACCCAATTCCTTCCTTTCATGACAGCAGAGACAGCAGCAACAGTAGTGAGTAGCAGTTGCAGCAGTAGCTGCAGCATATAGCAGTAGCAGCAGTGTACAGGTGTGTGCAAGTTTGAGTGTTGAAAGTGAGGGTTATGTGTACTAGTGATGAGTGTCAAGTATGTTTGAAGGATAGGTAAGTACCAATGTGTCAGTGAGTGTGTTATAAGTGAGTGTCAAGTATTTGATATGTATTAGTATATATATAGATTTTATTAGATACTAGAGAGTATCATAATGAATAGTGAGTCTACTATCAATTTGATACTTGAGTACCATGGTAAGAAGTATCCACGAGATACGCTAATACCTTGAGGGTATGTAGCAAGGTATTAAGGTATTGACATATATATATATATTGATACATGTTAGGATACCTACCTAGCAAACCAAGTTAAGATAAGAAATGGCCTAGGAAACCCAAAACCAAGTAAAAAAATTTACTTTGTTTTATTTCACCATTTGACACATATATTCATAATATAGGTTATTTGGACTCCGTCACAGACTCTTAACTTATTTCATCAGCATTGGACCACAAGCAAGTATATTCTCTAATAGTTTTATTTACTTGATAGCTGCTATAATACATGTTGTTAAATTATGGGTTAAGTTGAGTTTAGTCCCACATCGGGTAGACTAATAGTTTTATTTCATCAGCATTAGCCTCTCCTATATAATGTACTCCCCTCTCCTCTTAATGAATTAATCTATCATTCTCATTCTACATGGTATCAGAGCCATAACTCATCCACCTCTCTCACTCTACCCCAAACCCTAGCCGCCAAACCCAAACCCCCCTTCATCCCCCCTCCCCCGCCTCCTGCCACCCGCCCCCCTTGCCCGCTTCCTTGGCGCCCCCCTGCCTCCCTGCCGCCAGTCCCCCCTGCCAGCCAGCCCCCCCCCCCCCCCGTCTCCCTGCCGCCAGCCCTAACCCTCAACGTCCGCCCCTCCTTCCTGTCTGAACCCTAATTTCAAAAAAAAAATTCGTATATCGAAGCCAGAGGGTAAACAATATTTTTTTTGCACAACCTCTGTTCCTAGATTACGACTTCATGAGCGTATATAGAAGCCAAAGGGTAGACAACGATTTGTTTGCACAACCTCTGTTCCTATATTACAGTTCTAGGAGTTAACAAATAGTAGACAAGTTGCTTGTTTACATGGATCTTTGTTTCTGTCCTACTCTGATATCCACATCAGGATCTACACAAAGAGTGACATGGGTTACGTCTGTGACCTGGCTTGTGTGATCCCCATACGATATCTACTTTCCATGCGCGTGCCGGTTCTGGCCACGTTGATAGCACATCGGTAAAGTTGATGTGATTATTGGGGTTGGAAAGATCCAGCAACAGTCGAATCAAGTGCAAGATGACTAACACTGATGCAACTAGCAGTGCTACTAATACCGGTGTCGGGAACACATTGGCGGGATCAACGGGCACTGGCACGACAATTTCTTCGATTCGACTCGTCGATCGGCGGTTGGACGGACCAGATGGCTACTCAACATTGCGAAAGAAGATTGAGAAAATACTTTGGGGAATACGGTTGTCCAAGCATCTGACTGACAACCCTCCGGAAATGACTGATCTCACATTTGAGCGGTGGGAGAGATGATAGTCGACTGTTTACACAGTTGATGAACTCAATGGAACCATTGGTGGAGGACACGGTTCAGAACACGGACTCGGTAAAAGAGTTATAGGAGGTCCTATAGATGGAGTTTGATGAAAAACACGACTTGTCTCGTATCTACGACTCGGTCGTCAACGTCTATAGGGCGGAACAGGACAACAAGTCTCATAAGGATCACTTCCGGACCTTTAAGGCAATGGTCAATGAAGTTGACCGTGTATTACCTCTAACGACGGATATCAATGAAGCAAGGGCTCAACGGGAACAACTTCATGTCATGACATATCTTGCCTCTCTCCGTCCTGATGTAGACTCAGCTCGCTCTCAGATCATTGTTGGAGATAAGGTTACATCTCTCTAATGGAAGCTCATTTTCGTGTCCTACTGGCAGCAAAGGTCGTCGAGATCTCTCTAAGTGATTCTCCCGCTGATCGATCTGCTCTGGGAGCAGCTCGTACTGGATTTCGTGGTGGTCGTGGTGAACGATTTGGTGGCCGGAATGTTGACCGTGATGGTGGACGAGACATTGGCGGTCTTGATGGAGGTCGACTACGCACCTGCTTCAACTGTGGTCTACAGGGTCATTTCCAGTAGCAGTGTACTAAAACTCTTGCCGCCAATGTCACCTCAGATATTCCTGATCTTGGCGGCCGATCCGTACAAATGACTGATGAAGCATATGCAGACTTTGTTGAGTTTCAAGCTCAACGTCGAGGTGAAGCTTCTACTTCTGGGTCCACCGCATATACTCAGCGGCATGTGTGGTACAGTCGAAGCAGTAGGTCCTTGATTCTGGTGCGTCTGCTCACTTGACAGACGACGCAGGTATGATACGAAATTATATATCGGTTGGTCGTATGTCAAATATTACATGTGCCAACGGTGGTTCGCTGACAGTCCGAGGAAAAGGATTTACCCATCTTTCTTCGGGATTGTCACTACATTTTGTATTACATACACCTGAAAATCCATTCAGTTTACTCTCAATTAGTCGGATTACTCGTGATATGCATTGCTCGGTAACATTCTTTCTTGATGGTTGTGTTTTTCATGACCTAAAGACTGGAAAGACTATCGGTAAGAGGCGTGTGGCTGGAGGCTTGTACCTGTTTAACGAACCTTCCTCTGTTGTCTGTGATGGTGTGAAACTTGATCCTTTTAAGTTACACTGCTGGTTATGACATCCTTTTGTCCAAGTACTCCAGAAAATGTATCCATCTTTAGATGCTTCATGTTCTTTTTATTGTGAGTCATGTAGTTTGGCTAAGCATCACCGGATTTCCTATCCGGTCAGTCAAAATAAAGTTGCTTCCGCTCCTTTCGAGTTGGTGCATTCCGATATATGGGGACCTTGTCCGATTGAATCTGTGATGGGATTCAAGTACTTTATTACCTTTGTTGATGACTACCCGCGTGTTACTTTTGTTTATCTCATAAAAAATTGCTCCGAATTATTTAACATTTGGTGCAATTTTTATGCGAAAATCAAAATACAATTTGGTGTTCCGATTAAATACGTTCGCAGTGACAATGGTCGTATGTCTCGTGAGTTTGTTTCACATCTCTCTCGGAATGGCATCATCCACCATACTTCATGTCCTTACACACCACAAAAGAATGGTGTAGCTGAACGCAAGAATCGTCACCTCTTAGAAACAACGCGTGCTCTTATGTTCCAAGCACGTACTCCAAAAAAGTTTTGGTCGGATATCGTTCTCACGACTTGCTATCTAATTAATCGCATGCCGTAGTCTGTTCTTAATGTTATACTCCCTTCTTTCGGTTATATCACAAACGAGAGCCATTTCATTTCTCTCTGAATCTTTGGTTGCTTGTGTTATGTTAGGGATACCCGACCAACTCTTTATAAACTAGATCCAAAGGCTATCCAACATATTTTTCTTGGGTATCCTAAAGATCAGAAAGGGTATCGATATTTTTTTCCAGTCTTGAAGCGATATTTTTTCTCTCGGGATGTTACCTTTGTTGAAACTGAGTTTCCTCCACTTCCACAAACTACTGATCCGACTACACAAGTTTACCCAGAAGATGATTTCTTGTTGTTTTCTGTTCAAACACAACAACCCCCGTAAGGGTGCCCTCCCCTACTGAGCCAGTCTCCCGATCCGATGGTTCGCACACACCGGCTCCGTCGATACCAGCATCGCCGGAACGAGTTTCGCCGATAGTGTCTGTGGACACAGCGCCTTCATCCTCCTCTAGTTCTACTGATTTGCTTCCGCCTGATCCGCCAACTCGACCTCGTCATACATGTCGTGATCATCCATTGTACGTTCACAATTACAAAGGGCTTGCGAGCCATACTCAATCATTGGTGGCAACTATTGATGGGATTTAGATTCCCAATTCTACAAAAGAGGGTCTTAAACATTCCTGCTGGCGTGCTGCTATAGAAGAGGAAATAAAAGCACTTCGGGGGAACCATACAAGGAACTTGGTTTATTTACCTCATGGTAAGAAGGCAGTGGGTTGCAAACGGGTGTTCAATATTAAGGTAAAACCGGATGGCACTCTTGATCGCCTGAAGACTCGTCTGGTAGCAAAAGGTTATTCTCATACTTATGGTGAGGATTATTTTGAGACACTCCCCAGTTGCTCGAATGACCTATGTGCGCGTCCTCTTGGCCTTAGTTGTTCGCTATGACTGGCCTTTGCTACAGCTGGATATCAATAATGTATTTCTTCATGGAGATCTTAACGAAGAAGTATATGTGGACACCAGACGCCTAGCGCCTAGGCGGCCGCCTAGACCGCCTTTTAAAACAGTGACTATTGGGATCGGGATGTGACAGCTAGTAAATAAGAACTAGGTAAGAATTTACAAAGAGGGAAATATGAAACATAAACAAAGCATTCTTCTACAAGAAGTAATATTATATCTTCCTAATGAGAACTACCCAAATAATTGGCGAACATTAAAAATAATAAAATCGTAAAAGGTAAATGTTCTTACATAGGTATTGTATTGGACTTGCCTTGATTCACTTAAAAGGGAATCATCTTATCAAGTCCTAGTGCATCCTCCTACTAATTATCCAATGTGGGACTAAACACTTATGTAACTAACTCTTTATAATGCTAGAAAACCGTGTGAACCTGGGTAGGGTACTAAACCAGACGTGGACGTGAGACACAAACCGACAAACCTTAACCAGAAGGACCAACAAGCTACAGCAGAAACTTGTGATTGGAGCACAATCTTCCTCCAAGTATACTTACAAAAAAGAAAGTCTGATTAATAAAATAGAGGGACCTTAGTTGGCCAAATATCTTATCCATGTTGGCTTTTATTAGGGAATATCATGCTACAATTACAATATCTATAGGAAATTAGTTGATCCCATTAAACATTTTGATGGGAGTGAAACTAAGGAAAAGAGAGTGGAGAGAGGAGACGAGAAATAAGAGATGAGAGTGCAACATGATAAAATTCTAAGTTGCATCTCATGTATTTATATTAATATATGGTATAAATACCCGAGTAACTATTTGATTGTACCTAAATAAGAAAATTTATGACTTATGACTCTTAACATCCCCCCTTAAAGTGGAGCATAAAGATCCGAACATGTTCAGCTTGCTACATAAATCAGAAAATAGACTACAAGTTGTTGGTGAGAAAATCACCCAACTGAGTGACTATTTGTTTCTTCACCAACAAATCACGAATAAAATGACAATCCACTTCGATATACTTAGTGTGCTCCTGAAAAACGGGATTACTTGCGATGAAAATTGCTTATGTACTATCACAATACATATCCATAGTGATAGGAACCATAACCCCCATTTCATAAAGAAGAGACCGCATCTACGTCATCTCAGAGGTTGTATGAGCCAAGCACAGTAGATCGAGCAACCTCGTTTCCAAGAAAATAAAGAAGATCAGTGTTCTAAAATTCGCTATATAAATTCGGTGCGGAAGAGGGGCACCTAGCGCCTAAGGCCTAGGCCACCTAGACGCCGAACATGTATCAGATTTTTTTTCCTCTTATTTCCTTATAACAACTCATATAGTTTTATATCATAATGAAACACACTTAATAAAGAAATCATCAACAGGTTTTCTATCATTATCATGATTCATGAAGACATCATCAATATTATTCCATAATAAAACACACTTAATAAACAAACCACCATATCTATAATACAAATTAAAAAATTTAATGTTCTAAATCCAAATCCAATCTTAAAATCCAAACAACATCTACAATACAACTAAGCATAAAAAAAATCAAATAATCTTAATATCCGAACAGCCGCATAAGGCGTCTAGACGCCGAACAAAACCGAACAAGCCGCACAACCGCATAACACTACCGAATATGGAGTTTTCGATTCTGCCTAGGGGTGCATAGCACCTAGGCCGCCAAACAGGACAATTTTTAGAACACTGAAGAAGACATAAATCTTAGTATAAATTATAAAACTGATGACTAAGATAAGCCTTCAAATCGAAATTACCAACATAGTCACTCCCAGATATAATTATATCATCAACATAAACAATCAACACAATAACACCAACTGTAGAAGATCGACTAAACATTTAATGATCTGACATAGTGCGTCGAAACCTATAGTGAATGAGAACTGAACTGAACTTATCAAACTAAGCTCGAGAAGATTATTTTAGCCCATATAAAGTCATCTTCAATCGACACACCATATTGTCACTATAGGACACAACATATCCGGGTAGTAGATCCATATAAACCTCCTCATGTAAGTTACCATGCAAAAAAAATATTCTTGATATCCAAGTGATACATAGGTCATTGGCGATTAACCGCCACAGAGATAACAATGTGAATTGAATTCAACCGACCATAGAAAAGAGTCTCCACATAATCAACACTATAGACCTGGGTATACCCTTTGCAACCAACGCGCCTTAAGGTGCTCAACAGAATTATCTAGATGATACTTAGCATTGTACACCCACATACAACTCACTATTTGTTTACCAACGAGATGTGAGGTAGACTCCCAAGTCTAGTTTTGATACAAAGCAGATATCTCATCATTCATTGCATGTTTCCACGCTTGCTTACAAGTGTTAGGAATGGAAATAGAAAAAGACAAGACAGCAAAAGCATGTAAAGAATGAGGAGCACGATGTAAGAAAACATAATATGAGATGGGATGCTTAGTGGTACAACTACCACTACATTTCCTGAAAATGCGGTGGAGTGATCCGGATCTTCGAGCATAAAAGATGATGTAATGGGGGCTAAATCACGTAAAATAACATGTCTGTCCTTGAATCTTTGGTAAACTTGTAAAGAATGAGCAAATATAAAAGTGGTTCCAGGAATGACCATAAGTGGTATGGAAGATACTAAATCTGATGTGAACGGAAGAGGATGGTCCCTTGAAGGAAAGAAAAGAGTTGACTCAAAGAAGGTAACATATGCAGTGACGTAATATTTATGCGACTGAAGACTCTAACAATGCTAACATTTTTGAGTTCGTTAATTACTGAGGAAGAAACACTTGATAGATCGAGGAGTCAACTTCTCTTGATTATGTTCCAAGTTGTGAACAAAAGTAGCATACCCAAACACACGATGAGGTAAAGAAAAAAGAGAGACACCTGAATGTAACGTTGAGAAGGAGACTTGTTATTCAACACAGAAGATACGCAATTATCAAATAGCATGTAGTAAGAACTGCATCTGCCCAATATTATTTATGGACATGTATATTAAACATCAAAGTACGAGCTACATCTAAAAGATGCCAGTGTTTGTGTTTCCATTTTGCTAAGAGTTATGGACACAAGTAGTCTGATGAATAATGCTAAGATTAGAACAAAAAGAAGTCATAGACGATAGAGTAAACTACAAAACATTATCAGAACGTAAAATTTTAATGTATTTATCAAAATGAACATAAATTTCATTATAAAAGTTAGGATAACACATGGAAACTCATATCGCTCTTTTATTAAATATAACCAGGTCATTCGGAAATAATCATCAACAGAAAACAAAATACTAAAATTCTTTCAGATTTTTTACTTTAGAAGGACAACAAATGTCAGTATAAACAAGATCAAGATCAAGATCAAAGAACTACAACTGACGACTCTCAACACGACAAGAAAACGGACTACAGTGATGCTTTGCCTAACTGACAAGCTTTACATTCTAAAACAGAAATAAAACTCAAATCAGGAACAACTTGGCACAACTTAGCCAAAGACGGATAGCTCAAACAATAATGGCACTAAAACGAAGAGATAAAAATTAAAGTCAGAGCCATTTTAGGTAAATCCAAATAATACCTTCCATCTCTTTCATGTCCTGAATAAATATCGTCTTCGCCTTGAGGTCCTGAAAAATACGCGAATTATGAGAAAATGTTACGGAAGAGTGAAGTGATTTGGTTAACTGGCTCACAGATAACAAATTGAAAGAAAAATTAGGCACATATAATGAATCAGATAATAACAGTGATTGGATAGGATGGATGACACCTTTTTTCCATCACATGACGAGTAGACCCATCAGCCAATATAATGTTATGTTTCATTGGAGAGCAATTATGAAAGAGAGAAATTATACCAGACATGTGATTGTAGAATCATAGAAAATGCTAAGATTTAAAAGTCACTCTTAAGTGTAAGAGTGCAACTTGGCCTCCCTAATGCGTTTACGCGCAGAGTGCTTCCGCGCGTAAATCATAGCATTTACCTACGTTGAGGAGTTCATCAGTTGCCAAGCTCAACACTGAGAGAATTTTTCATGTGGCAAACGTAGAAGGTTCCAGTGCCAAATTTTTAATAATGAGCTAAGTTTCTCATCATTTAAGAACAGAAGCACTCTGTGTTAAAGAGCTGTAATATTTAAATGAAGATTCATCAACACTACATGCTTCACAAAAAAGACTCCATGTAGAAGACATACATGACAAGTGCGCAAGTGTGTCAGGGTGAAAGTGTTCAAGATTGTCATGTTTAAGCGCATCAGTGTCCTGCTCTGAAGAGTTCCTCTGCTTAAGAGCTCGGTCTTAGCCCAACAATGATCTGTGATGAAGACTTGTCACGTTTAAGTGCTCTACGCTGAGACGTCGTTTCATATTCTCTAATAAAGACAGGAAAATGATTACTAATGCTTCGAATCCCGAAGCGTGCGTTGCTTTTAATGTGATTTGTTACAGAAGTCGACGTGATTATCATGATTATGCCGTAATAATGGGAATTAATGCTATTCCTCGTAAACTGATGCCACATGGCGTGCGGACAGTGATTTGCAAGTACGCTTAAGTCGATTTAGATTTAGAGTTTGTCCAATAAAGACATAATTTCAGCGCGGAGGCATTTTGCGCTAAAAGGAGTGAAATAATACAGTTTTCTCATTTTTGCGCCCAAAAACAAACAGTCAACCGTTATAGTATGAATTTGCCATAAATATCTCGGTTTTTGTGTTGCCAAGACATCGAAGCATCGATTCTTGAGACGTCTTGTTGTTGTTTTCTGTCCTCCATAGTGTTGTGAGCCCAGAAACTTAGCAAAAGTTTTCGTCTTTGCATCGGATCGTCAACGGAGTATAGCGATCACGCACCGATCGAGCCTCCACCACTGCACTCTTCATATCTCAATCTTCTACTTGTACTTAGAATTTTCTAATAATTACAAGTTATAAAAGAAATTTTTTGTAGTAAGCGAGTAATAACAAATTTTAGTCAAAAGAAACTCCCTTTCTTTTCTCGACGAAAATAGTAAGAGCTTGCTCCAGAGTCAATGACCAAAAAGGTGGATGGTGATTAAGTTACCACAAATGTCGGATTACTTATATGTGACATGGTTGCAGTAGGTTGGAAGGTGGTACTAGAAGCGCGTTCAACTTCTAGAGGATATGTTCAAGTGAATTGGAGGTATCGAAAGTTGAAGTTTGATTAGAACCAGAAACATTATGTCCAAGAACAAAAATGGTGACATATGAGTGCATGTTTTCATCGTATATGTAATGTACTCGGTTTATCCTACTTGTCCCAATAGTACTCTTCGACGTGGACGAACATGACACAATAGTTACACTCCCGACATACCACGACCACCAACACGTGCACCATCATCTCTACCACTACGGCTACCATCACTATGACCATCACCATGGCCACCACCACGACCACCAATACTAGTAATTAAGACAGAAGAGTTGTTACTCGGTACCACAGAACTATGTCATAGAAAAGAACGATTGCAACAAGAAGGTATCTACCACTGTAGGTAACTGATCTCCAACAAGAATCTGAGCCTTATAAGGTTCAAGTGCAGAATCCAAGCTAGTTAGGATGAGCGAAATATGGAACTCATCCTTCTGTTGTTGAGCTTCCTTCAAATTAGTATTAATCAAATGATACTACAAGAGTTCCTCATATAAAGCCTTTTTTGAAGTCAAATACTCATTCACGAGCTTCCACTCTGATTTGTATTAGACAGCAACTCGTACAATTCATAGATGTGGGCCACATAGTAGGCTAATTTAGTGTTAGCAATATATTAGTGTAGTGGAGTTGCTCCAACTGTGTAAGAGGTGTTAATCGGTTCTTAAGTCCGTGCATCCATTTTTTTTTAAATTAATATACTTACCCTATTTTTCATATATATATATATATATATATATATATATATATATATATATATATATATATATAACACTAAAATAGCCTACTATGCGGGCCGCATCTATGAGTTGTACGAGTTGCTGTCTAATACAAATCAGAGTGGAAGCCTGTGAATGAGTATTTGACTTCAAAGTATATATATATATATATATATAACACTAAATTAGCCTACTATGTGGCCCACATCTATGAGTTGTACGAGTTGTTGTGAGTATTTGACTTCAAAGAATATATATATATATATATATATATATATATATATATATATATATATATATAACACTAAATTATCCTACTATGTGGCCCGTATCTATGAGTTGTACGAGTTGTTGTCTAATACAAATCAGAGTGGAAGCCTGTGAATGAGTATTTGTCTAATATATATATATAATATATATATTATAGATGCGGGCCACATAGTAGACTAATTTAGTGTTATATATATATATATATATATATATATATATATATATATATATATATATATATATCCGGAAAAAAAATGGAAAATACCTATAATTCATTCTTTTTCAAAAATCAAGGAGGGGCTTGAGCCCCCCTGCTTTCCATGTAGATCCACCCCTCTTGACAACACTATCATCCAGCCATATAATGGTCACAGCCTTTTTAAACTATCAAAAGCACTGCCTCATCAAATAAATCGAGATTGTAGCCATATATTGTGTGATATCAACTATCCAACATTGCTTTGACCAATACAAACCTGTGACCATTTCCTTTGATCATCTCCAAGTTTCACATATTTTATCACTGGTCTAATTGAAGCCTATAAATCTAGAACTCCTGGGTGCCATACCCTAGTGGATCCTTGCATCGTATCCTCACATGCAAACCTAGCGTTTAAGGCAGACTCTTGTATACTTGACCACAGAGAACTAACATGAAGATAGTGGATGACGGCGGCAAAGGTAAACCTCCTTGCTAGCTCATTCATCAGCTAATGGTACTAGTGCATCAACATCAGACACCAATGCATGGCACTTGTGTGGCTTGACAGTGTTTTTCTCTCAATGTAAGGCGTGTACTATGTTCTAATGCCAATAGTTGAATGAGTTGGAAGGCTTTATAACAAAATACATGATGCTTGGGAACTAAACTCCCACACATGTTCTGAAGAACCTAGTTATTGTTGCAATATGACATCGCATGTGTTATAGATGTTTAGTTGCATGCAACAATTGAAGCTGAAAAAGATAAAATTAATTAGTGAAAAGGCAAGAAGGGTTAGCAAGTGACGAATGAAATATTGGGTTCATGCGACATAGGAGATTGGAACTAACCATAATAACTAATTTAACATGGTTGTCATTCATTAACAGTCTGCAAGTAAAGTTCCGGTTATTTTTATTATAACTGTACTTGTAAGTAATTTGGCATAAAGAGTGTGTTAAATTGACTGCCAAGTAGCTTTTACTTGCAAACACATCATTTTCCATTGTTTGGTGAAGTTGCATTGCAACATATGTTTGGATATGAATATTTGCCTTTTGCTAGATAACAGACAAAAAGTCATGATAGAAATAACTATAACTTTACCTGCAATTTGTTACTGGTGGGCATCCTCCTTAAACTCATCATTTGTTATGAATGGTTTCAATCTCCTTTTGCCACATCAAACAAATATATAACTAATTACTTGCTAAACCTTTATGTCATTCTACTAATTAATCTTGTCCCTTTTCCTGTCACATATAACCAAATACCTTAAGTTCAGATGTACTTGCCGCAAATATTTTGGCACTGCAACAACTACAGGGAACACAACGGCCTTAAAGGCTTAAAGTGCATATTCACTTGCACTCTTATGTTGAATACAATCAATGTTCTCCTAGACAGCATAACATTCATAGCAAGCCAGATTATATTACAGCCATCATAACCAAACCATTGTAAGTTTATAACCATTAATAATCTCCTAAAACCCAATTCACCATTCAAACAAAGATTTCACTCTCTTTCCAAACAAATGTCTCAATTTAATGTAGACACAAGCTTGCACTCTTTCCCTTTCGTGTTAAACATTTAGACCGAGAGATAATGAAGACAAACACATTCCATGTCTAGACAGATAAAATTGTAACTATGCAAATGTAAACATTTTTAATATAGACCTCTTCAAGTCACAGCCATGAGGTTGCCACCGCCAGTTCTGGTAGTCTATATCTGGACGGCCGTGCTTCGTGCAGGCCAACTGATCCGACATGTATGGACACCCTCCCTCATCATACAATGGGTGTGATACATTATCATACACCCATCTTCCTGAGAACAAATCACACATTTCGTCCTGCCTGATACTATCCCTCCTCTCAAATGTGGCGCTCTGCCGGCCGTTGAAAGCCCTTGTGGAAGTGCAAGCCTTCGCCCAATCTGAAGAATCTAATAAAATAAAAACCTATTTCAGCACTGAGGCCAAAATTCCACACATAACCAACAAAGTTCGACTAGGAGCATGAATAAAGTTGTTAAATTGATTTGAAAAATGTAATCAACAAGGTGTGAACTTGGAGCTCAATCAAGTTAGAAATCCAGCAAGTCCACATCAGTTCAACTCCACGATGTTTTTATTTACTTAAGAACAATGACCCATTTGAGCACTGAGCCCAAAAATCCATATAGAACTAACAAATCATCAATGCAAAAGAAGTCCCTTGAGTTAAAGAGCTAAGAAAATCTATAGACACAGTCAACACTAAACTTCAAATACAATCAGCAAGGTTTGTACTCGAGTGTCAATCAAGTTACAAAATCCCTCAAGTCCACATGGTTCAACTCCACAATGTATTTATCTAGTGAGAAAACAATGACCCATTGATCACTGAGTCTAATATTCCATCTAAAACAAACAAATCATCAATATAAAAGAAGTCGCTTGAGTAACTTCAGTCCAAGAGCTAAGAAAACATGGATACAGTCAACAAGGTTTGGACTTGGAGAATATAGGTTAGAAACCCCTCAACTCCACATGGTTCAACTCCCCAATGTATTGATCTAGTGCAAAAACAATGACCCAATTGAGCACTGAGTTCAAAGATCCATATAAAACTAATAAATCATCAATAAATGAAAAACTAGATACAATCAGCATTAAACATAAAATACAATCAAAGGTTTGAACTTGAACATCAAACAAGCTAGAAATCATTGAAGACCTCACATAGTTCAGCTCACAATGCATTTATCCCATTGAAATGGCAATGACCCGAAATTCCTTGTCGGGTAAGTTCCAATCCGCACGATTTGAGCATTTGTGCATAAAAATTGAAGGCAACAAAGAACCAACCAAAAACCAATCGATCATCAAATAAGAAAAGCTGCATACAATCAATATCAAACTTCAAATTCAATAAATAAATAAAAAGGTTTGAACTTAGGGCATCAAACAGCTAGAAATCGATTAACCCCACGAAAATTCAACTCCACAATGTGCTTGTCCATTGAAAAGAAAATGACCCATTTGAGAATAAAATTTGAAATCAACAGAAAACAACCAAAAATCAATAAATCAACAATTAAGAAACACTAGAACAATCAGCATCAAACTTCAAATTAAACAAAAAAGTCTATAAATTTAGTTGCAATCAGTTTTCATTTTTTTTTTCCATCGAAATTGGTGGGTGTGAAGTATACCTTAATTTAAGTCCAGTTTCGGCTTTTTCAAATGTAAAAAGTCATCTCATCTCCCTAACAGTCGACTTATGTTCAGGTAAAACCTGACCACACATTTCTCTTCAACTCCGAAGTGTTGTATTTTTTTTTTATACAAATAGTTGAAATGGATTCTCCGAAGAGAGGGTGGATTATGGGAGTGTGCGACTTAGAACTATTGATTGGCCCATTTCGATATGTTCTTTTATCCGCTCCTAACCACTCTCTCTTCTACCTATATTAGACGAACACCAACCGGAAGAAGGTCCGCATCAAGCGGGCTAGCAAGCGTGCTGGTTATTGGAGCAAGCATTTGGGCAGGATGCATCTTTCGCACTGTACCCACTATATTAGTATTAGCAGTGCTCTCCCAGAGCTCTTCAAGGATTTGACTTTTTTGTTGGGACAAGGCGTCCGAAGGAAGCTTTTCCGCCAGGGGAGGTAACATCAAACAAGCTAGAAATCCCTTAACCCAACAAAACTCGACTCACAATGTTGTTATTCATTGAAATGACAATGACTCATTAAATGACAATGACTCATTTGAGCATTTGTACATAAACGTTGAAAGCAACAAAGAAACAACCAAAAACCAGTAAATCATCAACTAAGAAAAGCTAGTTACAAATCAGCGCTAAATCTCAAATTCAAAACAAATAAAGGTTTGAACTTGAGAAAGAAACAAGCTAGAAATTCCTTAACCCACACAAAACTGTTGGGGTGCAGTCTGGATTTGGTGAATTTTGGAGTCCAAATATGGTCAAAGATTTGATTTGATATAATTTAAAAATCTACATTAAATGTAAGATTTGATTAGATTTCAAATTTGTATCAAATATTGAATTTGACCATATTTGGACGTCCATAATTGGTGTTGGGCTATTTTAGGTGGAATAGAATTCTTATTTTAAGGTTTTCTATTTAGGAAATCATATTATGACCTAAAATATGATTTCTCATCCTATAAATATAGGAGGAGGGTGGAGGCACAAAGCAGAGCACAAGTTGGAGATTTGGGGTGCTCGTCCACAGAAAATCTAAGAGAAAGTCCGTGCTTTGCTTTTAGGACTTCGCCATCCAAGACAGAAGGAAGAAAAAGATCTGATCGAGGAGTCGTCGCCTTCGCTCAGGAAGATTGCTATGGGTTGGTGAGTGATTTCAATTGTAATCTCTTTCTTTTCTTCTTGAGTGTGGTGAGGGGGTTGAATCTATTAGGACAAAGGGTTCAACATTGATTTTGTCAATCTTGTAATTTCATCTGAGTTATAAAGGTTGAAATTTGTTCAGGTGATGTAGTCACCGCCATATACTTGTCTTTATTTGTGCTTAGTGTTCGTTAGACAGGGGTTGGTTATCTCAGGTGGGTTGGCCTAAAGTTTCCGTTGCGAGCACTCTCAAGCACAGTATCGGAACGCTTGTAGGGCGTGTCTGATTTCCAACATCTGGTATCAGAGCTACCGGTTTTTGTTTTGGCAACTATGTCTACGGAGCAGATGAACACTCGTATGATCACCCTCACAGGAGAAAATTGGGCAATTTGAAAGCTAAGGATGGAGGATCTACTCTGGTGCAAGGACTTGCATGATCAGTTGGAGGGCGACAAGGCTAAGCCATCGGACAAAGCTGCTGAAGACTGGAAACGACTTGATCGAAAGGCCGTTGGATTTATGCGCCAATGGTGGGACGACTCGATGTTTCACCACGTGTCCATGGAGAGTTCGGCAAAAGCATTGTGGAAGAAATTGCATTCGCTGTACGAAAGGAAGACGGCTGGCAACAAGGCATTTTTGATTCGACAACTCGTCAACTCGAAGTACACGGAGGGTACCCTAGTAGCACAACATCTGAACGAGGCTCAAGGTATTACCAATTAGCTGTCTGCGATGAAGATGGTGATTGATGATGAGCTTCAGGCCCTTTTGTTTTTTCTGCCGGAAAGCTAGGAGACGTTGGTGGTGTCGGTGAGCAACTCTGCGCCTGGTGGAGTTGTCGCGATAGAGGCAGTCAAAAGCAGCTTATTGAACGAGGATATCCGGCGTAAGCAAGTAGAATCGTCACAGGAGTCCGCTCTGGTGGCTTCCTACGGGGAGGGAAGACACAAGTCACAGGCGAGGACAGGGGAGAGTTCTCGGGATCTTGCGACTGTGGACCGCAAGGAGGGCTTCTATCACTATGGCGAAAGGGGTCATATCAAGACGAACTGCATGAAGTTCAAAGCTGAGAAGGCCAAAGGCAAGGATGATCAGGAGGATCTCACGGCTATGGGAGATCTTATCGCAGCAACCGACGCAGAGGAACCTTGTGGCATGTGTCATGATGGCGATTGGGTCATGGATACGGGGGCGTCGTATCACGTCACTCCATATAGGAGGATCTTCACGTCATACCACGGCGGTAGGTTTGGACGTGTGAAGATGGGCAACAAGGGGACGGCTGCAGTTGTAGGCATCGGTGATGTGCACTTGACAACGGAGCTTGGTGAGAAGCTCGTTCTCAAGGATGTGCGACATGTACCGAGTTTGCGCTACAACTTGGTTTTGGTAGGGAGGCTGGCGGATGATGGTTGTCGTAGTTTTTTTGGGGACAAAGATTGGATGCTTACGAAGGGTTACCAACAACTGACTCGAGGAGATTTATGTTGTGGTATGTATAGGCTTAAGTCACTGAGTTGTACAGGCAGGCCACAGACATCGGATGGAGGCTCGAGGGGTATTCGACAGGAGTTGGATCGTCGGGAACTTGCTGAATAGGAGCTTCGAGATACTTTGAGGATTACGGAGGAATCGGTTCGTTAAGACAAAGCGACGAATAGTGATAAGCCAAAGATTGAGGGTCAGTATGTCGGTCCCATGACAGCTGGTCGGTCTCTAGGTGGGGGTTGCTTCACGGATCCGATTTTGGCGACGGGTGGTTTGCCAAAGCTTCACGGAACGACATTGGTTTCAGCAGTTCGAGGCCAGGGAGGAGATCAAGGTTTGCAGCAAACTCAATCTGAAGCGGGAGCGTCACCATTCACACAGTTCTGGGGGAGCTGTGGGTCATCAACGACATACACAGTGCGTGATATTCTACTCGATGACGCATGTGTATGGGGGAGCTTCAAGTTCGGACACGAAGGTGAACAGATTCAGGAGTTCGAATCTCAGAAGAATTGCACCGCCCGCTTGGTTGGGCCAGCCAAGGGTGAAGAAGCTCGTCAAAACGTTAACACGTTTCGGTAGAAGACGGAAGTCGGGCACAAGCAGCCAAAACTCACGGTGAGGCTGATAGTCAGGGACTTTGGTCTCAGCCGTGTCATGATGTCAGCAGGATTCCAGTTATACAGAAGGTGCTACACATGGCAGCTAGCATCGACGTGACGGTCAATGAGCTGCAAACGAAGGAAGATGCAAAAAACTCAGGGGATCGGAGATCGGTGGCATGGTGGAGCAGAAACTCTGTCGCGGGACGACAGGCATGGAGTCCAGTTAAGAAGCCATGGGGTCAACACCCTCTCATCAGACGGGAGGGGGAGATTGTTGGGGTCCAGTCTGGATTTGGTGAATTTTGGAGCCAAATATGGTCATAGATTTTATTTGATATAATTTGAAAATCTACATTAAATGTAAGATTTGATTAGATTTCAAATTTGTATCAAATATTTAATTTGACTATATTTGGACGTCCATAATTGGTATTGGACTATTTTAGGTGGAATAGGATTCTTATTTTAAGGTTTTCTATTTAGGAAATCCTATTATGACCTAAAATAGTATTTCTCATCCTATAAATATAGGAGGAGGGTGGAGGCACAAAATAGAGCACAAGTTGGAGATTCGGTATGCTCGTCCACAGAAAATCTAAGAGAGTCTATGCTTTGCTATTAGGACTTCGTCATCCAAGACAGAAGAAAGAAAGAGATTTGATCGAGGAGTCGTCACCTTCGCTCAGAGAGATTGCTACGGGTTGGTGAGTGATTTCAATTGTAATCTCTTTCTTTTCTTCCTGAGTTTGGTGAGAGGGTTGAATCTATTAGGGCAAAGGGTTCAACATTGATTTTGTCAATCTTGTAATTTCTTCTGAGTTATAAAGGTTGGAATTTGTCCAGGTGACGTAGTCACCGCCATATACTTGTCTTTATTTGTGCTTGGTGTTCGTTGGACAGGAATTGGTTATCTCAGGTGGGTTGGCCTAAAGTTTCCGATGCGGGCACTCTCAGACACGGTGTTGGAACGCTGGTAGGACGTGTCCGATTCCCAACAAAAACTAAAATCCACAGTGTGTTTATCCATTGAAATGACAGTGACCCATTTGTCAGCATTAAACTTCAAATTCTAATAATAATAATACCAAACAAGCTAGAAATTCCTTAAGCCCGCTAAAATTAAACTCCACAATGCGTTCATCTATTGAAATGACAATGACCCATTCGAGCATATGTACATAAAAGTTGAAAGCAACAACAACAACAAAAACCAATAAATCATCAACCAGGAAAAGCTAGGCACAATCTGCATTAAACTTCAAATTCAACAACAACAACAAAAGTTATGAACTTGGAACACCAAAAAGCTTAAGCCCTCAGAACTCAGCCCACAATGTGTTCATTCATTGAAAAAGACAATGACCCATATAAGCATATTTGTGTATAAAAATATTAAAAAAAATGAAAGCAACAAAGACAGAGAGCAACCAGAAACCAATGTTGGCCTTAGTAGTGTTGAGGAGGAGTTGAAGGGGACTAACCCAATACCAAGTTGTTGGTTTGAGAAGAAGAGGAGGAGGAGGAGGAGGAGGAGTTGGTGGTGGTGGTGGAGTAAGTAGGAAAGGAAGGTTGTGAAGAGGCTTTGGCGGGGCCCACTTGGCTTGTGGTCGTTCTGTGGGTGGTGGTAATAAAAGAGGAGAGCATAAAGAGGGAGGAGAGGGAGAGGAAGAGGCTGAGCTGAGCCTTCCTCTTCTTGCTCCATTTCTGCATCCTCAACACTACAACAACAACAACAAGAAGAAAAGAAAAAGGAGGACTCTTTTTCTGTTGTTGTTGAAGAAAAAGTGGCGAAGAATGAAATGGTTCATGAATCAATGTTTCAAGGAGTGTATTTTACGCCTCCAAAGAATGTATAAAGAAATGATTTATTTTTTAGGAAAATGTAATTATATAATATTTGCAGATTTTTTAAAGTGCGTTATAAAATTGATAATAGTTTTAATAAGAGAAATTTTGAGTTACTCCTAACTTTATTTATCCATATTCAGGATTCACCTCACATTATTTTTATAATGTACAAAAATTTTCATTTTTGATGAAATCCGTCAAGAATTGACGGTCAACCTATTTGACCAAATTTTTTTGACAAAAATATTCCTCTTTTAAAACCACTTTGGCATGTCTTGTCGGTCTTTGTTCTAGTCACGTAACATTTCAATGGGCTATGTTGTGACTATAACCAAATACCTATAATCCTCTTACAACCGGCCACGTAGCGCTGATGCAGCCACTTGCCGGTCGTTCATTGGGAGAGGAGAGAAAAGTGGAACCCGTGGTCATCCGGCGACAGAAATATCACATAGCAGCCATCGGTTGGAGGAGAGAGTGGGACCGGTGTGGCCCACATAGCAGGAGAAAGATAGGGTTGTAAGAAGCTTGTAAGCATTCGGTAGTAAACTTAGCATTATTGCATTTCAATATGATATATTTTGTGAGCATTTATGACAATATTTTGACATGTGGCAATCATTTGCCACATAACATTTCAATATGGTGAGCATTTATGACATAAATATAGTCCAAATTTTCTCCAACCAGCAGTTTATTTTTATTTTATTTTAACTTTCTTTTTCTAACAATTAGAGCAACGAATATTGTATTCCTGCCAATTGTTGGCATTTTACGTTATCATAGTTTACGAAACCATTTTTTTTTCCTTGACCTGTCTTGTTTTCCTTGGCCTGTCTTGTCGGTCTTTATTCTTCAACGTTGGAGCTTCATGTTTTTTCTAAGTTCTTCGCACTACAAAAATAATTCAGCCTAAATTTTTACCATTGACAATTATAAATTTGTCATTTCAAAAAATTACTCATCGGGTTGTCTATTTCTAATTAATTTTTTTTATAATCAGAACTGTTAAAATTTTGACAGTCCTACCAATTGAAAGTATAGTCAAAATTTTGACAGTTCTACCAATTGGAAGGACTGTCAAACAAATTGTAAGGACCGTCAAAATTTTGACAGTCCTAACAATTGGTAGGACTATCAAAATTTTGACAGTCCTAAAAATATATGTTATTTTTTTAGGACTGTCGACTATCAAAATTTTGACAGTCCTTCCAAGTGGTAGGACTGTCAAAATTTTGATAGTCTGGAAGGGAGGGCTACACGAAGTGACACGAGGGCAGAGCTGCGTGGAGGCTTGAAGGGGAGACGAGATGGAGGAGCGGGAGGGGGAGGAGACAGTGGCGGCGGGAGGCGGAGGCGCGCGCGCGGGGGGCGGCGACGACCGGTGGAGGATGGAACCGCTACTGCTGCTTTTGCAAAAAAAAATTCTGCTGCATGCGCGAGCGGCGGCGAACGGGGACGGCGAGCGGTGGAGGACGGGACCGCTGCTCCACGCGGGGACGGCGGCGAGCGGTGGAGGAGCGGAAGGAAGAGCAGGAGGAGAGAGATGAAGGGGTGGACAACCCTAGTAAAAATTGGACTAGTCTGAATAAAAAAAATTTCTAACTGGACTAACACTAATACTGAATTAGTCCCGAGTCATTTTTGTAGTGCCTTTATCAAGAGTTTTTTCCTAACACAAATTCCATAGTACAACTGTACAAGATATATAGTCAACCTTTTTCTGACTCAATTAAAACTACAAATTCAACGTGTTCCCCTTTCCCTTTCACTCTGTGATTATTTTCTTTACAGTTTTATAATTTTTTTATTAAAAATTTACTAGTCAATTTTATTTTATTCCCGCTGTATTCAAATTCGGCTCCCGCTGTATTCAAATTCGGGCTAAGCCACTACCTACATAGATTTGTTAGTTTATATATATATATATATATATATATATATATATATATATAAGTCCTGTTTTCGGAGTCCCACTCCCCTTGTCACGTCCCGATTCCGTAGAATCGATAGTCGTCCCCCGGGCGTGACCGCCGTGCGGGCCTAGGTTGCGCACCGCACAAGGCAAAGTATTTTGTTTTGCATAGCGAGCACATATTCAGAGTACGCAGATAATTGAAACACAGATTTGAACATGGAAAAGTTCTCTTTTATTGATAATATGAACATCTATTACAAACTCCTTGAACTTAGACATAAGGATTGCCTCTATGGGCTTACAAAAGTGTTGACACAAAATGAGATAGCAGTCCTGTACATTACATCATTTACTACTACTCAAAATATAAGACCTTGGGTCGGAACGACTGCCTTGCCACGAAGCTGCATGGTTGCTTGGTGGCTAGCTTCTTCTTCAAAAGGCTTCTTCTTCAAAATGCGTCAAAGGTGGCACGGTCGAGGCGTGCCTACAGCTGGACTGGAATGGGGGTTTGTCTCCTGCTCCTCGCTTGGTTCTCCTAGCGCGGGAAACATGTTTCAACGAGGGTCAGTACATCGAAACGTACTGGTGAAGGCAAGCTAACCCAACTATACGAGTCAACACGTTGTTTTAATGAAGCCTGCATATTTACTGTGGGTTTCTATCTTGCCTTAGTTCATTTTACAACAAGACATAGATATAGAATCATTGAAATGACCCGTCACCGTTCGGTGACATTTACCTGTCCGTCTGAACCACCTGCATAATACTTACCTTGCCTTCCCTGTCAAGAAGACACAAGTTAGTTTCAACAGGTTTAAATATACAAGGGGATCACTGGCTTTGATGCCATAATGGACGGTCTTAGTCTCAGGCTAAGGTGACGGAGGCACATGTATCGCTGCACGCCATCTCGCCTATGGGAGAGACTAATCTTGAGGTTCCGTCCGGATCGGATCGGTGCCAGTGCCCCAGCGACCGTCCGCAGGAACCGAGAGGCCTTGTGCATAAGTTGTCCGTGATCAACGGCGTTTGTATTAAGTTGCCATTTATGTAGCTGAGGCAATGAAATCAGGAGATATGTAGCATTGTGTGATGTATTTTGTATAGTCTCCCTGAATAATTGATGCATGGCAAAGGGTGTTCTACATATAGCATATTTATAGAAGAAGAAGTAAACATTCTAACTTGTATATATGCATATGGTAAACATTTTTTTTTTTTGAATAAGCAAGCATGTAGTAAGTAACCGTTCACAAGTTTCAATGACAAGCATACAGATCCAAGTCTATTCCCTTATTATCTTGATATCTTTTAGTTATTACTTGGTATCGTTTGATCGGGGCAAGCACGAACACAAGAATTTGATGTGAAGACTAGCAAGAAGGGCTAGCTAATCGGGTTGGTAGCCACTCACTTTAGTGGTTGGAAGGAGGAAGGAAGGAAGTGATTTAGGAGTCCGCTTGAGCGACGCCTACTGCTGGATCACCTGTATTGACACGAACAGCTGATCAGTACTTCTTCCTCTCTTTCCATTATCGGAATTGAAGTGCAGTCCTAAGAACGAAAGCAATGAAATCATCGAAACCGTTCAAGAAAACCCAAGCAACCCGAAAACCAACTCAAGGCACGAAAGCAACAAGCGACAGCGAAAGCTAGGCAACAAAGAATGCAGCGGAGAGGTCCCTCCTGACTCTGCCGCTAAGTCGATCCCGGGGGCACGGTCCACTGAATATGAGAATCGATTCCGAAGAGACAAATCCATAACGAGGATGAGTTCTTGATTCAATCTATCCCGATCGAACGATATCGTCTTGTATTTCTTAGCCGCGCTCCCCGAATAGGGGGAACGGGGCACCACATCCTACCCAACTAATTGGAAGTTTCGTCCCGAAACTTAAAGAATAGAACCTACCACTAGGAAATAGTGAGGGGAACCTTTCCCTCATTTCGGATTCAAGCTCCCAAGTAGATTCTTCGACGGAGTGATTCCGCCAAAGCATGCGCACGAGAGGAACCGAGCGAGTCCGAAGCAGCTTTTCTTTTCTATCCAAAATTTGCACAGGCTGTTCTACATACGTCAAGTCGGCTTGAAGGTTCAGTTGGTCCAGGTCTACCACATGGCTCGGGTCGTACACATATTTCCTAAGCTGTGAAACATGGAATATATCGTGTACGTCGGATAGGGATGGTGGTAGAGCAATCTGATACGCAACTGAGGCAACCCCCTTTAGTATTTCGAACGGGCCGACAAATCTTGGACTTAGCTTTCCTCTTGCCCCGAACCTGCTGACTCCTCGCATGGGCGAGACCTTGAGGAATACTCGGTCGCCTACTTGGAACTCTAGCGGTCTTCGATGTGTGTCGGCGTAGCTCTTTTGACGGCTTTGAGCTACCTTTAATCTATCCCGAATCAGCCGGACTTTCTGGACGGTCTGCTCCACGAGCTCAGGACCAAGTACTTGTCGTTCCCCAACTTCGTCCCAGCAGATAGGAGATCTACACTTCCGCCCATATAACGCCTCATACGGCGCCATTTGAATGCTTGATTGATAACTATTGTTGTAAGCAAATTCAGCTAGAGGTAGATGAAGGTCCCAACTCGTCTTCAAGTCCAAGGCGCAGAGTCGCAATATGTCTTCGAGGATCTGGTTGACACGTTCGGTTTGACCGTCGGTCTGTGGATGGTAGGCGGAGCTAAACTTCAACTTCGTCCCCATTGCTGACTGCAGGCTTCCCCAGAAACGTGATATGAATCGACCATCTCGATCGGAGACTATGGTTACTGGCACGCCATGGAGTCGAACGATTTCGTCGAGATATATCTGAGCCAGGCGGTCGGCACTCCAAGTAGACTTGATAGGCAGGAAGTGAGCTGACTTGGTGAGTCGATCGACGATAACCCAGACTGCATCATGTCCCCGTTGCGTCCTCGGCAAACCAACGATAAAATCTATCGTTATATCATCCCATTTCCACTCTGGAATAGCAAGGCTTTGTAATTCTCCGCCTGGTTTCTGGTGCTCGGCCTTTACTCGTTGACAAGCCATGCAATGCGACACAAACTGCGCCACATCCCTTTTCAAGCCGTGCCACCAAAACGTCGTACGAAGATCCCGATACATCTTTGTGCTACCCGGATGAGAAGTATAACTAGCATAGTGAACTTCCGTGAGTATCTCTTCCCTGAGGGCCGCGTCGCTTGGAACGCACAGTCTTCCCTTCACTCGAAGCATCCCATCCGTGCTTACCGCAAAGTCGGACGCCTTCCCTGCTGAGATAAGGGCATGAATCTTTTGCAGGAACGGGTCGTCCTTTTGAGCGGTCTTCACTCGTTGTAACAAGTCGGGTTCGAGGCGCAGTTGTGATACTTGCGCCCACTTTGTGTATCTGATTTTTAAGGTAATGCCCAGTGATTCAAGATCTCGGCGCAGCCTATCATCAGTAGCCAAACTTCCTGCAAACACTCGACTCAGTGCGTCAGCTACGACGTTTCCCTTACCAGGCGTGTATCTGATCATGAGATCGAAGTCGCTTAGGAGTTCAAGCCATCGCCGCTGCCGAAGATTCAAATCTTTTTGAGTGTACAAATATTTCAAACTTTTGTGGTCCGTATAGATTTCACACGGCACGCCATAAAGATAGTGGCGCCACAGCTTTAATGCAAACACTACCGCGGCAAGCTCGAGGTCATGCGTTGGGTAGTTCTGCTCGTGAGCCTTTAGCTGTCTAGACGCATAGGCTATCACTTTGTCCCGTTGCATCAGGACACATCCTAGTCCCCTTCCTGATGCATCGCTATATATTTTGAAGTCATCTGGTCCGTTTGGCAAAGTAAGGACCGGGGCGGAGATGAGGCGCTACTTTAACTCCGTAAACGAAACTTCACAGTCGTTCGTCCAAGCCGTTGGATCGGAAGACATCGCATGGGCTCCACGCGGACCCCACTCGATCCGATGGTACAAGGGAGGTCAGAGCTTTAGCATGGCTCCGAAGACGAAACTTTTGATCCATCTATATGTCTTATTCAAACTGAAATCCAAAACCAAATAAGAATATTAGTATTTTTAAAACCAAGACCCAACCCAAAAAAAAAAATTCAAACCAAAAACTCAAAAACTTTCTTAGTATAGTCCACGTCCATGGCAAAAAATGGTGTTGGTACTGAACTCTGAAGAAAGTTTTGTCTAGGGGACACTTGATTAGGTTTCAAGGCTGAGATGTGCTTGAAAACAATAGTATTTCAGAACATAGAACCTCTTTATCTTATGACCAAGTACCCATTAACAACAATAGATAGTATTATTCAATTACTCCAAAATGGCAAGAAATTGAAGCACTGAGACATTTCAAAGAAGAGATGAAATGAAAGGTTGTCCCTGGGCTACAGGAAGACAATACATTCATTATGCATCATATTAATTGTTCGATGACAATTGTTCACCATCAATCCAATGCAATAGACCTTCACCATCACTGAGGCATTTTAAAGATGAGATGAAATGAAATGTTAATCCCTGGGCTACAGGAATACAATACATTCATTATGCATCATTAATTGTTCAATGACAATTGTCCACCATCAATCCAATGCAATAGTATATATATGCAAACAATAGCCCTTTAATTTTTTACTAGAATGTGCAGAAATTAGCCCCACTTATCTAACTACACGTGAACATTTTTAATTAGTAAACATAGACGAAAACATTTATCTAACAAAAACTTTCACACCAAAACCTCAACTTTTCTTATCACAAGTGCAAAGCCAAGTGCTCAAATTAAATACAAAATAGAAAAACCACAATAAGCATGCTTGTCCTAACCTAATCACCTTATATCATAATCACAAGAAAGACTAATAAAATGTCTCATTCTCAACTTTCAACCAGAAAAACTGACATCTTATCAACTTAGTTCAGTTTTATAGCAGATATAGAATCAAGAATAAATTAATCCAACAAACATAGCAAGAGACCAGCAAAATTTGGTTCCTCCCCCACAGAAGGTAGCAGTCAAAGTACCCACCAAAAACAACCATCACATATTTTAATCATTCGACCATAAAAATCTACCACATTTGGATGTCTTGAAATGAAATTTAACCTAAACAAAAATTTCAAGTAATAGCAATAAAATAAACTAATACTTTATGCAGTCTCGGTCACAGGGTACTCGAACACAACATCTTTCCCGCAAAGCCTGCGGTAAACTCCTGTAAATGTCTCCAGCTTGTATTCAGTGTTGTTGCGTTCCTTCGGGTCCAAGAAAATCTGCAATATTTCACAAGACGTTAAAGTGGGGCAAAAGAAGTATCCAAATAAAAGTTTATAGTACACCCAAGAGTCATGAGCTTTCTTCTTTTAATATAGTTTCATTAGAGTTGAACGTCCAACAATTTACATACTTTCAGTAGTTAATTGGCAAGATTTGCCGAGAATAAATAACATATCAGTGTCACTGCTTATGACACCAATTATTCTTCTTCGAGAATAATGTCACTGGACTTCCACTGATTTTAGACAAGTGATTTATTGAATTAAATGGGGCAAAAAAATTGCTCAGCAAATGGCCTTGTGAATAAATAACATAACTTGTTCTAGATTATATTCATTTGAATGAAGTTTTTTAAGCAATTCTTGATCGTCATAGAAGCACTTCGGAAGCATTGAAAAGTGTCCCTAAAGTCCAATAGATCAGGAGAAAATTTTACCAATCAATTTTTTTAGTAAAAGTACATTCCCAAAATATAAATTGCAATCTTATTCTAAGTTTATTCCTGTATTATTTACTTGAGGTTCTATAAGTAATAAAATATAAGTTGCTAACTTTAAGCCTAACAATATGAAAGGAAACAGAAAAGAGATTGTGTAGAAACCAGATACCACTTCGACACGATGGAGGTTTTGTTTCCTTAATACATACTTTCTATGAAGTGTAAAATGAAATATTAGTAAAATAAATAGAACAGTAGTTCTTAGAGTGTCATCTCACCTTCATGATCTTGGAGCCATCCAATCGATATCTTACACGCTTCCCAACAATCTCTGCAGGGTATACAACATCTTCCAAAATAGATTCATGAACTGCAGTGAGCGTGCGGTTGCGAGGGCGAACAGCAGCTGAACCTTTCTTTGGTGGCCTTAAAATCCTTCTGGTAGCAATCAAGATCACATCCTATAAAATGATTGATGTTAATGCACAATAAGAAATCAATTAGATAGTAAAGGTAATACATATTATTCTCTATAAAAACCACCAAACAGGTTGGAAAACTAATTAGAAAAATAGCAAGATCAAACATCCCCATGCAGGTTGACAAACAGTGTCTCACTCAAACACAGAAGGTTAGAGCTCTAAATCTGAGCAAAGCCTTAAATGAATGAGCTCCATATGTGACTTCCTCTTGCTCTTAAGTCGTACTTAAATTACTCATCAAATCCCCAGTGACTCAAAAAGTGAATCACAATAAGTTAGTATGACTTCCACTGTAAATTAAGAAATCGACACTAACTCCAAAAGGTGTTAAAATTACTCTGCCAGAAAACAAATGAAACCTTTCATGAATGTGCACCATGTATGCCTGAGAAAGTTCACAAATAAGCAAGTACAGTAGCTTGCTTTAAAACATGGAAATATGAAAAAAAGAAGTCCAATTTATAAACTATTGGATCATTCAGCTAAGGTACCTTATATGTTTCAATAGTTACACTTAAATGGTCATTCAAGTAGTTACAGTAACAGTTTCAAACTATCAAATAATGGGTGAAAAGTTTCAACTTATCAACTAGTCAAACCCAAAATGGTCATTTGACTAGTTATGTAAGCAGTACAAGTCAATCCTGAGTCAGGATGGAACTTGTAACAAAATGGATAAGCCCCACTGGGTTGACAGTATATAATTGTCGCATAGGAGTAGAATCAAAGATTTGCAACATACCTTAGATATTGTTTGCACAGCCACAACCAACATAATATGAGCATGTGCATTATCAAGTTTGATCCCATTGGATCATAAATGCAAACTAACTCAAAAAATTCATGAGTCCAACTGACTAGCTCAAAAATGGATGAGCCACACTGGGTTGACGGTATATAATTGTTGCATAGGACTATAGGAGTAGAATCAAAGCTTTGCAACACAACTTACATATTCATTGCACAGACATAACCAACATAGAGCATATGCATTATCAAGTTCGATCCCATTTGATCATAAATGCAAAGTAGCTCAAAAAATATCCATGGGTACAAAACCTGGTAATCCTGATTTAAACAAAAGCCCATCCTATAGCAGTTCATTATTCTTTCTAAAGCTTCTAGAGACCAGCTGACTCATGACCTTACACAATACACAATACACAAAACACATCAACAAAAACAGACACAGGAATATGTTGTGGAGAGAGAAAATCAGAGATGGTTTTCTTCTTACAAAGTTTTGGTTGAGCAAAGAATTAGAAGATCAAACAGCAGATCTAATGGTGGATACCAAGCAAATTAACTAGAGCCATCAGAACATATCAATATTTAGAGCTAATCATGTCAAATTATCACTGGTACCAGAATCATTCTTTCAGTAGCTTCGTGACAGTTCTAACTCTATATGTTCCTATGGAATCAATAATCAATGGAGCTTAAATTCCATTAACAGTAGAGGGGTTGGAAGATTGTTCCTTTTTGCTGTAGCAGTTCATTATTATTTCTAAAGATTCTAGACAAGCAGACTCTTGACCTTACACACTACACAAACACATCAACAAAAACAGACAGGGATATGTTGTGGAGAGAAAATGTGAGCTGGATATTTGCGGGTTGTCAGATATCTATAAAAAAAGAGAAGATCAGAGATGGTTTTCTTCTTACAAAGTTTTGGTTGAGCAAAGAATTAAAGATAATATAGCAGATCTAATGGTGGATACCAAGCAAATTAACTAGAGCCATCAGAACATAATCAATATTTAGCTAATCATGTCACATTATAACTGGTACCAGAAATCATTCTTTTAGTAGCTGGTAAAATAAGGAGAACAACACCAGAAAATTTGTGACAGTTCTAAGTCTGTATGTTCCTATGGAATCAATAGTCATTGGATCTTTAATTCCATTAATAGTAGAGGGTTTGAAAGATTGTTCCAAGTTAGGTTGGTTTTGTTAGCCTAATTATGCAACCTGTTTCATACTATGTAAAATCAAGAAAGTGATACTAGGTAAAATCAAAAACATAAAAAGTAGGATAAAAGGTATAAGGAAATCCCAAAAACAGAACTTTCTAAAAGTAGCAGAGTATTTCAGGAGCACATTATGTTAAATACCAAGGTAGTCAAAAGCGCAAGGCGCACTTGAGGCGTAAAATGTCAATATCTCCAAAGGCGCAAGGCGCAATTAAGGCGCACGCCCGAGCAAAATCTAGGCTCAAATAATAATAATAATAATAATAATAATAATAATAATATAAATAAATAAATTAGTATAAGAAATAAAATCAAATAACAAATCAAAACCAACAAAAATATGTTAGAACATAACCAAGTAAACTAGCATAGCAGCAGTAGCAATCAACAAGTTTGTATCATCCCTACCACACTTTTAGTAAATTTTATTTTATTTTATTTTCAACTATAACCAACTACTTGTCCTCCAGCCTCAAAGTTTTTGGATAAATAAATAAAGCCATAAGGCACGTCTAGGCGTGTCTTTTCTTGGTTGTACCTTGCAAAAAGACGCACCTAAGACGTGCCTTGAGTGCACCTGGAGAAATGCGTCTTGCCTAGTAAGATGCAAGGCTTAGCTGTTGCGCCTTTTTGCGAGGCGTGCCTTTGTCAGTAATTGCTTGCAAGTAGGAGCATTCCTAAATTGCATAAGTGATGGGCAAAGCACTTTCTTCAATTCCTTGTGCAGACTTCTAACTTAACCCAGTTAACAAAACATAAATTCAGCCTCACGACCCTCACCTTTCCACTGAACTTCTTCTCCAGCTCCCTCACGAGCCTCACATGGATCTTCTTGAAACCCTTCCTTAGCCTGAAGGGCACATGAATGACAACAGCTTTCTTGTTTCCAGCAACATCAATTTGGCTACAAGAACCACAGGCAAAGATAATCACATTATTATTGACATAATCTCAATATTAAAAAAAGACAAGGTACCAAGGGATTCCTAAACTTACATAGCCGAATTGATGTAAAGATCCTTCAGATCGCTCTTCAGCTCCTGGTTGGTGTTCTCCAAATCGAAGAACGCCTGTAACATACCCATATTTTAAACGTAAAAAATAGATAGTAAATCAAGACATTTTTGAAGCCAAGTGTGTGTGAAACTTAAACTAACCTGAGCAACACTGTCCTCAAACTCAGTAGGCTCGAGGCCCTTGTCCTTCTGGATCTTCCTTCTCGCGGTAAACATATCGGATTGTCTTAGCTTCTGTGCCTATATAAATAGGAAAAGGGGTCTAAGAACTAAAAAGAACAAATTTTCCAACGCTACACTCACAAGATACAGACAGCAACACAGAAACAAAAGTGACTTCAATATCCTAGTGTATTTGGCAGTACCCACACTGTGTCTGACACAATGCAACATGGACACAGAACCAATCCGAGTGTATGTGCTTACTATCAAATAGGAAATGGCTTTCTTAGTTGCTACTTTCATTTACACAAAAAATCAAACCTTTAAAAAGATTTATGAAGAACATGTGCTTTTTCTCAAAATTTATGAATGTCCTTTACGCACTCATCAATCTACAATGTCATTATTTCAGCTCCTAACTCTTATGACAACAATCAAAGTGTAGCATTATGTATGGTAACTATTACACCTAGAAATTGAGCAAAGTGTTAGCATTTTTTATGATAACCATCAACGTGTAGCATTTTGTATGGTAACTATTACACCTAAAATTGATCAACCTAATTAAATAGAGAAAAGGAAAATTGCATAAATCAACTACACAAGAAACTGAATTTTGACCCACAGAAAACATATTTCGTGCGCCAAAATGTACTTAAAGTAATAAAAAAAAACAAATATTTCGTGTTCGACACATTATGATTCCGTTCCTCCTCCGAGACGAATTTCCGATACATTATTAAAGTTCAAACTTTAACTTCCGCATGAATGATAAAACCCAAAATAAGTTGTTTCTAACCCCAATTTCTTTCTTGGGGGAGATTAAAAAACCCCTACTTTAACAAAATCATCTACACTAAATCTTCTAATTCGGCTCGGAATCACATCAAAATGAACACTCGGATCTTGTAAAAGTGAAACTAAAGTACAAACAAAATTAATCAAATAAAAATGCATCCTTTAGATCGTTAATTAGAAACCCTAACACTAAATTCATGATTATTTGGTACCTTTGCGAGGTGAGGCGGAGGAGAGGGATGGGTTAGGGTTTCACACAAGCCGCTAGGGCTTCTCTATGAGCGTGATGCCTCACTTTTTATAGTCGAGATCCTTGGGAGAAGAATTTACGGATCTGCCCTCTTTATGTATAATGGACGTAGGGGATCGGTTGGATGTTATAGACGGTAGATACTCTGTAGTGCAGCCCAAAGACCTTGAAGGGCCGTGCCCAAGCCTAAGCCCAAGCCCACTAAGAGAATATCGTAAAAGGTACCCGCCCAGCCCAATCAAGTACCAAGTATCCATGTCACATGTCAAACATCCTACTAAGGATGGCAATTTTGTTCCGAATCAGACGAGGATTCGGTTATTTCCTCCCGACAGGGACAGATTTAACGATTTAAAAATGGAGACGGAGAGGGGATAGGGATTTACAAAAATTCTGGTTGGGTTTAGGGACGAGTATGAGTATAGTACTCCATGTCCCGATAAATTTTCGATATCGATTACTTATACACATATGTTTTTGTTATATGGAACAGTAGACCTCTACGTGAAAAATATTTAGTGGGGTTAACATTCTTTCTTTATTGTTTTATATAGTAGTCTTATATTTAGTACTTGTGTATTTTTTGTTGGATTAATATTCTCTCTTTTGTATTATATAATTTTCTCTATGTAGTAGTATTTATTTTTTTAATGAAAAACAAGTTTTATTAACCTATATTGTATATTTTCTATAATTAAAACAATTTTTTAATATTATAATGTATAGAAAAAATGTATAACGGGACGGAGTTGGAAAAAAAAAACCCGAAAGTGTTAACGGGGACGGGGACGGAAAATGCATTGCTTAATGGAGATGGAGATGAGGGTAAAAAATGAAACCAGAGCGGGAGCGAGGACGGGAATAGGGATTTAAACACTACTCGGAGGCGGAAAATGGGGGTATGATTCCCGACCCCTATCCGTCCCGTTGTCATCCTGACATCCTACCACTTTCGTACTATGTCATGCTACTTGATATAGACGATAGTATGTGCGGCGAACTCACAGTTTGTTTATGACGAAAAACATATTTTCTTATATGGTATCTTTGTAATATTTCGCCCTTGGGTCAAGTCTTACGATTGGTTTGCCCTACTTTTTTGTTCGATGATTTTGAGCCACAATTGTATTGTTTGGACTTAGATTGGGATTTGTCCCTTTTGGTTTGGTTAAACCACTTGGTTGTATCTACATTGAGGTTGTAGATAAGTCTAGTTGGATTAATTTTATTCGAATATACTTGGTATAACACCCTAATATTGGAAATATGGAGATTGAGAGTGTGACCAGGACAACTACGCACTACGATATACTTGGTTACAACCGCATGCTGTTAAGAATACCATACAATAACCTAGATTCTAGGCGCATAGACTAAAAACAGTGATTTTTTACAGTATGCACGCGTATGGCCATTTCAGTGTGAATAACTATAAATAGCAGGGATATGTGCTTTCCAACACACACACACACACACACACACACACACACACACACACACAGAGAGTAGGAGAGAGCCTAATTGAAGTCCTTCTTGCCAGTGAGCAGAGACATAGAAATTTACTTCCGTCGGTCGATCATCAACAGAGTAAAGAAATTAGCTACACAACTCGATCTCCATAGTCACACTCTCCATATTCTCTTCTTTTTGTACTTAGAATTCTCAGTGTTATGATTCTTTTGTATTGTAATTCGCTTAATACAAAAGTTAGCATTACTTTTCATTTTGTGATGGCAACAATGCTAAGATAGTTTGTCCAACTCTGATTGGGACATCATGTAGACTTGTCACGACCCGCTTCCGCTTTTGGGATACGAGTGTGTGGCCAAGTCCAGTCTACACCATAGCATCTTCGATAGTACGTTATCTAGACCTCAATAGCAATCATCAATATAGATATAATCTTTTAATCACAAATCTTTTCTCATTCACAATAACTATTCAATTTATAAATCCAATAATACATCGAAATAATATTCAGGAACAAATCCACTAAATATCAAATTTAAGAAAATAACTAAACTATTTGTAATCTAATATCAGCCTCCAAAATATCTCTATCTCCAACGAATGTCCAAAGAGCAAGGTAGAAAGTCACCTAAAATTGTCACCATATCCAGTTAGGATTAGAGCAAGATTACCATAACACTAGGCTACACAATATAATATACAAGCATGAAGAATCAACAGTAAAGAAAAGAAGAGTTATAGGTATGATAGGATATAGCAAGCGAAGTACAACTATGTCATATTAAGAATATATAAGTATACTCAAGAGAAGACGAAAAACTAAACAAGATAGTGATAGTAATCATAGTCTTGTGCATAATGTGTTTTAGAATACCAATGTTGCAACATGTGGTTGGGTTATGAATCAGACAGTCATATAAGTGAGGTGAATTGATTGAATAAACTCTGTAAGACGATCTACTGACCGAATAAACATTGGGCTAATATGATCTGTGGGGCACCACATGTCTACTAGCCGATTTTTTTTCGTCCGACTAACTCATAAGTACATGTTCAATACGGTAAAATGTTAACAATATGATAAATAATAAACATGATAAACGAGAAGTAGGGCATGAACATGTACGTATACTCTAATGATTCTATCTCTCGTACATAAGTAATAATCGTTGTGAATTAAGAACTATAACAATATGGAATATGAAGAAGTAACTGAAAAGATGACACGGAGATACATGCAGTACAAAATAAAGGCAACATGGGTCATAATGATACTTGCCTTAGCCTTTGGATGGATGGTGTGAATCAAACAGTTGAAAAGGCAGACCCAAATATTTCTCTATTGACCCCAAATCTAGAAAATCCAAAATTCTAACAAAATTTATTATTAGATTTAAAAATTATAAATAAATTTCAACTAGGTTTCAAATTACTTATACCTATATTGTTTAGTCAATTTCTACTTCAAAATAATACTATATATATTAAATAAATTTAATTATTTATGATATTAAACTATATTGTATGTATTCATGTCCGCGTTCCGAAAAACTAAACAAATCGCAGTTTAGTATTCGGGAACTCCCAAAATCGCAAAAATACTGAAACATGTTTATTTTACGGATACCTGATACTCAAATATATTTATAGAAATTTATTGAATTAAATCTATTAAACTATATATTATGAAATTTTACATCGATCGATATGGTTCTTACAAAAAAAACTAGAGGTAAAACGGAGTCCAGATCTAGGAGATAAGGTCCTTCAAAGTCACTATGACTGTTGAAAAATGAGGTTAATTTTATGGTAAATTTTGGGCTATTTTGAACGAAAAAGAGAGAAGCTATGTGAAAGAAAAAGATAAGAGATGAGTTTATTTTATAAGTTTAGTATGTATATATAATGGTTAGAGATACTTAATTTAGATATGATTAGGATCAGTTAATTTGGATAGGATTAGGATTGGTTAATTTGGATAGGATTAGAATTAGTTCAAATAAGCATAGGTTTAAATAATTATAGATATGATTCCAGTGGGATTATGTGTACTTAGGAATTTGCTAATCCTAAGGATAGCTAGATTTATTTAAAGGGAGATATGGTTTAATTCAAATAGCAATTAGAATTATAATTAGTTAGGATCAATTTAATATTTGAATAGATTAAGTTAAAATTTAAACTTTTTTATATTTATCTCAATTCTTTCTTAACCATTTAAAATCAATATATGTATATAATATTACAATAAAAAATTTGTTAGCTTTTATTTTAAATTAAAATAATAGTCTGATTTGAAAATCCTAAAATTTTAGAGAGGGGGCTAACTTATAAGACTCTCTTGGAAACTGGTGGCGCTTTTGGTATCAACTCGATATAAAACTCTACATCTCTCACCATTGGCATGCTTGAAATATCCTCTGGAAAGATGTTGAGAAACTCCTTGACTACTCTGGGGATATTCTCGTCCACTACAACTGTTGTTGCATGCTTCCTCTGAAAATATTCTCCAATATCAGACGAAGGTAAACTCCTATACGCTCAGAATGCTAAATGAAACAATCCCTCTCCGATAATCTATTATCGTATGACTGTCTCTCAACCATGCCCAAGATAACATCAAAGTTATCCATAGGGAACTTAATTAATCTAGCGGGTAATGAATGTCTGCACACTACGAATGGACAAGCTAAACACACTCTACTAACTCCTACGAACACATTACTAGTGAGTATATTCAACCTCTCTAGCAATACCTCAAACTCCAATCCAATGTGTATCGTAAATCTTGCAGATATAAAAGAATGTAAAGCCCCTGAATCAAACAATGCTACTGCATGAATAGATGCAACAAAATGGTACATGCCACTACATCTCCTGATGTCAATGCCTCATTTAGAGACAAGGTGTGTGTGTGTGTGTGTGTGTGTGTGTGTGTCTATATATATATATATATATATATATATATATATATATATATATATGGGCACATTGTCCCTTGGTAATTAATCCATTCCACTCCCCCACTGGGGCTCGAACACCCGAGCCGCATGCCTCTCCCCTAACCACTAGCAAGAGGGTCATTGGATATATATATATATAATCTTAATTTAAATTTATTTAAATATTAAACTATTTTTTAACAAAATCAGAAGAAACAATTATGTTGCTCGTGCATTTACTAAGTAATCACTTGAATATGACTTACATAGAGTCTTCTTTCAAGTTCACTTTACAATACATCTCTAGGGTTTATTTATACCAAACTTTTAACTAAGAATTATAAATGAGTTTCAACTATTTCTTATCATATCTTTATTTTTTCTTACCATTTTTGATCAAGGATTTGCATATCATTTTAACGGTCTAGTATTGTTCACTAAGGGGAGACGAAGTTCTAGAAGAGATGATGTCGTTATACATCGTAGATGAAGCTGAGGAGTGATCAACAACAGTTCAAGAATGTAGCAACTTTATTTTGTAGCTGGACGACTTATGTAAATTAATGGTTTTGGAATACTTATTTACTTGTGAATATTAGAATGCTAGTCCTTTTTTAGTATTATCTGTATTTCCATCCTAGAACATTATGAGCAATAATCGTGAATACGGGTACTAGTGTATTTCGTATGGCGCGTAGCTTGGAGATGCTAGTTACGTACCTGACTTACCGCCAATGGCGGAGCCAGAATTAAAATTTCGGGGAGGCCGAAGTATTACATATTAGAAATATTTAAAGTTATCTTGTTATCAATAACAACAAATATACAAAAGTTGAAGCAAAAATAAAATATTTAGCAAATATGAGATTCAAACTCATGTCTATTGTAAAACTCCTAATTCTGAAAACCATATTAAATTATTTATAATAGTTATGAGCTAAATAGAAAGAATAGATTTTATTAGATTTTATTTTAAGGTGTTTTAACAGTTAGAGGATTTATGGAGCCTTTATAAATTTTTCTTAATTTATTTCATGCAAGAGACCCTTGGATAATTGCTAGCTTAACCATATGCACCAAGTTATATTTTTAGAATTTTCTATGTATAGATATAATTAATCAGAATAGAAATTCCTATTGGATCTCAACCCGAAACCCAAACACCCTACCCGCCGGAACCCACTACCCGTTTAACTCTACCCGGACCCATTAGAAGAAGAAATATCAACAGCAACAGTAGCAAAAATCAACTTCTCTTTCCCTTCTCCGTGCGTGTGAGCCATCATATTCCACCGCCTCTTATCTTGATTATTACTAAACTCTCCTCAAGTAAAAACCAAGACCAGAGAAAGAAAGAAAATAGCAGCAGCAGTAGTTTTGTGGAACCACTACCCCGCAGAAACCGACCTCTTTCCCTATATATATCCCATGCAGTACACCCCAGACCCTAACTCTATTTCTTCCACCAAACCCAACACCATCTTCACCGCATCCAGAGACGTTTATTCAGAGTCTTTAGTTCTAAATCCTGTGTCCTTGACATTTGGACGCTTGCAGTATACAGATTTCTTGCCCGGCAAGTATACCTTGCCTTGTTGTACTGTTTAAATTCTGAATTATTAGTTGCATATTTATATTATATAACTGTGCGCGTCCGAGAGAGACTCGGGTGCAGTCAACGAATGCGTTGACATTAGGACTTGTGTTTGACCTAGTGTCTAGTAGACCCACCTAAAGTTGTGGAGTTATTGGTATGACTCCCCAGGCCTTGACACGTATCATTACACGTCACTGAGTGAGCTCATGTAGGGACGCGTGTCTCATACTCGACTGGCCATCAGTATGAGCAACACGTGTAACGGTATTTAGCTTAGTTAATTATTTCTATAGAGACTTGCATCATAGTACGAGATGTCCACGTCGTGTTCACAACTTGTATATCTACATTGGGCGGGGAGGACTACTAGCAGGCGTATGGGACATCCACTCCCTCTATACAGATACCGCACTCGACGGAGTGATACAGACGTATATATATTGCAAATACCACGTTGTTTAGAGTGTTGGGCGTCACTTGTTATTTTTGCAGATACCACACTCTATAGAACGTTAGACGTTATTATACAGATACCATGCTCCTCGGAGATGGACGATTGCAGAGTGCCCATGTATATGGGGACATATGTGGCATATACTAGTCAGTCACGACGATTGGCGAATTACGTCAGCATATGTCTAGCCTACACTTTCCCTACACACTAAGTTGTCCTTAAATTGCATTCACTTAGATGGTTAGCACATCCCTTTTATTTATTCAGTATTTACTTTATGGCATATTTCTATGTATCTTGTTATGTCCCTCTGAGGACCTGGTCCCTTTCCAGATATGGACGAGCAGGAGTATCCACAGGAGTACGGACCTGGACCTGACTCTACTTACCAGACTGAGGAGGTCTTACCTTCAGAGTATCTATGATATATTACTACTGTTTAGAGATTTTGTTGCTACTTCAGTATAGTCATTTTGTAGTGGATTTGTTTACACCCAACTATCAGACTTGATACTCATCTTTGGCATTCAGTTATTATTCAGCTCTTTATTCCTACTTATTATTTGTGCTGTGGATGAGATACAGATTGTGTGTGACTTGTTGTGACAGTATATTACCATTGGTGAATTGAATATTCATGAACAGCGTACGTGTGTATACGGTTTCCATATATTGGAGTTTGTATACATATGGCTGGGCGTGTTACGTATTCCTAGTCCTACGTATTTTGGGACTGGGGCATGACATATTTTTAGTGGTGGCCCATGCAGGTCAAGAATATATTGTCTTGGTTACGTAATTGTACCAAACAAGCCTGCGTATAGGAATAGAGTATAAGGATCTCATCCATGCTTGACTGAAACCTCATTCTTCCTTTCAACCATCCTATGTTTGGATAAAACAGAGTTTTACGCCAAGAAACCTTTACCCTGTGACCAGACCCTTTACCCTTGTTGGCATAAAAGCCAAATAACTGTTGTTGGCGTAAAAGCCAATTGACTTCCTTGTTGGCGTAAAAGCCAAAAGACTGTCTTATTGGCGTAAAGGCCAAACTATGAAGAAGATTGCCTCCTTTACGCTACGGTTATGACAACTGCTACCCATGTTCAATCTGCGTATGACACGTATCCCTTTATAAGATCATAACATGCAAGCCACGTAGATAACTACCCCAACGTAAACTTGATAATAGATAACCAGCGTAGAGTAGACCGATTAGGCATAAAATGTAAGGATGGTGATGTGAGCGTATTTATCACAGCCTTAGCTTCCCAGTCATGACCCATTTGAACAAATCTCGTGCATTAAATGCAGAGATATGCCTCGAGCCCTGTGCAAGAAATTGCTTTTGACGTGGCGGCTGAATTTTGACTTATCTTGAGCGTAAAAGCTCATCTCTGACGATTTTGTCTTATCTTGAGCGTAAAAACTTATTTTTGTCTTGAGCGTAAAAACTCATTTCGGACTTGAGCGTAAAGGCTCATTCCTATCATTGAAGAATATGCAGCGTATTCAGAAGACTCAAAATTTTCTTCCTTTGAGTGGTGTATCAAATATGTCACTAAGCGACAACCTGGATCTCTGTGCAAAATCATCATCACAGCCGTCCCCTCGATCATCGTGTAGTACCTTTGTCAGATGTAAGGTTTACTGATTTGTCTGACAAATTTATCTGAGGAAATATAAAGAGTTCCTCGTACAACTTTACGCTGCAACGTATTTCAGACCTTACGCGCAGATTTTACGCGCAGATCTTTTACGCCCCGAGCTTTTTATGCGCAGACTTTACACAGATTTCTACGCGCAAGAAGTATAGCAGACTTTTACGCAGGCAACTCTGAAGCTCTACTTTATGCTTCTTTGTTTTACGCCAACAATTGAATCTATGTTTTACGCCAAACTACTTTGAACCTCTACTTTACGCCAGATAGTTGAATCTCTACTTTACGCTAAATTATTTTATCTCTGCTTTATGCAGACAGTCTCAACCCTCTACTATACGCTTCTCTGCTTTACGCGGACAACTCTGAACTTCCTTGAATCTTTGTTTTACGCTGACTACTTTGAATCTCTGTTTTACACAAAATTTCCTTGAAACTCTGTTTTTACGCGGACAACTTATCAACCTGTTTTACGCCAACAACCTTGAAGCCCTGTTTACGCAGGAAGAGACTTCATGTATGTTGGGGGTTTTTGACTGTAAAATACGCGAATAACTCTCCAGCATATTTCATACTTCTACATTCTATTTAAATACTTGCATCCTGCTTGATTCTTGTATCATCCTAATAGTTCCTTGAGTATATCCCCCTCCTAGAATATAGAAGTCCCTGTTGTTAGATGATAAGTAGGGTAACCTTCCTATTAAGAGTACAACTAGAATATTGACACATCACTGAGTTAGAATATTTAATGAACCATAGCACCCTTACCTCTAGATAGATTGACCATTATCCCTTAATAATTAGGGATGACTTGAGAGTAGTATAGACACTACTAGAGTTAGTTAGAAGTTTGGTCATAATGTTTGATCCTAGTATTGAGGAAATCCAAGGTTGAATATTAGGACTAACCTAGATGAGATAATACTAGAGTATTACAAACTTTAGCTTCTTGACTTGATATTAGCAGAACAGTATCTTAAGAAGCCAAGAGAAATAACTAGAATATTTCTCTTGATCATTCCTCCAACACAGAGAATAGCAACCACCTTTCCTCAATAAACCATGACATTATCTAGAGTCTTTCTATCTTTATGACTTGTTCCTCTGAACCTTTAGCACTCGCTATTGTGCGACGACTAAATTATGTTCTTCTTTTCTTCATCTTTCAACTCGTGCCACCTAACACTCCTGATTATAGATCGAGTAATTTTATTCTATGTTAGGATATATAGTTTGCTAAGTTTATAGTTGTAATCTTGAATTTTAATTTTATGCTTAGTAGTTAGAACCTGACAGCTGAGTTGTTCATTTAGACTGTGATCATTATCCTTTAGTCGTAGATCCCGTAATTTATATCCATAACTCGATACAAGTTACATTCTATTTCACTGGAGAGCCATTAACCCTTTCATTCTTAATGTTGACACCTTTATTTTATGAGCACTATGACTAAGACTTAAGATGACCGTTACCTATATAATGCAATAGTGTAACGCCCAGTCCCAAAATACGTAGGACCAGGAATACGTAATACGCCCAGCCGTATGTATATAAATTCTAGTATATGGAAAACCATATACATACGTACGCTGTAAATGAATATGCAATCCATCAATGGTAATATACTGTCATAACAAGTCACACACCATCTATATCTCATCCACAGCACAAAATACTCAGTGGGAACAAAACTGACATATAACTGGATATCAAAGTGTATAGAGTCTATAGTCTGGTGGAAACAAATCCACTACAAAATGACTATACTAAAGTAGACACAAAAATCCCTAAAACAGTGATCATAATCACAGAAACTCTGTTGGTAGGAGCTCCTCAGTCTCGTAAGTAGCATCCGGTCCAGGTCCATACTCTTGTGGAAACTCCTGATCGTCCATATCTGGAAAGGGACCAGGTCCTCAGAGGGACATAACAAGATACATAGAAGCATGCCAATAAGTACTGAAATATAAACATCCATCGGGTCGCCTAACCATCTAAGTGAATGCAGTTTGAGGACAACTTTGAGTGTAAGAGAAAGTGTAGGCTAGACATATGCTGACGTAATTCACCAATCGTGACAACTGGCTAGTATATGCCACATATGCCCCCCATCCCAGGGGCGCACGGTAAACAAGATTAATAACTACATAAGAAAGTGGGTGTCCCATACACTTATGAGTTGTCCTCCCTGTCCCAATGATCTATGCATGTTGCCTCCACCATATGCTAATAACCTAAATAACTGCCAGGTCTACTAACATACAAAGTTTCTATCAGCAGTCATTCTTAACGCACGGCCATGCATACATGAGGCCATCCCTGTCACGCCGTCCGTGATTCTATATGAGACACACACCCGTATAAACCACTGTGTTGTCACGACCCGATTCCTTAGAATCGTTTGAGGCGTCCCCCGAATCGTAACTGCCGTGCGGGCCTGGCGTTGCGCCCGCTCAAGGCTTTAATGATTTGCATAGCAAGCACATATTCAGAGTACACAGATAAATTGAAACACAGATTTGCAACATAGAAAAGTTCAACATCTATTACAAACTCCTGAACGAGTCAGCTAATATGCCGAACGGCTTACAAAAGAGATGACTCAAAATGAGATAGCAGTCCTATACATTATATCCCTTTATAAACTCAAAATGATAAAGACCTCCAGGCTGGAGGATAGCTTTGCCACGGAGCTTCATTTGTGTAAGAAGAGTTGCAGCTTCGGACTTCAAAATGCTTCAAGGGCGCGGTGAAGATGCGCTAACAGCTGGACTGAATCGGGAAGGCGACTTCGGCTCCTCGCTCGGTTCGCCTTAGTGTGGAGAACCTGTTTCAATGAGGGTCAGCATATCAAAATATGCTGGTGAAGGCGAGCTAGCCGAACTATACCAATCAACACGTTGTTTTAATAAAGCATGCATATTTGTGGGTTTCTATCTTGCCTTAGTTTATTTACAAGTAAGAAGCATATAGAATTTACTGAAATGAACGTGCCACCGTTAGGTGGATTTTACCTGCCCGTCTGAATTACCTGCACGATATTTACCATGCCTTCCCTGCCACGGAGACACAAGTTAGTATGCAACAGTTTTAAATATACAGGGGATCACTGGCGGGATGCCATAATGGACGGGGCATAGTACATGAATAAAATAACAAGTAACGCAATGAACAGGGGCGCTACGAGTTATTCCATCCGATACAGGCCACTATTCAGGAGTTTCGTCCGGATCGGATCGGTGCTAGTGCCCCAGCGACCGTCCGCAGGAACTAAGACCTTGTGCACAAGTTGTCCGTGATCAACTTATACACTAAGTTAACAGTTGAGGCAATTCAGGGCAATACCAGGCACAGGACAGTAACATGGGGGAGATCTACTTTAGCATAGTCTCCCTATTCAGGTTTATTGCATTCAGGATGAGTTCTGTTCATAGCATAATTTAAAGAAGAGCATACATTCTAACTTGTATTATGTATATGATAAATATTCCGAACGAACAAGCATGCAAGTAAGTAACCGTTCCCAAGTTTGATTGACAAGCAGTATTAACCAAGTCTATTCTCTTTTATCTTGGTTTCTTTTATTATTACTTGGTATCGTTTGATCGGGGCACGAGAATGCAAGTATTTTAGCTGTGAAGCTTGGAAGCAGGGCTAGCTAATCGGGTTGGTAGCCACTCACTTGGTTGGAAGAAAAAGAGAAGGAAAGAGGCGCTTCACGACTCCGCTCGCAAGCCGCCTACTGCTCGTTCACCTGCACACGAACAGCTTGATCAATACTTCTTCCTCTCTTTCCAATCTCAGAATTGAAGTGCAGTTCAATGAACGAAAACAATGAAAACCATCGAAACCGTTCAAGGAAAACAAGCAAATTCCAAAACCAACTCAAAGCACGAAAGCAACAAGCGACACCGAAAACCGAGGCAATAAAAGATAGCAGCGGAGAGGTCCCTCCTGACTCTGCCGCTAAGCCGATCCTTGGGGCGCGGTCCACTGAATATGGGAATCGATTCCGAAGAAACAAATCCATAACGAGGACGAGTTCTTAATTCAATCTATCCCGATCGAACGATACCGTTTGTGTTTCTTAGCCGCGCTCCCTGCACCGGGGGAACGGGACGCTACATCCTACCCAACCAATTGAAAGTTTCGTCCCGAAACTTAAGGATAGGGCCTACCGTTAGGGAGCAGGGGTACGACGATCCGGGAGGGGGCAAACATCGACCCGATGGTTGGGATCACCGCAACGGAGGCAAGACCCTAGCTTACGACGGCACTTATCGGTTGTATGCCCCGGCTTGTTACAGTAATAGCAAATTGGCCTCCGATTTTCTTTTTGTGAACCGCTGTCATTGTGATGCTTTGTAGCATTGTTTCCTCCCTCGTTGCTTTGGCGTTTGTGATTATAAGTATGCACAGCGCCGGTAGAAACGTGAGGATACTGCGGTTCAAGCGATAGGGCGTGATTCATGACTTCATGCATTGTTCCAAACTGATTATTGACCACGTGCGCATGGATGGCAGGGCGCAGACCACCTTCAAACCTTCTAGCTCGATGTAAACTCCCTCACCCAAAATAGGTATTTGTGTATATTTTATATTATTATATTTATTATAGATGTTAAATTTATTTAGAGTATTATCTTAGTTAATTAGAAAATAATTTTTTTAGTATCTTTACTTATATAAATATTTATTTAGAATTATTTTTAGGCTATTTTAGATTATTGGAATTTTTCCATAATTTTTAGTTAATTAAAAACTAGTAACACTAATTTTTGAGGACTTTAAAGAATTTATTTTATGTTCAAACTTAATTAAAAATATTCCAAAATTTTATTTTAGGTTCTAAATAATAAAATATATTTTCTAGAATTTTTTGGAAATTTTTCGATTATTTTTAGCATTTATTTCGAGTTAATTATGAAAAACTGAATTAAAAACTAATTTCTGAAAAAGAAAACCCAAAAAGTAATTAATTCTGCCCAGTCAGCAAATAGGGGGCCCACCTGTCAGCCTCCAGCAGTGAACAGTGCCGGGCCCGCCTGTCAGTGACCGCTGAGTGGGTGCGAGCCGAGCCGACCTCGAGCCGAGCCGAGCCGACCTCGAGCCGGACTCAGCTGAGCCGAGCCGCAACGAACTGCGACCGTTCGATCTGGGCGGGGCTGCACGGATGGCTGCCACATGGCGCGCTGTGAGCCGCGGCTGCACTTTCTCTCTCCTATATATATATATATATATAATAGTTTAGATATTAATTTCTAGGGTTTTTCTTCAGCCGATTTTTGGAGAATTGTCATCTAGGGTTCCTTCATCTTCCAGAAGCCATTGCGCATAGCTCCGGACTCCAAACGAGGCCTAGTTTTTTTTTTAGAACGATAATGAGGTTAGATTTCTGATTATATAAATTGTTTTTCTAAATTATTAGTATTAAATTCTAGAAAATTCGTAGAGCACAACATGTCCAAAAATAGACATATTTTGATGTTTTCGCAATTTTGGGAGAACCCGGAATCAGAATCATGAACCGTTTAAAGTTTCGGAAAGCTAATGTCGAGATCATCAACATATATATTTCCCAGAATTTAATTCGAAGTATTTATATACTGTTAATTCTGTAGAACTTCTAGGTTAGAATTTAACCATCGGTGCACAATACAAAATTTGTATGTGCCATAATTTCCAAACGAATTTGAATTTGGACGAGCCGTAAATTCTAGCATATTTTTGACGCTGAAATCTATAGGAAATCATGCATGAAATTGAGTTTGTGTCGGTTGACTTTTCGGTCAACAGATCGCCTCGATTTGCGTGCCATGAGTCTCGAGTTGATAAAATTTAGTTTCTTTGGACAAAATTTAGGAATTAACATAAAAATCAGAATAATAAGATTAAAATAGGATTTTAGAGTAATTATTCCAGAATTAAATAAATTAAAATAAATTATCTTTTGACGTGATAAATTTGTAATACATAGGCTATTTGGACTGTGACTTGGACTCTGATTCATACTAGCAGCAGGACCCCAGGCAAGATACCTTGCCAAATTGTTTACAGTACTTTGCATGCTATTTATATTTCTTTTTATTTATTTTATTTCTGTATAGTTCTTGCATGTGTAGTTTTTCTCTAGTCATTACTATATATTAGATATATTGACACACACATGGCACCTAGTATCATGGGAGAACAATCATTAGGCGTTTGGGCTTTTAACCACTCTGGTAAACCGTAGTATATAGTTCGCACTACGTGCGTGTGTCGCACTGGTCGCTACCCCAGAGGTATGTCGATTTCTGTAGAGTCGCGCTGGTCGCTACCCCAGAGGTATGTCAATTTCTGATGTTCTAGACGGGTGTGTGAGTTGTGAGGCTTAGATCGAGTAGACTATCCTTGCCCATACGTCAAAAAGTTGTCCTCATTTGCATTCATATAGATTGTCTTGTACATCGTACTTATTTATTTTCAAATTATATGCATGTTTACTGTATTCAAGTTGGCTCATATTTTCTGTATCTTGTTACGTCCCTCTGAGGACCTGGTCCGCTGCCAGGTGTATCTGTTCTTGAGTATTTGCAGGAGCGCAGATTTGGATGGTTGTATATGCTTAGTGGATGTCTTCTCTTCGAGCCATGATTGATAGCTGGTATACTTATATTGGGTTTGATTGTGTTGTACTTATATTGTATTTACCTTTCCTATTCGAGTTGGTAGTGGATTTGTTTCCATCCAACTATCATCCTAGATACTTCTTATTGAGATCTAGTTTCCTCGATACTGTTTATTTATTTCTATATAATTTTGGTGGATGAGATTTAGATTTTACCCTGTGACTTGTATTACAGTTATACCACTTGTGGATTTGATATTCATATTACAGCGTACGTGTGGATTTGGTTCCCATATATTGGAGTTGCCATATCCATGCGGCTGGCATGCTTACGTGTCCTAGTCCTACGTATTTTTGGGACTGGAGCGTGACACTCGACTCGCTGCATCAGGTAAATAGGCCCTAGCGAATTTAGAGAGTCGGTTGAATTCAGCGGAGTACTGCTTCACTGTCATACTGCCCTGCCTCAGTTGTACGAACTCGTTTTCCATCTGACGTTGCACTGGAGGGGGTATAAACTCCTCTTCAAACGCGACATGAAAAGTCGTCCACGAGATCGCCTCCTCTCCGTGATCAAATTGGAGAGATCGTCGATGCACGTTCCACCAATCGTGTGCGTTGAGGCGGAGCTGTAGTTGCGCGCAGACGACGCACTTCTCTTCGGGGACCTCTAGCAGAGCGAAGTGATCTTCAAGCTCGGCTAGCCAATCTAGAGCTACCACTGGGTCCTCAGTCCCGTTGAATGGGGTGTTGCAGACTTTCTTGAAATGGCCCAAGTTGAAGGCAGTCACGTCCCTCGGCCTTGGGATTTGAGGCATCTCCACTTCAAGCACGGGCTGTTCTACCGGAGTCGTTGCTGTTGCGACGGAATGGTTGGCTGCCAAAGTCTGAACTATCTGTTGCAGGGTATCTACCTGCTTCTGTTGGACTGAGAATCGGGTCTCTAGATTGCTCTCGAGCTTAGCTTGGCGAGCATCGTCTCGTTGTCGTTGCGATTCTAACATTTGCATCACCCACTCAAGCGGGTCAATTTGAGACATACCTCGTTGGCTCCGAGAGCTTCCCAAAGTGCCCGAACTGCTTTCTTGTGTTTCGTTCGGAGCTTGCGCTGCATATTGCGCTGGTACCATTCCTTCAAAAGAAGGTAAATTATATTAGAATCATAATATATTATGGACTTATTGCATGAATGCATCTCATTTTGGCCTAGCGAGTTCAAGAGTTCGCACAGGAATTTGATCGTTAAAGGAACTTTTCCAGTACGAAGTCTAAGGAACTTTGAATCTGTGCTCTGATACCACTATGTCACGACCCGATTCCTTAGAATCGTTTGAGGCATCCCCCGAATCGTGACCGCCGTGCGGGCCTGGGGTTGCGCCCGCACAAGGCTTTAATGATTTGCATAGCAAGCACATATTCAGAGTACACAGATAAATTGAAACACAGATTTGCAATATAGAAAAGTTCTCTTTATTGATAATGAACATCTATTACAAACTCCTGAACGAGTCAGCTAATATGCCGAACGGCTTACAAAAGAGATAACTCAAAATGAGATAGCAGTCCTGTACATTATATCCCTTTATAAACTCAAAATGATAAAGACCTCCAGGCTGGAGGATAGCTTTACCACGGAGCTGCATTTGTGTAAGAAGAGTTGCAGCTTCGGACTTCAAAATGCTTCAAGGGCGCGGTAAAGATGCACTAACAGCTAGACTGGATCGGGAAGGCGACTTCGGCTCCTCGCTCGGTTCGCCTTGGTGCGGAGAACCTGTTTCAACGAGGGTCAGCATATCGAAACATGCTGGTGAAGGCGAGCTAGCCGAACTATACCAATCAACACGTTGTTTTAATAAAGCATGCATATTTCTGGATTTCTATCTTGCCTTAGTTCATTTACAAGTAAGAAGCATATAGAATTTACTGAAATGAACGTGCCACCGTTAGGTGGATTTTACCTGCCCGTCTGAATTACCTGCACGATACTTACCATGCCTTCCCTGCCACGAAGACACAAGTTAGTATGCAACATGTTTAAATATACAGGGGATTACTGGCGGGATGCCATAATGGATGGGGCATAGTACATGAATGAAATAACAAGTAACGCAATGAACATGGGCGCTACGAGTTATTCCATCCGATACAGGCCACTATTCAGGAGTTCCGTCCGGATCGGATCGGTGCTAGTGCCCCAGCGACCGTCCGCAGGAACTAAGACCTTGTGCACAAGTTGTCCGTGATCAACATATACACTAAGTTAACAGTTGAGGCAATTCAGGGCAATAGCAGGCACAGGACAGTAACAGGGGGGAGATCTACTTTAGCATAGTCTCCCTATTCAGGTTTATTGCATTCAGGATGAGTTCTGTTCATAGCATAATTTAAAGAAGAGCATACATTCTAACTTGTATTATGCATATGATAAATATTCCGAACGAACAAGCATGCAAGTAAGTAACCGTTCCCAAGTTTGATTGACAAGCAGTATTAACCAAGTCTATTCTCTTTTATCTTGGTTTCTTTTATTTTTACTTGGTATCATTTGATCGGGGCACGAGAATGCAAGTGTTTTAGCTGTAAAGCTTGGAAGCAGGGCTAGCTAATCGGGTTGGTAGCCACTCACTTGGTTGGAAGGAAAAGAGAAGGAAAGAGGCGCTTCACGACTCCGCTCGCAAGCCGCCTACTGCTCGTTCACCTGCACACGAACAGCTTGATCAATACTTCTTCCTCTCTTTCCAATCTCAGAATTGAAGTGCAGTTCAATGAACGAAAACAATGAAAACCATCGAAACCGTTCAAGGAAAACAAGTAAATTCCAAAACCAACTCAAAGTACGAAAGCAACAAGCGACACCGAAAACTGAGGCAATAAAAGATAGCAGCGGAGAGGTCCCTCCTGACTCTGCCGCTAAGCCGATCCTTGGGGCGCGGTCCACTGAATATGGGAATCGATTCCGAAGAAACAAATCCATAACGAGGACGAGTTCTTAATTCAATCTATCCAGATCGAACGATACCGTTTGTGTTTCTTAGCCGCGCTCCCCGTACCGGGGGAATGGGGCGCTACATGTGTCATGGTTAATGAACCTAATGATGCTATTTAATACTGTGTGGTCTCATAATTAGGTCATAAATCTACAAAATATACATCTATATAGGCAGAATAAAACATGCATGTACCAATATAAAAGGTAAAATAAAAGTATTATGGCAAGGTATACTTGCCAAGTAAAGTGCACGTCCAAAGTTGTTGCTGTGATCAGAGGAAGGAGTTATTGCTTTGTAATTAATTATATATAGGAATAGGGGGCGGTGGAATTTACTTAATGGTTAAGAAAACTCTTGCTGTTTGTTCTCTTCTTATTGGTTTAGGTGTGCGGCTGTAGATATTTTCTAAAGAGTGGTGGAATGAGAAACTTACACGTGTAAAAGAACAAAGCAAAGCAAAGTTGAGTTTTGCTTCTGATACAGATATTTCTTTCTTAATGATTTGTGGTTGGATTCTACGCAGAGGAAAGAAAAGAAGAGTTTACGCTGGGTAAATAAGCGATGGTTTAGTTACTGCTGCTGCAGTAGTGGTTTATTCTGGGTAGTTTGCTATTGCTTTTGATATGTACGCACAGAGGAAATATACGCGGTAAGGTGAGGAGTTTGTTATTTGACTGTTTTACGCGAGGTGAACTGCTGATGTTAATTCCTTACTTTATGTGCAGAATTGGTTTTGAGCGTAGAGAAAGGGATTTGGGTAGGTTGGGTTTTTTTATGCATGAAAGAGTTCTGTAGGGTTTTCGCTAAGTGAGGTTTACGCTGGGATGATTAACGGGTTGCGGGTTTGGTATAATAGGAATTATACTTTAATAAATAGTTTAAATAATTAATTAAATAATAACTAATATGGTTTTCAGGAATGGGGGTTTACATTCTACCCAACTTATAAAAATTTCGTCCTCGAAATTAGAACTAAGCCAGGGTAGAAAGTCAAGAATGGTATAAGATATAATTTAACAAAGTAATTCATACCTTGGTCTAAAAATAGGTTCGGAAAACGTTCTCGCATGTCATCCTCGCGTTCCCAAGTAGATTCTTCTGGCGAGCCATGTTTCCATGCCACACGGACTAAGGGAATAGACTGGTTTCTCAATACCTTCTCTCGACGATCAAGGATTCCGATGGGTTGCTCTTGATATGTCAAGCTTGGTCCAACAGTGATCTTCGAGTGATCAAGAATATGACTGCTATCTGCCACATATCGCCTGAGCTGTGATACATGGAATACATTATGCACTCCCTCAAGTGAATGTGGTAGCGCAAGTCGATATGCCACTTCTCCCATTCTTTTTAGTACATCAAATGGTCCAATATACCTTGGACTCAATTTTTTGCGCCCTCCAAACCGGATGATGCCTCTGGTAGGTGATATCCTTAAGAAGACATGATCGCCCTCTTTAAATTCTAAGGGACGACGATGAAGGTCTGTCCATTGCTTCTGCCTATCTTGCGCTGCTCGCAAGTGTCCTTGTATTTTCTTGACTGTCTCAATAGTATTGACTACTAACTCTGGTCCCAGAAGTTGACGTTCTCCTACGTCACTCTAACATACAGGAGATCTACATTTTCTTCCATACAATGCTTCAAATGGAGCCATCTGGATGCTTGCCTGATAACTATTATTGTAAGAAAATTCTACAAGATGTAGGTGGTCCTCCCATGATCCTCCAAAGTCTAACATACAGGCCCTCAACATATCTTCCAATGTCTGAATAGTGCGTTCTGACTGCCTATCTGTTTGCGGGTGATAAGACGTACTGAATTTTAGACGAGTTCCAAGACTTTCTTGCATGCTCCTCCAGAAATGTGATGTAAAACGTGAATTCCTGTCGGATATAATGCTGACTGGTACGCCATAAAATCTCACGATCTGCCTCATATATAAGTCAGCCAAAGCTTCTGTAGTTTGGCCAACTCTAAAAGGCAAGAAATGGGCTGACTTGGTGAGTGTCACGCCCCGATCTCCCGCAGGAATCGGCCGTCCCCGCTAGGCACGAATCACCGCGCCAGCGCTCCCGCGGGACGTACGTTTCCATCGAGACGCGATGCCGCGCGAGCCTGGGGTTGCGCCCGCGCAAGGCAAATACCAAAACGGCCGTTGATAACTAGTTCACAGAGTCGATATAGCGGAAATATAAAGTGAACACAAGTATTGAATCCAAATTAAGCTCTTTATTGATATGAAGTGAAGATTACAAGCGGCGCTTGGCCGAGATTACAATTCGCTCTTGCTCTCTCTCTCTTACACTGAATATGCCCTTAGGCTTAGAACCAACACAAATGATCTGGATGATGATGTTCCCATACATTATGTCCCGTATATGCGAGCTCCAGGTCCGTGCGCCACGCTCCAAGACGCCAAGTGCGGTCCGACGCCTCATTGCGATAGCGATCTCCGAATCCGTACGAGTTCCCCCTGCACCCTGCATGCAGACTGGTTGGGTATCAGTACATTGAATGCACTGGTGGGGAGGCCTCTCGCCCATGCCACAAAACAAGCACGTTCATTAGTTATGTGCACCGACTAGTTTCGTTGTCTTTCTATTCTTTTGCCTTAGGATCAGTTACATGGCAATATAAAGAAAGTAATCTCCGTGTCAGCTCAAGAGTGTCATATTCATGAACAATTGAGTTCACCTTACCATTTCTTACCATTCGGCCTTCCCTGTCATATGCAGCAATATAAACAGTTATCTACGAAATAACAGAAGCAACTATAAAACCCAAGTGTTATGCCGTGCCTCTGCCTCATAAGACCCATTTTACTAGAACTATGTGTGATACCATGCATCCATTCTAATTATGCATAATGTCGTGCAAACACACTCCTCCCCGTTTCTCCTTTTCTCAGTGCGGATAGCCGCTATGCAAACATGACTTATCTATATGAAGGTCACTGGCTCTGTTAGCCATATTGGACAATATCTTCGATGGACGGCCGCCTCCCCAGCTCGGTTGCTAGCCTTGCTGGGCCTCCAAGCCGTCTAACGAGTCGACGCCCATCCAGGTCGGTAGCAAGCCTTGCTGGATGCCTCGCTCTCGCCCGCCAGTCATCAGCTAGCGTATCGCCAGGACTACACTGGCACTCCGTCCTCCCGGGCCGACACGATTCGGATGCCTCAGCAATCGTGTCGAGGACTATCTCTACCTGGTGCGCAACCAGTTGTCCGTGACCATGCAACTACTCCCCCAACTTCCAATCCTAGCCGAGGACTACACTCGGATCTATCTTTGCCGAGGACTACACTCGGATCAATCCTTGCCGAGGACTACACTCGGATCTTTTCTTCTTTACGCAGCTCTCTGATTAGAGACTGCCTCGGCGATCTGCATATCCCGAGTACATTCATTTCCTTCCATCTCCTGACTTGGAACGACTACTTGATAGCCTTCCTCGTCTATGCATGCAACATGATTTTACTCCGTCCCGTGTCATGTTCCGTGCAGTGCAACGCCTCAGTATGAACTCGCGCTACTTTACATCACATATGAAGAAATTACTACATTCCAACCCAGCATTCTCGACTATGCAAATAGTAAGTAAAATCTCCATGTTCTATACGATGATAAGGCGGGGTTATCCCCTTTAGCTATGTGCGTTTATCTCTTTTATTAGCATGCAAAGGTTATCGCCCATAAACTAGCATGTAGCATTCATTTTCTTAGTGTGCAGCTAAGTAGAGACAGGTTCACCGGGGCCACCCACCTTAGCGATGTATCGCATCGGTCGAGCGAGACTCCGGACGCGCCTCTGATAGCCTAAGTCTGACTCCATTGAAGATCCCAGCATGAAAGCCTCTGCATCGAACGAGCCATCTCGCTGAGCAAGGCGGGTTGAATAGCTACACTCGTGCCGTTTGAATCGGCCCTCCGGGTTGAGCGGAGCGGGTCGTTACATCATACACCACTCAGAACAAGTCTCGTCCTCGAGACTTCCTGAGCGCAACTCGTACTATCGCACATCTTCTAAACCCACTCTATACACCTTGCCTAACTTCCAAGGACTGTCTTAATACCACAATCATTTATTTTCTCACCATGCGTTACGCCAACGTTAGCCAATTCTCATCGAACGACTCTATCGTTCAATGCTATCGAGTTATACTCAACTCACTCGTTGCACTCCCGACTCAAAATCTACTACACCTGGCGCAGGGCTATAATACCCAAGCACATGGTATTCTATAACTTAATGAGCACTTACAACTCACAATTGGGTGGACTTGTCCAACTTGTTATATTACCTCTCATAGGAACCAAATGCATCCGAACACATTCGACAGCTTTACTTGACGTCGCCTATCGAAACCCATCGTTACGCCTAAACCAAAGGTTTGAATTTAGGCTAATTTTTTCCAATCTCGCTTGCATCACTCTCTTTGAGTCACCATCCAATCTCGCTAAGTAAATCGCACCCAATCACCTACGTTTTCTGACTCAGTCTATATTGCGCCTTAGCGCAGAGCTAAATTGCCCACCTGGGGTACGCTCAAGTCCTTCACACCTTTGGCTCAATCGAACTTAACTTCCTATTCGTTTTTACTCGTTCCGTTCGCCCGAGTGCTTAATCATTTTATCCGAATGATTTATTCGTTCAACTTATTGCATTCCCAAACTCAGTTTCTTGCTGCGCCTTAGCGCAAAACTATCTCGGTAGCACGGGGAACGATACAATCTTTCGTCTATGATAATTTAGGTTGAGGCTAACCTATTTCAGTTGCCATACTCATCCATGCGAATCCGAACATTTTCCTTTGCAGCTGCATCCGAGTTATGCATATCGCTAAGTCTGGATCGTACCCATATTCAAGGCGTCCCCCAAATATGTGTATTTCAACCAAGCTCAGTGACAGCTAAGTCTGACAAGCTACTCGTGAAAATCTTTCGAAACGCAGATCGTCCTGCTACACGTATGACCGAACTCTTGTTCGATCCAGCTATCGTCTTATCCTTTACCGTCGCGTAACCTATCCAACCAAATAAATTATCACCTGAGTCCTATCTCGCATTGCGTTTATTTCAACGCGAACATTGCTAGGGTATATTCCCAATTTCGAATTCTAACTCTAAGTCTCGTTGCCCCAGTTCTATCGTTCTTCCCGAACGATACCCTGAAGTCAGCCACTCCAGTTTAACTCAAGGCACAAGGTCGTCTGCCTAGCCACTAGGTCAGCTCACACAGTCATAGGTACAACTCAAGTTTGTGACTCATCGCGCAACCGCGTTGCACAACGCTCGCCCCAAACACCCTAAGGTCAAACCATTGTTCCTTTACACGGGTATTCTACCCAAGCTCGTTTCACTCAGATTTCTAAACATCGAGCACAGTTCATCCTATCACACCAACACGCTCGTCCAACCGAACCCATGATACGCCCATGTTTCAGGGCTAAATCATCGATTCGCACACACTATCTCTTCCATCACGTTGATAGAATTCACCAATCCATCCTTTTCTACACTTGTATCACTAAGCCACAATTCCATTATAAATCGTCGATGTATATCATGAACTCTAAGTCGTCCAGCACGATCTACATATCCGTTCATGAAAACATCCAACATCTCTTACTTCACGTTTCTAGACTAACTCCTCAAGAAAATCCTTAGACTCATTTTATCCTAAAACTTGTCTTATCGTATTAAACCACAAGTCAGAATGATCCCTCGATTGTCACATTCCGGTCTCCCGCTAGTTCAATCATCCTCGTCGGACGTGATATCACCACGCCAACGCTCCCGCGGAATGATCGTCCTAATCCGGACGTGACGCATGTGCGAATAAGAAGTTATACCCGCACAAGACAAGAAGGTCAATCGTTATGGTTATCCTCGAACGAACAGACACTTCATCATCAATTTTCGTTTTATCCCAAGTTGTACATTCATCCCACAAGTTATGTTCTTCCAACTACCGTTCTTGCTGCAACCAAAATTCGCTAAGCCAAACCGTCCAACTTCAATATTACCATTTGAACATTTCTTTGTCTACTCTTAGCATTCCTCAAACCACTAAGTTCAAATCCCAAACTCAAAGTCTATCCCATTTGACACGTATCCATTCATCGTGTTCGTTTGGAATAATCACCGAACATGTTCCCTTGAGTTCGATTATCCCTGCCGAACGTGAAATCACCACGTCGGCGCTCCCGCAGAATAATCGTTCTCACTGGGACAGATTTCGGATGTTATCTTTTCGAACTTGATTTCAAGATCGTTCTTCCAAACTCCAAGCCAAATCTATTACCGCTTAACTTGATGCATCAAACTCCCCATTATACTGACTAGCATCAATCCATACTTATCTTCCAACCATTGCTATGGTCTAAATCTCCCAAAATTGAAATTATCACATTCGTAATCAAACTGAACTCTATCGAGCGATATCCTACTCAAATCCAAATTTTTTCCATGCACGCTTTCATTCGTTCGCTGCATTATTTCCAATCGCACTTACTCCGATCGCATCTCAGATTATTCAAGCTCAACTCAAGTTTCTAATTCGCTTGTTTCAACTCAAATCGCTCGTACAATCCTTTAAGTTTTCTCGACCATGTAATCAATTTCAATGGTCCTGAAATCCTATTCGATGCATGCCTTATCCCTCAATCAACTCATTGTAACTCGTTCGAACCAAATACTGCCTGCTTTCTCCGAGTTCGCTTACTTGCTAGGCATTGTTTATTTATACTAAGGCTTTACCCAATCTTGTCGTTCGCCGCTAGACTCGCTTAACTCCGAATCTACGACTTCGTTCGAGCATTTCTAAGCCGACCAATACACCACTCAGGGTTCGAGTCATACTCCCTGAATCTTTACAACTCATTATATCCACAATTCGCATAATCGAACAGGGGACTATCGTATACACCACTCAGGAATCGAGTTATCCTAATAACTCCTGATTCGCGTTCGCATCCTTCACTCGTATACACAATTTGTTCCTTAGAACTCCAACACAGTCCCTATTTATCGCCTTAGCGATCTTAGACTCGTACACACCTCTATTCATAGTCCTCCATACAGACTATGCTTCAAATCATAACTTATCGCTATGAATAACCGTCCAACTATATCTGGAAATTCCATACACGATTCCAATTATTCGCCTTAGCGGCACTTCGATAGAGTCTCTATCGATTTTCCTCCCGAGTCTACTTTATTCTTATCCGAACAATACCCACATCTCGCTGCAACTCGCTAGCACCAAGGGTCTTGGTGCACGATACTCAACACAGCTTGGCCAAAAGGCCATGTGCAAAGACCACTGTCTGAACGATATACCGTCTCGCACCCTACTCGCTTGGTGTTTCCATATCGACATATAACTTGCCGATTATAACATGAGTTTACTCTCACAATGTCTTTCACAGGTCGGGACAAAAGCTCTCGCATCACAATCCCGTTCAAGCCACCGTATAATTTACACGCGCTTTTTCGAAAATATTTAGACTTATTGTATGGGACATCCATCGAAGCATCGAGAGAGAGCATCTTCCACTTCTTCAATACACAAGTTCAAAACTGAGAGAATCGAAACGAATTCCAAGGACGTAAAGCCGCGCTCTGATACCAATATGTCACGCCCCGATCTCCCGCAGGAATCGGCCGTCCCCGCTAGGCACGAATCACCGCGCCAGCGCTCCCGCGGGACGTACGTTTCCATCGAGACGCGATGCCGCGCGAGCCTGGGGTTGCGCCCGCGCAAGGCAAATACCAAAACGGCCGTTGATAACTAGTTCACAGAGTCGATATAGCGGAAATATAAAGTGAACACAAGTATTGAATCCAAATTAAGCTCTTTATTGATATGAAGTGAAGATTACAAGCGGCGCTTGGCCGAGATTACAATTCGCTCTTGCTCTCTCTCTCTTACACTGAATATGCCCTTAGGCTTAGAACCAACACAAATGATCTGGATGATGATGTTCCCATACATTATGTCCCGTATATGCGAGCTCCAGGTCCGTGCGCCACGCTCCAAGACGCCAAGTGCGGTCCGACGCCTCATTGCGATAGCGATCTCCGAATCCGTACGAGTTCCCCCTGCACCCTGCATGCAGACTGGTTGGGTATCAGTACATTGAATGCACTGGTGGGGAGGCCTCTCGCCCATGCCACAAAACAAGCACGTTCATTAGTTATGTGCACCGACTAGTTTCGTTGTCTTTCTATTCTTTTGCCTTAGGATCAGTTACATGGCAATATAAAGAAAGTAATCTCCGTGTCAGCTCAAGAGTGTCATATTCATGAACAATTGAGTTCACCTTACCATTTCTTACCATTCGGCCTTCCCTGTCATATGCAGCAATATAAACAGTTATCTACGAAATAACAGAAGCAACTATAAAACCCAAGTGTTATGCCGTGCCTCTGCCTCATAAGACCCATTTTACTAGAACTATGTGTGATACCATGCATCCATTCTAATTATGCATAATGTCGTGCAAACACACTCCTCCCCGTTTCTCCTTTTCTCAGTGCGGATAGCCGCTATGCAAACATGACTTATCTATATGAAGGTCACTGGCTCTGTTAGCCATATTGGACAATATCTTCGATGGACGGCCGCCTCCCCAGCTCGGTTGCTAGCCTTGCTGGGCCTCCAAGCCGTCTAACGAGTCGACGCCCATCCAGGTCGGTAGCAAGCCTTGCTGGATGCCTCGCTCTCGCCCGCCAGTCATCAGCTAGCGTATCGCCAAGACTACACTGGCACTCCGTCCTCCCGGGCCGACACGATTCGGATGCCTCAGCAATCGTGTCGAGGACTATCTCTACCTGGTGCGCAACCAGTTGTCCGTGACCATGCAACTACTCCCCCAACTTCCAATCCTAGCCGAGGACTACACTCGGATCTATCTTTGCCGAGGACTACACTCGGATCAATCCTTGCCGAGGACTACACTCGGATCTTTTCTTCTTTACGCAGCTCTCTGATTAGAGACTGCCTCGGCGATCTGCATATCCCGAGTACATTCATTTCCTTCCATCTCCTGACTTGGAACGACTACTTGATAGCCTTCCTCGTCTATGCATGCAACATGATTTTACTCCGTCCCGTGTCATGTTCCGTGCAGTGCAACGCCTCAGTATGAACTCGCGCTACTTTACATCACATATGAAGAAATTACTACATTCCAACCCAGCATTCTCGACTATGCAAATAGTAAGTAAAATCTCCATGTTCTATACGATGATAAGGCGGGGTTATCCCCTTTAGCTATGTGCGTTCATCTCTTTTATTAGCATGCAAAGGTTATCGCCCATAAACTAGCATGTAGCATTCATTTTCTTAGTGTGCAGCTAAGTAGAGACAGGTTCACCGGGGCCACCCACCTTAGCGATGTATCGCATCGGTCGAGCGAGACTCCGGACGCGCCTCTGATAGCCTAAGTCTGACTCCATTGAAGATCCCAGCATGAAAGCCTCTGCATCGAACGAGCCATCTCGCTGAGCAAGGCGGGTTGAATAGCTACACTCGTGCCGTTTGAATCGGCCCTCCGGGTTGAGCGGAGCGGGTCGTTACAGTGAGTCGGTCCACTATTACCCATACTGCATCTCTTCCACTTGGACTTTTGGAAAAACCCTTGACGAAGTCCATAGTGATATGTTCCCACTTCCACTCTGGAATCGGAAGTGGTTGCAATAAACCTGCTGTCCTCTGGTGCTCTGCCTTTACTTGTTGACATACCAGACATTTAGCTATAAAGCGAGCTATCTCTCTTTTCATTCCATGCCACCAAAAGTACTGTCGTAAATCACGATACATTTTGGTGCCTCCAGGATGAATAGAATATATCGAACTATGAGCTTCTGTCATCAGCTCCAGTCGAATCTCTCCATTGGGAACATAAAGACGATTACCACATCGTAGTATCCCGTCATCATGAATATGCAGTCCGGTCTGTTCTCCGGCCTCTGTCCTTTTCTTTAATCTTCTGAATCTGGCTTCTGTAGGCAAAGCCGCCTTGATCCTCTCTACTAGTGATGATTGTACTTGTAAATTGGCTAGTATCCCATCTGCTCCGGGTAATATCACTTTAATGTCAAGATTTTGCATGTCTTCCAATAATTCTCTCTGCGTTGTTAAGAAGTAAGCTGCTGGCTTTTGGCTTAACGTGTCTGCTACGACGTTAGCCTTGCCTGGATAATAATGTAGCTCTATCTCAAAATCTTTCATTAATTCGAGCCATCTACGTTGCCTCATATTTAACTCTTTTTGTGTGAAGACATACTTGAGGCTTTTGTGGTATGTATAGATTTCCACTCGTTCCCCATATAAGTAATGTTTCCATAGCTTCAAAGCAATTACAACTGCTACAAGTTCCAAGTCATGAGTTGGATAATTCTTCTCATGTATTCGTAATTGCCTAGATGCATATGCAATTACCTTGCCATGCTGCATCAATACGCATCCCAAACCTTTCCCTGATACGTCACTGTAGATCACATAGCCTTCTGATCCTGATGGAATAGCCAATATTGGTGCTGAAGTCAGTCGCTTCTTTAACTCCTCAAAAGCGGCTTGACACTCGTTGGTCCATATGAACTCTTGATCTTTGCAAGTTAACCGAGTCATAGGTGTTGCTATCTTTGAGAAATTCTCCACAAACCGTCGGTAATATCCCGCAAGTCCAAGGAAACTTCTCACCTCTGCTGCTGATTTAGGAACATGCCATGTCTCGACTGCCGAGATCTTCCCTGGATCAACAGAAATACCATCTCCCATGATAACATGTCCAAAAAATGAGACTTTGTCCAAAAAGAACTCGCATTTACTGAGCTTCGCAAATAATTGCTCTCTTCTAAAAGTCTCTAGAACAATCCGCAGGCGTTTCTTGTGCTTCTTGTGGTTCTTCGAATAGATAAGTATATCATCTATGAAGACAACCACGAATTGGTCCAAATACTGGTGGAAGACTCGATGCATTAAGTCCATAAAGATAGCTGGAGCATTGGTCAATCCAAATGGCATGACCAAAAACTCGTAATGCCCGTATCTTGTTCGAAATGCGGTCTTAGGAATGTCCTCCTTCCGTACCTTCACCTGGTGATATCCTGATCTCAAATCTATCTTTGAGAACACCTTGGCTCCACTAAGCTGATCAAATAGGTCATCAATGCGTGGTAATGGATATTTATTCTTTACTGTTACGGCATTCAAGGCTCTATAGTCAATGCACATACGTACTGACCCATCCTTCTTTGGTACAAACAACACTGGTGCTCCCCAGGGTGATGCACTTGGTCGGATGTAACATTTCTCTTCTAGTTCCTTCAATTGTGTCTTTAATTCATCCATCTCCTTCTTTGCCAGTCTATAAACATGTGATGCTATAGGTGCTGCTCCTGGTGTTAATTCAATTGAGAATTCTACGTCTCTATCTGGGGGTAGTCCTGGTAATTCCTCTGGAAAAACGTCTTGAAATTCTGAAAGAATGGAATGATAGACAACGTCATCCATTACGAGCTGCATACCATCAAGGATTTCTGTGGATCCTCGTGCAAACTCAAGTTCAGGCTGGCCTGGTACCTTGAAAAGAATGCTTCCTCCAAAGCAATCGAAGAAAGCGTGGTACTTGCTCAGCCAGTCCATCCCAAGTACAATATCAAAAGTAGGCATAGGAAGAACTAAGAGTCGGGTATTCATCTCTCTGCCACATATTGCTATAGGACACGATCTACAAATTCTACTAATAGGTACTACTCCTCCTCCGGTAAGAATTCTAACACAACTAGGTAAAGGTGTAGTGGTAATATTGTGTTTGGCAGTAAAACTAGATGATATGAATGAGTGAGTGGCTCCCATATCAAATAATGTCATAGCAGGAAAGGTAAAAGCAATAGTGATACCTTCTATAACATCAATTTCCTGATCCATGTCGTCTATTTCCATAGCAAAAGCTTGCCCATTCCTCTATGGCTGTCCATGATTAGCTCTCAGGTACTGATCTTTCTGGGTAGGTAGCGGTGGCCTTTGCTGAAATTCTCCTGCTGTTGAAGGTCGAGGTGCTCCTGGTCTAGCCATCTGTTGAACTGGTCTTGGTGCTGGAAGTGCTAGCCTCTGTGCTGGTGGGGGAAGTGTTGATGCTTGTTGCATAGGACAATCTTTCAAGATATGCTGTCCAGAACCACATCTCATACACTGTCCGAGGCGAGCTCGACAGTCTCTTCTGATATGTCCATGTTTGCCATAATGATAGCAGAGGGGCTTCTCTGGGATCTGGTATGGTCCCGCTCTTTGCTGGTACTATTGTTGCTGAGCTAAAGGACGTCTGATAGGTCCTCCTTGTTGTGTCCTGACCGGTCCCTGCTGTATTCTTGCTGGTCCTTGTTGTATTCTCAATTGTCCTCTCTTTCCTCTGCTGATAGTTTCTTGCACTCTGGCTTCGGTTAGTAGTTCAGTGTAAGAGATTCGGGACTGGGAGCTTGTATAGTGTTGGAGCTCCTGAATCAGTCCACGATGAAACCTCTTAACTTTGGCTAAGTCATCTGGTATCAAAGCAACGCCATATTTGCTAAGGCGGCTAAATTCAGCATCATACTCGTCTACTGTTCGATTTCCCTGCTCTAGATGGAGAAATTTATCGTATAATGCATCTCTGACAGTGTCCGGAAAATACTTTCTTTCAAAGCATTCCAGGAATTGCTCCCATGTCTGGTATGTACCTAGCTGGCGCTCTATGGATTCCCACTAGTGATGGGCATTATCATCTAGAAGCGTTCTTATATCCGTCATCCACAGCTCTGTAGGTAGCTGTGATGCTTCTAATAACTTTCGAGTGTGAGTAATCCAATTGGTTGTTTCTTCTGGACTCTCAGTACTTTTGTACGTCCTTGGACTCATTTGTACAAAGTCCTTTACTGAACCAACTCTAGCTCGAGGTTTTGATGCTAGTGCTTGAGCTGGTACAGCAGCCTGAACAGCCATCCTTTCAAGTGCTGCCAGAAATTCTTGTCGTTGCTCGGCTGCCTGTTGCCTCTGTTCCTATATCATCATTTGGAAGAACTGGAACAATTGGGCCTGGCCGTCCTGCGGTATTGATGAGATTGGAAGGGTCCCATTAGGTGGAATGGGAAAGTCAGATGGAGCTGGATTATGAGTCTGTCCCTCTGATCCGAAAAGTCTAGGGTTTGTTGAAGTCCCCCTTGAGTCTGACCATTGACTCCAGGAGTTGTGTCATTATTAGTGATAGTACATTCTTTTTGCATATCCATCTTTCTGCAGTTAATGTATACAATCGTTTAGGCAAAGTATAGGAATCAAACATGGTATGAGTTTGTATTACGCTGGAGAGTTATCTGTGTAAAACATAACTTCTGAGCTAGCTGCGTAGAGCAGGGCTCCAAGGAAGTTTTTGGCGTAAAGTAAAGATTTCAATTCGTCAGCGTAAAACATAGTTCAAAATTTATCTGTATAAAGGTCTATGCGTAAAATCTGTATATAATATTCGTAAAAGATCTGCGCATAATTCTGAGCTCGAAATATGTCTGCGTAAAGTATAGCATACTTGGCAGCGTAAAGTCGTATGAAAAACTTTTCGTTTTCCTTGGATGGATTTGTCAGAAAACCTGACATCTGCCAAAAGTACCGTACGATAATCGAGAGGACGGTTGTGATGATGATTTGCACAGAAACCTGAGTTTGTTGTTTATTGACAGAGTCAGACGCCATGCCAAAGACTGCTACTACACAGGGCTCGGAGCATATCTCTGTATTTAATGCAAAGATTGATTTCTTAATGGCTAAGATAATGACAAATATGCTTATCCTCCTGATCAACTAGTACGCTGGGTTCAGGGATCATCATGTTTATACTGGCTATTTACCTATGTCATGGTATACGCAGATTTTTATAAAAACTAAGGGATCGTGGAAAAATAGTTTGTTATAACTGCAGCGTAGAGTGAACCTAACTATGGCGTAAAAATAGGTAATCTCCTGGAGCATAAAATATACGCTAACAAGAGTAAAGGGTTGATGGCGTAAAATAAAATATAGGATAGGTGGAAGGATGAATGAGGTTTTAGTCAAGTGTGGATGAGATCCTTAAAATCTTTTCCTATATGCAGGCTTGTTTGGCACAGTTATGTAACCAAGACAATATATTCTGACCTGCATGGGCCACCACCAAAAATGTGTAACGCCCCAGTCCCAAAATACGTAGGACCAGGAATACGTAATACGCCCAGCCGTATGTATATAAATTCCAGTATATGGAAAACTATATACATACGTACGCTGTAAATGAATATGCAATCCATCAGTGGTAATATACTGTCATAACAAGTCACACATCATCTATATCTCATCCACAACACAAAATACTCAGTGGGAACAAAACTGACATATAACTGGATATCAAAGTGTATAGAGTCTATAGTCTGGTGGAAACAAATCTACTACAAAACGACTATACTAAAGTAGACACAAAAATCCCTAAAACAGTGATCATAATCACAGAAACTCTGTTGGTAGGAGCTCCTCAGTCTCGTAAGTAGCATCCGGTCCAGGTTTATACTCTTGTGGAAACTCCTGATCGTCCATATCTGGAAAGGGATCAGGTCCTCAGAGGGACATAACAAGATACATAAAAGTATGCCAATAAGTACTGAAATATAAACATCCATCAGGTCGCCTAACCATCTAAGTGAATGCAGTTTGAGGACAACTTTGAGTGTAAGAGAAAGTGTAGGCTAGACATATGCTGACGTAATTCACCAATCATGACAACTGGCTAGTATATGCCACATATGCCCCCCATCCCAGGGGCGCACGGTAAACAAGATTAATAACTACATAAGAAAGTGGGTGTCCCGTACACTTATGAGTTGTCCTCCCTGTCCCAATGATCTATGCATGTTGCCTCCACCACATGCTAATAACCTAAATAACTGCCAGGTCTACTAGCATACAAATTTCTATCAGCAGTCATTCTTAACGCACGGCCATGCATACAGGAGGCCATCCCTGTCACGTCGTCCGTGATTCTATATGAGACACACACCCGTGTAAACCACTGTGTCATGGTTAATGAACCTAATGATGCTCTTTAATACTGGGTGGTCTCATAATTAGGTCATAAATCTACAAAATATACATCTATATAGGCAGAATAAAACATGCATGTACCAATATGAAAGGTAAAATAACAGTATTATGGCAAGGTATACTTGCCAAGTAAAAGTTGTTGCTGTGATCAGAGGAAGGAGTTATTGCTTTGTAATTAATTATATATAGGAATAGGGGGCGGTGGAATTTACTTAATGGTTAAGAAAACTCTTGCTGTTTGTTCTCTTCTTATTGGTTTAGGTGTGCGGCTATAGATATTTTCTAAAGAGTGGTGGAATGAGAAACTTACACGTGTAAAAGAACAAAACAAAGCAAAGTTGAGTTTTGCTTCTGATACAAATATTTTTTTCTTAATGATTTGTGGTTGGATTCTACGCAGAGGAAAGAAAAGAAGAGTTTACGCTGGATAAATAAGCGGTAGTTTAGTTACTTCTGCTGCAGCAGTGGTTTATTCTGGGTAGTTTGCTATTGCTTTTGATATGTACGCACAGAGAAAATATACGCGGTATGGTGAGGAGTTTGTTATTTGACTATTTTATGCGAGGTGAACTGCTGATGTTAATTCCTTACTTTACGTGCGGAATTGGTTTTGTGCGTAGAGAAAGGGATTTGGGCAGGTTGGGTTTTTTTATGCATGAAAGAGTTCTGTAGGATTTTTGCTAAGTGAGGTTTACGCTGGGATGATTAACGGGTTGCGGGTTTGGTATAATAGGAATTATACTTTAATAAATAGTTTAAATAATTAATTAAATAATAACTAATACGGTTTTCAGAAATGGGGGTTTACAAATAGGAGACCTTAATGAGTACCAAGATCTTTTCTTTATGTACCCTAATAAGAGTTTCTACTTTATTTGCAAGTACACGGTTATTTTGTGGAATCCCCTCAAGGCAATTACAATATTGGTTTATTGTTATAAGTTGGGTAGTATACCTCACAACCTACTATCACATAGTCCTTGTGATCCATTGATGAAGTATAACCGAATGACACCTACTATATGCTGGCATAAAACAATAGTGTTTATCTAGACTGTAGAACTTAGAGGCCCAACCCTATTTGGTCAACTAGCAACTTAGACAAGGAGTTAGTATGACAATTGTAGAGACTGAATGAATCTTATCTTCTTTGTGAACTTGAATTATTTTGTAAACATCCCTCATCATAATCTAGCGTATTTATATTTTCTGAACTACCTTGACTTATGCTGTTGTTACAGCCTAGTTTTTCAAGCCTATTCTTTTATCGAGCTTGTTCATGATATATGTATTAGTGGATGCATACATTAATATATTTCAGAATCAGTGTATTACGGTGTGATCAACCATAGTGCGCTTGGTTCGCCCTTCGCAATACTACTTTACGTGGATGGAGATAAATAGTGATTAGTAGACAAATGTACTTACCCTCTAGATATGTCTAAGTATATCATATCAGTTACATAACTATACTGATGCGAGCATGTGAATAGGAATTACCAAAATAAGATTTTAATCCACAACTGTCTTAATAATTCCCATTGAATTCTTTAAACGCCTTGATCCCCACACTTCTAATCTATTACCTCCCCTTTTAACTCTTGATTATTGTTTTCCGTCTTCCCTTATTTCGGAAAGGCGAAACCTCGTGCTTAGAGTAAGCACGAAAAGTGTATTGTTTCTGTAGACATTTCTGTTTGTTTCTTATGAAATTACCAAACTCTATTATTATAGTTGATTTTAGTTTTAAACTGTGCTACCTTTAGAATGACTTCACTACCTACCTACATTTTATTTTATTACTTTCCTGATACAGACATCACTATGGCAGCATAAAAATGTTTGCCTCGTAACTTTGGTCAAGTTCAGAACTCAAGTGTTTCGATGAAGAATGTATCATTTTGCTATCAGGGGTCTAAATGGATTCCACCTGGGAAGACAATTGACTGACTCCTAAATGGATGGCAGCACCTATGACTTGATTGACTTGTAAGAATCAAGATTTCATATGGACCGACGAGTGTCAAGCCGTTTTCGAGGAATCAAAGAAGCAACTAAACCACAGCACCAATATTGAGTATTTTATCAGGATCATGAGGTTATGTGATCTACAGTAACACATCAGAGAAAGGCTTGGGATGCGTATTGATGCAGCATGGCAAGGTAATTGCATATGCATCTAGGCAGTTACGAGTGCATAAAGGATTATCCAACTCATGACTTGGAACTTGCAGCCGTTGTATTTGCTCTAAAGCTATGAAGACATTACTTATATGGGGAACGAGTGGAGATCTATACAGACCACAAAAGCCTCAAGTACGTCTTCACGCAGAAGGAGTTAAATATGAGGCAACGCTGACAGCTTGAATTGATGAAAGATTTTGAGATAGAGCTACATTATCACCCAGGCAAGGCTAACGTTGTAGCAGATGCGTTAAGCCGGAGGCCAAAGGGATTTGACAGGTGTAGAAGCATGAAAAATACGCTGGATAGCTCTACAAAACATGGTGATGCAAGGCAGCGTAAGCAGAGGACCTCAAGGCCATCAAGAGTGCAACGGAGCTTTTCCACAAAGCACGGCGTAAAATATGATGGGACTATCCGCGTAAATGCAGTATATCCAGGCCACTTCAGCGTAGACGGGGTGCTCCTCTCGCCTCTATGGCGTAAACTCATCCGCATTCAAAGCAACGTTAAAGCGTACGAGGAACGCTTCGTCTTTCCCGAAATGAACCTGTCAAGTCACACAGTGAACCTGACATCTGACTCCTGACAAAAAGTGCTGCACGGCTACCCAGACGACGGCTGGAAAGATGGCAGACCACTCGGGACGCACCCCACAGTATGATGGCGGATTTCTGCATTTAATGCAGAGGATTTGATTAAATATCACCGAACCGTCGTTTACTGACATCCCCTCAGCGGAGACTGCTTTTACGCGTACAAGGGGATACACTGCCTTATTTTACACAGGCAAACGCGAACTATTTATGCTCCGCGGAAGACAAATAGACTGCCACGTCAAAAGCTGCCCTTCGTACAGGGCTCGAGGCACGTCTCTGCACCTAATACTCAGAGAGGTGGCAGGCCTTCGGAACACGTCTCTGCAGTTAATGATGATGGCGGATCTCGGCATTTAATACGAGAGATTTGATTATATCTCCAAGAGCCGTGATTTTGGCTAAAGACGTCCGCATCACCTCGGCTTCTACACCCATTCAGCTTTTGTGACTGCTCGGCCTCTACGACCACTCTGGCATGTTACGCGGCAGTTTCTACGCCCATTCAGCTTCTGTGCCCGCTCGGCTTCTACGCCTCGTCAGCTTCTATGCTCGTTCAGCTTCTATGCTCATTCGGCCTTCTGTGCTTATTTGGCTTCTATGCCATCAGGCTTCTACGCCCACTCGGCTTCTATGCTTACTTGGCTTCTATGCCATGATGACAGACATTTGGCTTCTATGCCAACCTCTTCTATACGATGGATACCTACCTACGTGGCTCTACGCCATGATCTTCGTAGCGATTATACGCGTTTTGTCCCTTAGTTGGACCCGCGTCACACGCTCATTCAAAAGATGATCTATACGCAGGCTTTGGTTATTTTAACTGTTGTATAAAAGGGTATTGTACTTTCCACTACTCAGTTTCCACACCGATTGAGTGGTCACTGTCACCAAAACTCTATAAATAGAGACCTCTATCAACAGAGGTCGAAGGTGGAAAAGATCGAAGGTCGAACCTCCAAAGAGATCAAACCACGGGTCAAAACATTGGAGATTGAGGAGAGATCGGAGAGTCTTTGAGAGAGAGAGAGAGAGAGAAGCATCCAGAGCTCAGGCGAAGAGTAGCGATCGACGACATTGGCCTCGTGCATCCATCCTCTTTCGCCACCTACGAAGCTGCTTTTCGTCTTCCACGGCACTTTTTCACCATCGTGTAGTCCAAGGGCTAAAGTGATCGACTGCAGATCAGACACCTATAGCAATCATCTACCCAGATTAAATAAATTGTACTCCCACATCCTCGTATAGGATCAAATTGTACAAGTTTGTTTGTAAACCAAAGAAGGCGGGTTTCGTGCAAACCTCGTATTATATACATTTTCGTTCTTTCGTTTAATACCACAAACAAGATGGCGACTCTGCTGGGGAAATCTTTCTCTTCTGATGAGGAAGCGATTGCTCAACATGATACGGTATCCGTGGGATCCATGAAGAAGACACTGGTCGTCCAGTTCGACCAGTCTGCCTACGAAGACATGCTTCAGACGGGGGGGGGGGGGGTAGCTCTCACTCTCTCTCTGTACAAAACAACAGGAAGCTGCGCAAGGTCTGGATGCCCAAGACATCCTCTACCATTCCTGTGGACTCTCCGATCTCTCCGACCAATGAGGTTGTAGCATTTTTCCCTCCGTGCCCTGCACGTAAAAATCAATCTTCCGCTACGCACGGTACAGACAAAACTTCAGGCAAAGCCTCAGCGCTAACCCAGAAGTATCCACTGCGCTCTACGCGTAGAAACTAGTCTCCCGCTGCTCGCGGTACAGACAAAACTTTGGGCAAAGCCTCAGCGCTAACCCAGAAGTATCCACTACACTCTACGCGTAGAAACCAGTCTCCCGCTACTCGCGGTACAGACAAAACTTCGGGCAAAGCCTCAGCGCTAACCCAGAGGTGTCCACTGCGCTCTACGCGTAGAAACCAGTCTCCCGTCTGTGGCGGAATAGACAAAACTTCTGATGACGCCTCATCGCCAAATCGAAAGTACAAAGCACGCTCCGCGTGTAAGATAACATCTGACCTCTACAGGGAACCAGATGACCCCCGTGATCTCCGCAAGGAAAAGCAAGCGGCGAGCTACTTAACTTCTCGGCATTTACGCCAGCAAGGGAACAATCTACCCGCCCGCAGCAATCAGCATTCAATAGTCTTCGGCCGCACGTGCAATGAATCGACTATACAAGAAGATTCCTTTGATGACGATGCTGGTAAAATACAAGTTCACAGGTACAGCCCGTAAGCATTAAATATTATGCAAAGCATGGGTTATGATTTGAAGCTGAAACAAGGCCTCAACTATGGAAAAGGTAGACGAACACCGTTGCGTGGTAATTCTCACCATCAACAGGCTCGTTTCGGGTTGGGGTATACTGCATCTCTTGCAAACTCACAAACTCGAGAGTCTGATCCTGTACAACCAGAAGCACGACCTTTTGAAGCAACTTCTGTGGACGAATGCAATGACAAGTCTGGGGGTAGTCTCCCTTGACAAAACCGGACAACATCCAAAGCTGGGGGTAGAATCCTCTCTAAGTCTGAAGATGATGCAACGATGACGAGCTTCCCGGAAGATCGTAAAACTCAGGTATTGGGAGCCCGAAGGCCGAAGAGGACTTTCTCCTTCAATGAAGATGACATCAATAAAATCTTCAATACGTTGATGAAGGAAAACAAACTTCAGCTACCCAACATCAGATACCTTGAGAGGGCTGGCAAAGACGATGACCCAGATTATTGTCTCTTTCATCAGTACATTCATCATCCTACAAAGGCGTGCTATGTACTAAAAAGGAGAATTCAGGAGTTGATCGATGCCAAGGTCATTACTTTGCATCTATGAACGAGGGGACGATCACTACAAATTGGTTTTGACTTTAACGTGACAATCTGCTCCCTCAAGAAAATACCAGATGATGAGTCTCTAAAAAGTTTCCCCAGTGGATTCTTCAGGTCCAACCCAGGGAGTTTGTCATGTTCATATTACCTCTGAACAAAACTTCCTAAATTCGGCTAATCGATTATCATGTTCATATTACCTCTGATATCGATTGTCATCTCAACTTAACACCCGTACTTAACTCTAAGTACACCAGTGGTATTGAGTCCACAAAAACTGCCATGTCCATATTACCTCTGAGCAGATGTATGCCTCTATCCCCGATAGAGTCACAACCCATAGAGTTTGTCATGTTCATATTACCTCTGAACAAACCTTCCTAAATTCGGCTAATCGATTATCATGTTCATATTACCTCTGATATCGATTGTCATCTCAACTTAGCACCCGTACTTAACTCTAAGTACGCCAGTGGTGTTGAGTCCACAAAAACTGCCATGTCCATATTACCTTTGAGCAGATGTATGCCTCTATCCCCGATAGAGTCACAACCTAGGGAGTTTATCATGTTCATATTACCTCTGAACAAACCTTTCTAAATTCAGCTAATCGATTATCATGTTCATATTACCTCTGATATCGATTGTCATCTCAACTTAGCACCCGTACTTAACTCTAAGTACGCCAGTGGTGTTGAGTCCACAAAAACTGCTATGTCCATATTACCTCTGAGCAGATGTATGCCTCTATCCCCGATAGAGTCACAACCCAGGGAGTTTGTCATATTCATATTACCTCTGAACAAACCTTCCTAAATTCGGCTAATCGATTATCATATTTATATTACCTCTGATATCGATTGTCATCTCAACTTAGCACCCGTACTTAACTCTAAGTACGCCAGTGGTGTTGAGTCCACAAAAACTGCCATGTCCATATTACCTCTGAGCAGATGTATGCCTCTATCCCCGATAGAGTCACAACCCAGGGAGTTTGTCATGTTCATATTACCTCTGAACAAACCTTCCTAAATTCGGCTAATCGATTATTATGTTCATATTACCTCTGATATCGATTGTCATCTCAACTTAACATCCGTACTTAACTCTAAGTACGCCAGTAGTGTTGAGTCCACAAAAACTGTAATATCCATATTACCTCTGAGCAGATGTATGCCTCTATCCCCGATAGAGTCACAACCTAGGGAGTTTGTCATGTTCATATTACCTCTGAACAAACCTTCCTAAATTCGGCTAATCGATTATCATGTTCATATTACCTCTGATATCGATTGTCATCTCAACTTAACACCCGTACTTAACTCTAAGTACGCCAGTGGTGTTGAGTCCACAAAAACTGCCATGTCCATATTACCTCTGAGCAGATGTATGCCTCTATCCCCGATAGAGTCACAACCCAGGGAGTTTATCATGTTCATATTACCTCTGAACAAACCTTCCTAAATTCGGCTAATCGATTATCATGTTCATATTACCTCTGATATCGATTGTCATCACAACTTAGCACCCGTACTTAACTCTAAGTACGCCAGTGGTGTTGAGTCCACAAAAACTATCATGTCCATATGACCCCTAAAGTTTACCGAGAGACTATCACGTCCATACTACCTCAGATATTACTCTCACCCAAACCCATCATTTACATTTCGAAATAACGGGCCCACAAAGTTAGATGAAAAGCCTCTTTATTATTCCCAAAAAAAAGAGCGGAAGTACATTAAAAAGCAAAAGCAAAAGTACATCATGAAGGAGGAGCGGTCAAATCGCGAATCTGCTGCGCCAGTCTGTCCATCTTCTCATTCCTAGAGTCCAAAACGGCAGCTCGAGCTCGCTCCCATCTCGTCTCCTCATCATTCAAGCCGGATAAATCAGACAGAGAATGTGTAAGATCGGCGTGCATGGCACTCGCATGTGCCAAGTTCTGTTGAGCTTCTTCTATCTGGCTCTGTAACACATGCACTCCGGCGGCTGAAGCACGGGACCACTCCTTCGCTAAAGCGAGCTCAGCCTCCAACTTACGGACCCTCGCTTCTTTTTTCTCATGTTCAGCTTTACTCTTGGCCAACTGGGGAACAACACACTCTAAGAGGGTATGCTCGTCGCTCATCTCCTGCTGTCGCATCTCGAGGGACCTGCTCAGAGCTTCCAACTCTCCCAGCCTTGCAGTCAGCGAGTCGTATTCATCCTGGACCAAATCGTCAATACTGCCGTGGGATAGCTGCGAGTATTCGTTAATGGGTTGCTCTAAACCATTAACTACCTCCGCCAGGGCGTCAGCTAAGCCAGTATCGCCAAGGTCCCTGATCGCCTCTATCGAAAACTGAGAGGACCTCTTCAGGCGCTCAAAGTTCAGATTCTTCTCCAACACCATTGATATTAGCATTTTTAAAGTGTTGTAGAAGATACTGGTATACTGCTCGGTCAGCGCAGCTAGGCCCGAATGCACGCTGGGATTGGCTGCAATATTGTCAAACCGTGCTCCAGAGGCGACCGCAATTGACGTGGCCACAGTCCTCGTCTCGACAGGGGGTGCGACAAAAGAAGAAGTGCCAACACCAGATGAAGTAACCAGCATACTCGAAGGAGGCATTGTCGCAACGACAGGGTCGTCCTCTTGAGGTATCGAAGCCTCGTCGGCAGGCGAGCCGGCACCCGAAGATGCTTTCCCTTCAAAACCAGGCGCCTCCGTATCAACGCCAGGACCTGACACGGAGCCGAAGGACGCATGTACATTGCCCTCCCCGAAGAGGTCGTCCCCTGAGAAGAAGATAAGAGGAAGTTAATGTCAAACATGATGTTAATTTTCCTAAAAGAAGAGGCACGAAAAGACGACAGTGACGCTAGGCAAGCTGTCATACCTGGAGACAAGGGCCTGCTAACTGACACTGGCAAATACTCTTCCAAGTCTTCGCCAAGATCCACTTGAGGCTTATCAACTAGAATCTCGCTAGAAGCGTTGACGGGCACGGCAGGGGCCTCTCCCAATGCTGATCCGGACAAAGGTATATGGAGTCTTATAACCATCCTCGAAGGCGACTTCGTTCCACTACCTGAAGCAGTAGCAGCGGTAGCAGCCTCCAGCTGAGATTCTCCGGCTCCACCGGCCAAAACTGCAGAAGGTTCCTCTCTAAAAGGCGAGGAACCCCCAATCAAAGAATCATCCTCGATATAGGGAGAAGCAGGCTCACTTCCAGGAGCCTCAATGCCAGGAATCTGGAGAGGACGAGCAACCATCCTCTTCGTCCTCTTACGAGGGGAAGCCTCCTTCAGAGCGGAAGCCCTTCGTTTTCCAGAGACTACCAACGCCCCTGCAGACGGAGGTATTTCACCCCTCGGTACCGATATGAGAGGCTCATCCGGAGTAGCGGACTCGTCACCCTCGTCAGAAGAAATCGAGGGGACTTCAACCCTTCCCCCAGGTTTGGAAGAGGACACCCTAAAACTTCCACCCATATCAAAATTACGATGGGAGGTGTTCGTTGCCACATAGAACTGGGCATACGGATGCAGGATGCGCAGCTCCGTGGAAGGTGTGACGAAGGGCACAATAAAAATTGTCCCGGTACAGCCCATGATAAAATATCGCTATCCCCTCGCTCCATCGATGAGTCCACCTCTGGACCTGAAGCTGGTGACGGCGTTGCCCACGTGCAACTGATCATACCCAAACTGCTTGGCAAACCGACTAGGCAGGTAGGGTTCGAAGAAGCAGTGATCTTCACTTCTGTACAACAGGTAGAAAGGTCTAATACAGACCAACCAATTGAAGGCTTCAGGAGAAAGAATGGTCCTATCTCCACCTGAGTCCTCAAGCCTAGTCCCCGATTGGTTGCGATGAACAGGCGGGACACTGCAAAGGAGCTTCCAGCTGTGACCGTAATGCAACACCCGCCGATAGTCTAAAATTGTGAGCACATTCCAAGAGGATTTCTTGTAATTCAGCAATAAACTCCCCCCCAAGCTACTGCCAGAACCGGGAGACATTACTCGGGGGTTATGGAGAATTAACCATCCCACCAAATACAGGTACGGTAATTCCACCCGGGGAAAGCTTTCACCCCGAGCTTCATCAGCGAGCAGCGCATCAGTCATCGCCCTCAAGCCAGCTTGTATACGGCATACCATGGCAGGGAGCAAGCCCAGTCTCGCCCCAAACACCATATGCACTACAGGCCACAAGATATTGCGGTGAATACGATCCGCAGATATGATGCCGGGTACCACCAGTCGGCGCAGCCATATAGAGAGGAAGCCAGCCAGTTGAGCTTCCTTGGATAGAGCCCTGCGGCAGTGCCTCAGATAGCTGTAGGCCTTAGTACCTGCAGGATATCTTCCTATCCCTTCGACGAGGATCTGATCCGGAGCCCTAGCTTCTTCTAGGAGATCGTCGACTACTGGAGCAGTCATCACGCTCAGAGGATTCACAGGCTCATCCTTGACTTCCAAGACTTTCTCCGACTGAGCAGCCCTAGCCCGGTGAAAAAAGAGATAGGACGTCCATTTGCTGATGTGAGCCAAATCTGAGGGATCATCATAAAAAGTGGTGCAAGCAAGGTAGTGGCATATCAGCTCCTGATACACTTCCACTACCCGAGGGTCTGAATCCCCCAACTCCCAGTTCGTGGGAACATACTCTTCGTACGGAGTATCCCCCATCGGCAGTCTCGAGATCTTTGCCATCTCGTGAAGGGCTAATCCCAACTCCCCCAGCGGAGTGGCGAAAGTCCCGGTGAGCAGAATATATCGCTCCATCAGTGCCAAAAATAGTTTAGGGTTAGGAGGCAACCCAACGCTGGTAGCACTCACAGCTGCCAACAGACCGATGTTCTCCAACTCGATCCGAAAATGCTCCAGGGCCCAATCAACTAAGCGAGCCCATCAAAGATTTGTTGGGGTCATCCACCCATTGCATCGAGGATTCGCCTTGGGGTATACTCCTCCGCACCCCATGAAATCATTGCAAAAGGTCGGCAATTGCACCGGCTGGAGCACCATGCTGTCTTCACTAGGGACACTGCCCGGGTACAATCCTCTGAACAATGTTACATGACCGGAAGGGCGGCTGACAAATAGGCTAAATCCTTTCTGGTAGAAGATCTTCCCCGGTCTACCGTGAAGATCGGGAGTCAGCGTCCACGACATCCTCCTGGGATGAGTAGCATGGGAGAATGCCGAGATAGGATAATCTCTCGGCACCCTGGGCAGACTCAAGATCAACTTCCCGGCAGGGAAAACCCAGAGTTATTTCTTTGGCTTCGTCTGGGACTGCTTATCAATCATGTCCCCGAAAAGAAAGGCCGGCTATATATACTGGTCCCCGTCTATATACGTCAAAGGCTCCCCGTTGATCATGCTCAGCAGCATTCGCTCGCCCTGAGCCGATATCAGAATTGCCCTTCCTTCGGGGTACTGGGGCCCGGAGATAGGAAATGTCACGTGTGACAGATCCTCCAAATAGTTGGAGTGCAGCATCCCGGCGGTAGAGCCCATCACTTCAGCCAGTGGAGACTCATGCAAGTTAACTGCAAAAGCACCGAAAGAAATACGTCAGTTCCTAACTAGACATTTCGGGACTTGCAGCATCCGCAAAAAGGAAAAATAACAGTCCGTGCTCTACGCCGAGACTGTGAAACTTGAGCCTTTACGCTGGAATCCATTCCCTTAAAAAAACGTAAAATTCAAGGTTGGCAGTATACGGTCTGTGCTTTACGCCAGATTGATTAAATTGAGTTATTACGCCAGGATTCCCATCCAGAAGCATAAAACTCAAATTTTAATGGTATACACCAAGTTTTCGGCGGTCAAAGCTTTTACGCTCAACCGCGAAAAAATGGAGTTTTTACGCTGACACATTAGGAATGCGGGCGTAAAAGATAAAACGTCTCTGTGCATCATTTTCCTCAAAGAGGCTATCAGCACAGAAGACGACCTAGCATGGTCACGTTCAACGTGTGCGAAGGATTTTTCAGTCGTTCTCATTCGTCCCCAAAGCTCTACCTATCAGCCCGGGTGCACTGCTCGTCGGCGGGATGCTCGGCTCAGAATGGGGTTCGCCCTGTCCAACCAGAGGCACTCCTGCTTGGGCAGAAGAACGAGAAGAGGAATCAATCTTCTTTTCCTTAGAGGAGGAGGATTGCTTAGAGGCCATTACTGGAAACTTTGAAGACTCAGAGAAGACTCGGAGAAGAGCTCGAACAGTCAGAGGCTTTCTTTCACAGAAGACGGATGAAAAGTTTTTCTCTCAAAAAACTTGGGATATATATAGAGTTCGGATGGACTCCTCGGACCCCGAACCAAATCTCCTGATTAAATATTCGGTTATGATTGGGTCCTACGTCAGCCTATTATTCAGCGAAGGCGGACAGTCAGCGAATTCGAAAAGTTTTTCGCGCAAAGCAGGTCAAGCAGTTCTTACGCTAAGGAGCTTTCTACGCTCGACAGTAACAGATCTACGGTTTTACGCTCGCAAGCTATAAGTTTATGGTTTTATGCCCGGATGCCTTTGTGCTCGGTAGCTTTTATGCTCGAGAGGCCACAATCCTACGACTTCATGCCAGCAGATAACAAACCGATAATCTCACGCTCGGTGGCGCTTAGTTTACACTCAGAAGCAACAGATCTGCGACTTCACGCTCGGAAATTTTTTTCTTTTCAGAAGCTACAATTCAACAGTTTTATGCTAAGGAGCTTTCTACGCTCGACAGCTACGAATCTACGGCTTTATGTTCGACGGCTACAAGTCGAGTTTTACGCCCAGATGCCTTTGTGCTCAGTAGCTTTTATGCTCGAGAGGCTACAAACCTACGACTTCACGCTCAGGAACTACAAGTCTATGATTTCACGCTCGATGGTATTTAGTTTATGCTCAGAAGCTGCAGACTGATAATTTCACGCTTCACGACTTCCCGTACATCTGAAGGATATGCCGGCCAGATCACGCGTACATCTGAACGGTCCTCAAAAGCGGTCGATTGCAAAAAGTTCACACAGAGGATACTCGTTCTTGACCTCAAGATATCCCAAGTACCCGAAGCTTACAGAGTTCAACATTGAAAAACTACTCTTCTTCATGGGTCGATTCGAAGTTCATCCAGACTCCAGTCTGAATATTTCATCTATCAAGATGGCAACTCAGTTTGACAACCATTTCTAGACCATGTTCTAAGGGAATTCTCGAGAAATCATTCTTGAAGATGATGTCTGAACAAAGAAATTCTGTTCATCAGAAGCAGCAGTTCAGAATTCTACGCGGTTCCTCACTCCTAAAACAGCAGGACGGTTCGAACACTCGAATGCTACAACGGCTTTCTACGCATCTCTAGTTATGCGTAAAAGACAGGACAGGACCTAGCACTCTTTCTAAACAGAGTCGGCGTAAAGAATCAGACGTGTCGAAGCTACACATATTCAGACTTTACAGCAACGTATGGCAAGATGATCATATGCACGGAAGAAAGACAATTTTATTAAAAAAGAAAGAATCATGATTACATATGAGGGAAATTCAATCTACAAGGGTTTTTCTTTATTTTCATGATTACATATGAGGGAAATGCCGTCTGCCAAAGACTGCCCATCGTCGGCTGAAGATCGCGCCCAGAATCTGTTTTGACAGGTTCTTGAGCGGACGCCAAATCTTCATCTCTCCTCCAGCAGTTGGTGTGTTTCCACAACCGACTAGAATGGTGAATGGAGGAAGAGTACGAACTGGGCGTGCCTAAATTAGGCAGATCCCATGCTCCATGCACCGTGACAGATTGAGTTGAGGTATTTAACCCAACTCAATACTCGAGGTCAGAGCCAGTCGCTGCTCTCACCCCCGGAGGTAACAGGAGAAGGCACCATTTGCAAGCGCCGTGGTCTAATACGACCCTTCCTCTCTCCCGGAGAACCGCCATACAAAGTTGCTGATTATCCCGAGCAAGGGAGGCTATGACATCCTTCCATGATCCATCGCTGTAGATGAGACTTGCTCGAAGACGCCGTCTTTTTCGGCTCCTTACATGCTGGAAGAACATGGTCTTCTTCTTCCTCAGATCAACCCAACAGACTCTGGCGATCATCCTTGTGTGGCGAAAGGAATGCGGGAAGAACAGGTTAAACTCCTCGGCCTTTTATAGGCGAGAGATGTCACCACGGGTCGAAACATTAGAGATTGAGGAGAGATCGGAGAGTCTTTGAGAGAGAGAGAGAGAGAGAGAGAGAGAGAAGCATCCAGAGCTCAGGCGAAGAGTAGCGATCAACGACATTGGCCTCGTGCATCCATCCTCTTCCGCCACCTACGAAGCTGCTTTCCGTCTTCCACGACACTTCTTCACCATCGTGTAGTCCAAGGGCTAAAGTGATCGACTGCAGATCAGACACCTATAGCTATCATCTACCCAGATTAAATAAATTATACTCCCACATCCTCGTATAGGATCAAATTGTACAAGTTTGTTTGTAAACCAAAGAAGGCGGATTTCGTGCAAACCTCGTATTATATACATTTTTGTTCTTTCGTTTAATACCACAAACAACAGGAGCTGATAATAGAAAGCTCATAGTTCAATATATTCTATTCATCCTGGAAACACCAAGATGTATCGTGACTTACGACAACACTTTTGGTGACATAGAATAAAAAGAGAGATAGTTCGCTTTGTAGCTAAATGCCTGGTATGTCAGCAAGTAAAGGCGGAGCACCAGAGAACAACAGAATTTTTGCAACCACTTCCGATTCCAGAGTGGAAGTGGGAGCACATCACTATGGACTTCGTCACGAGTTTTCCCAAGAGTCCAAGTGGAAGAAGTAGCATATCAACTTGCGCTACCACCTTCACTTGAAGGAGTACATGACGTATTCCATGTGTCGCAACTCAGGCAAAATATGACAGACAACAGTCATGATCTCGACCATTCGGAAATCACCATTGGGCCGAGCTTGTCATATCAGGAGCAATCCGTGGGAATCCTTGATCGTCGAGAGAAAGTATTGAGAAACCAGTCTATTCCTTTGGTTCGCGTGGCATGGAAGCATGGCACGCCAGGAGAATTTACTTATGAGAGCGAGGATGACATGCACAAGCATTTTTTCGAACCTATTCATTGACCAAGGTAGAAATTTACTTTGTTAATTTATACCTTATACCATCCTTGACTTTCTACCGTGGCTTAGTTTTAATTTCGAGGACGAAATTTTTATAAGTTGGGTAGAATGTAAAACCCCTAATTCTGAAAATTATATTAAATTATTTATAATAGTTATGAGCTAAATAGAGAGAATATATTTTATTAGATTTTATTTTAAGGTATTTTAACAGTTAGAGGATTTATGGAGCCTTTATAAATTTTTCTTAATTTATTTCATGCAAGAGACCCTTGGACAATTGCTAGCTTAACCGTATACACCAAGTTATATTTTCAAAATTTTCTATGTATAGATATAATTAATCAGAATAGAATTTCCTATTGGATCTCAACCTGAAACCCAAACACCCTACCTGCCGGAACCCACTACCCGTTTAACTCTACCCGGACCCATTAGGAGAAAAAAATATCAATAGCAGCAGTAGCAAATATCAACTTCTCTTTCCCTTCTCCGTGCGTGTGAGCCATCCTATTCCACCGCCTCTTATCTTGATTATTACTAAACTCTCCTAAAGTAAAAACCAAAACTAGAGAAAGAAAGAAAACAACAGCAACAGTAGTTTTGTGGAACCACTACCCCGCGGAAACCGACCTCTTTCTCTATATATATCCCATGCAATACACCCTAGACCCTAACTCTATTTCTTCCACCAAACTCAACACCATCTTCACCGCATCCAGAGATGTTTATTCGGAGGCTTTAGTTCTAAATCCTGTGTCCTTGACATTTGAACACTTGTAGTATACAGATTTCTTGCCCGGCAAGTATACCTTGCCTTGTTGTACTGTTTAAATTCTGAATTATTAGTTGCATGTTTATATTATATAATTGTGCGCGTCCGAGAGAGACCCGGGTGCAGTCAACGAATGCGTTGACGTTAGGACTTGTGTTTGACCTAGTGTCTAGTAGGCCCACCTAAAGTTGTGGAGTTATTGGTATGACTCCCCAGGCCTTGACACGTATCATTACACGTCACACAGTGAGCTCATGTAGGGACGCGTGCCTCATACTCGACTGGCCATTAGTATGAGCAACACGTGTAACGGTATTTAGCTTAGTTAATTATTTCTATAGAGACTTGCATCATAGTACGAGATGTCCATGTCGTGTTCACGACTTGTATATCTACATTGGGCGGGGAGGACTACTAGCAGGCGTATGGGACACCCACTCCCTCTATACAGATACCGCACTCGACGGAGTGATACGGACGTATATATATTGCAGATACCACGTTCTTTAGAGTGTTGGGCGTCACTTATTATTTTTACAGATACCACACTCTATAGAACGTTGGACGTTATTATACAGATACCATGCTCCTCGAAGATGGACGATTGCAGAGTGCCCATGTATATGGGGACATATATGGCATATACTAGTCAGTCACGACGATTGGCGAATTACATCAGCATATGTCTAGCCTACACTTTCCCTACGCACTAAGCTGTCCTCAAATTGCATTCACTTAGATGGTTAGCACACCCCTTTTATTTATTCAGTATTTACTTTATGGCATGTTTCTATGTATCTTGTTATGTCCCTCTGAGGACCTAGCCCCTTTCCAAATATGAACGAGCAGGAGTATCCACAGGAGTACGGACCTGGACCCGACTCTACTTACCAGACTGAGGAGGTCTTACCTTCAGAGTATCTGTGATATATTACCACTGTTTAAAGATTTTGTTGCTACTTCAGTATAGTCATTTTGTAGTGGATTTGTTTCCACCCGACTATCAGACTTGATACTCATCTTTGACATTCAGTTATTATTCAGCTCTTTATTCCTACTTATTATTTGTGTTGTGGATGAGATACAGATTGTGTGTGACTTGTTGTGACAGTATATTACCACTAGTGAATTGAATATTCATGAACAGCGTACGTGTGTATACGATTTCCATATATTGGAGTTCGTATACATACGGCTGGGCGTGTTACGTATTCCTAGTCATACGTATTTTGGGACTAGGACGTGACATCTATTATTTAAAAACACAAAGTGCTACCGTTAAAGCCAACTTATACTTCGAACTTTATTGTGTCAAACTAATATATATTTTATAATTGCTAATTTTTTATATAGTAATCAATATTTAAAAAAATTGGGTGGTTGTGGCCCCCCATTGGACTCTATATAAAATTTTTAATGTTTACAGTATTCGAGGAGAGGGGTGTGACAATGTGAGAGGATGTTAATGAAAGTAGTTTCCAATTTGAACTAATTTTTGAAAAGATTTGATGAGTTAGTTCTAGCGAATAACCTTGGACCATTTTTTTAAGAAAAAAGAACTCCAATAAGTAATTTGTCTTAATCTCGTGTTTCGCTAACAAATGTAGGCTAATTGTGATTCCTTTCCCACTAGTTAGAGGACGATCAACAAGCTTCATGATGTGTAAACTTTGTATATTTTATAGTTATACATATCTCTACTATTATAAAAGTGGTTTCAAAACAACTCAAAAAATGAACCGTCTAAGCCGTATGTATATCCTCAACTAATTAAAAAAATAAAAAAATAAATCCAAAATTGTTCTAATTAAAAATTAGTCTAAATAATTTGTCACAATTAAAAATTTAAAAAACCCTAACTAATAGCTTAACTACATGATATATATATATATATATATATATATATATATATATATATATATATATATATATATATATATATATATATATATATATATATATATATATATATATATAACGGGATATATGCCATAGTGCTCATACTCCTACATGAGCCATGCACATGTGTACCAATAGAAATAGTCCCCTACATCTCATGTGCACCCATGTGCACTAGTACACTCTATTCCTATAGGTCCACATGTGCATGGCTCTTATAGGAATATGAACATTATAGCTCATATTTTGTTTACCATATATATATATATATATATATATATATATATATATATATATATATATATATATATATATATATATATATATATATAACAAATTCTAATTAAAACTAGTCATTTCACGTGTGATGCACGTACTAAAAATATATTTTGATATTATTAAAAATAGATAAAATTTTAATATTATTAAAATAAATTTTTGTTAAAATTTGTTATATATATATATATATATATATATAGAGAGAGAGAGAGAGAGAGAGAGAGAGAGAGATAGATAGAGAACATGGATCAATTCAATGTTGAATTATAAGATAGTGAGATTTTGCTATAATTGAATATTGATATATGATACCTTGATGTAGTAAGTGTAAACCCTCTCCACCAAATTTAGGTTTACTTGGCTTAGAGAGAGACTAGGGTTAGTTTGGAGTCATTTAGAATTAGAACATGGTATTTTAAATTAATGTACAAAATTTTGTATTACTTGGTGTACCTTGCCGTTGTTTCGATATTTGGAGCGCTACTCTAGCTTTTGCTTTCAAACAAAATTTACACACTTGACCTTGACATGTCAGTCTTCAAATTTGACCTTTGGGTCACTCATAAATATCCTCTCTTGTACTTCATTTTAGTCGCACAATATTCGTTACAAATATCTAATTGTAAATCTAAATAAATCTAACTTTGCATCTTTGCATGTTCCAATCGAATTTGGAGACACAACCTCGACCCTTTTCTCGTAATCAAATTTATAACAATAATCTATTTCGAGTCTACTACGTCCATGACACTTGTGTCCCACCTAATTTAAATCATATGCACTTCTTATTAATTAAATAATACCATTGACACTAATTTTAACTAAATTGGTGCAATGACTCAACCTAACCCTAAACTAGACCCAACACCAACTCAAACCTCCACTCACACCCTCATGGTTCATATAAAATACCACACACCAATTTTTTCTACTACAATACACCAAATATGGCATTTTTCCACATCAAATCCACTTTTTCCTCTTTGTGCAAGTCCTAAACTATTGGAAACTTTTGTGCAAATAGCTAGCCATGTGTCCACCTCCTATTGGTTGGAACAAATAAAAGAAACCCCATGGCATGCTTGGCCGGTCATGTGCCCCACTTTTTTTTCCTTTGTTTGCATGTGACTATTCACCATAACCTACAATCAATCTCTACCCTCCATTCAATTTCTAATACATCACCTCCACCCATTCCTTCATGAAAAACCACCCTCTCCTTGGGAACCTAGCCGGCCCTAATTCTAATGCTCCCCATTTTCATTAAATACACATCTTCTCTCTCTCCTCACTTATCATTCTTCTTCTCATTCCCTTTTACATCATTTTTAGCCACCACCATCTCCACCCGCCGGAGCACACCCCCCTCGGCCGGACCTCCGCCACCCTCACCACCATCACCACCTCATAGCCACCACCATTCCCATCTCTTACACTCCACCACGACAGCCACCCTCACCACAGTCACCTCCAACACAGCCACCGCCAACCACCTTCCCGACCTCCTCTTCCACTCCACCACGATAACCACCCTCAGCCACCTCACTGCCACTGCCAACTACCATCTCCTCCTCCTTCTCCACGACAGCACCCGCCACCACCACCAGCAAGCTGCTGCCGCTACTGCAACTGCGTGCGTTGCTGCTGCACCAGACCGGAGCACAATCCCCCTTCCTAGCCGAGCACCTCCATCCCGAGTTCCTCCCTCTCTCCATCCGAGCTCCTCCTTCCCACTCTAGGTAACTACTTAATCATCATCATCTCTTTCTACTCTATCTACTTCTATATCAACTTCTTTATCTTCTTTATAATGTAAGTACTTAATCTCCTTGCAATATAACCTCCATTATATGTCCAGAAATTTGAGATTAAATTAGGTATTGAAAATAGGTGAAACACCATGCTAGAGAGTATATTCATACCATGCTAGGATGGTATACATGTTTAGGAGATGCATGCATGTATGTATGATGGGCAATGCAAGTTGGAAAGAGATTTAGGCCATATTTAGTATATAATTTCATACTTGGTTATTCACTTGTGTAGGCTTGACTATTATAGTTCAAGCATAATTTTAAGGGGTTAGTGATTGTAAGTTAAATGACACTTGATAAATATAAATGTTGGGGATATTGATGACATACTTTGTGTACGAAAACCCTAGTATGAGAATACCTAGTACACATGTATTTGAGGAGCAACTTAGCACGTACACAAACCCTAGTTATAACCTTGGTTGTAATATTTGAGAAGATGTACATTTAGAGGGACTTGACACTTGTGTATTTTTTTCACTCTTGCACACTCAACCCTTCTAGTTGACCTGGTTATAACCCCTACTTGCTTTAGCTTCTAGGTACATTGTAGATGTACTTTTGTGTGTATGCTAGTATAATGACTGATTGTTATTATATTATATTATATTATATATAGGCTCGTTGGATCGTTCGGGCGAGGCTACGGGAGCAGGACTTTGGCATTCGCAGCTTGAGAATTCAGGCAAGTATACCTTGCCTTATTTACTGTTTAATTCAAGTTATTAAATGCTGCATGAGATGTGTTGCAAATATTATTTATAGCTGTACGCGTCCGAGAATGACTCGGGTGCAGTCGATGATTGCGTCGATGAGTAGTGTATCGCCTTAGTCCCTAGCAGACTCACCTACTATTGTGGAGATATTTTGATATCTTCCAGGACCCTGACACTTCTTACACTTATCACGATAACAAACTCATGTTGGGATGCGAGTTGACGTACCTAACTAGATATCGGTGCATGCGACATGCATCAGGTTAGTCTAGTTATTTGAGATATGGCATGTTAGTAAAGAAGTATGCACGTCGTTTATTAGACTTGTATATTTGCATTGGGTGGAGAGGACAACTGGTAGGCATATGGAATACACACATTGATATCTGTAGTGTCCAGAGGAGCCACGGATCCAATGACCCTCTTTATTCAGATACCGCATTCTAAAGAGCGTTACGGACGTATATATATATGCAAATACCTCATTCTTCGGAATGATGGACGTTACATGTACATATACCATGCTCTTCGGAGTGTTGGACGTTATGCCTACTTCTACCCATACATACCAAGGTTGTTCTCATATTGTATTCACTTAGATGGTTAGTACACCCCCTTACTTATTTAGTATTTATATTCGGCATGTATTTTTGTATCTTGTTATGTCCCTCTGAGGACCTGGTTTCCTTCCAGATTTGGACGAGGCGTACTATCCGACCGTGTACGGGCCCGGACTGGAGGCGAGGTACGCGACTAAGGAGAAGCTTAAGGTGTTACCCTCAAAGTTTCTCTGATCACTGGTAGGCCTTCCGTATAGGGCTGGAGCATATTTATCTAGCTAGTCGATATTCTAGTCTAGTATTCTTATATGTCCTTCTGTACTCTTATTTCAGCATTGTATTCAGTGGGTTTGTTCCCATCAGACTTGTTTGTGTTGTATTATGACATCCAGATTCCGTACTTATTTTCAGTATTTATTTCAGCACTTCTTATTTATATTCTGTGGATGAGATTAGATATTTACCTGCTGCATGCTAGCATATTGGGCTTGTTAGTCTTTTAGGACAGCGTAGTACACTTTGTCGGGTCTATTAAATTGGGAAATCCTTCGGAGTCGTATTAGCTGGCCATTGCCATGTGGCCGGGTCCCGTATATTTTGGGACTGGGGCGTGACATGATTTTAGTGGTGGCCCATGCAGGTCTTAATTATCGTTTGTGGTATGTATCATACCTGACGAGCCTGTTATAGGATAGAAATATTTGATTTCATCCACCTTAACTACTGTATTTGAACCTCCTTCGTATCTAACTACTTAAATATCTGCATCATGTTTGTTTGTTTCTGTACTCTTTTAATGTAATTCTATCGCTTGTAGAGAGATGAACTTGCGTAGCGGATGCGAGGCGTACGGTGCCATTGTGCCATCCGCCACCGCACAGAGGGAGGATACATCCCTGGGACCACCTGGAGAGCAGCCACCACCACAGGTCCCGGTGATACCTCAGGCCCCATTGATAAGCTGGCGTCAGACTTCTCAGGACGATCCGACACAGCAACACGAGATGTAAAACCCCTTAATTTTAAATATTATAATTATTTAATTAGTTATTGAATTTAATTATATTATTTCTTAGTTAATTAGAAAATAAAATTTTAATGGAATTAATTACCTAGGTAACTACTCATCTAGAAGTTATGGAACAAAAAAAACTATTATTATATTTTATTTAGGAAGTCTTGTAGAAGGATGATAGATTTTTAGGATGTGCTATATAAATTTTTTGGAATTTTATACCGTATATATACATATATATACAACAATATAGTATTAAGTAAAAAAAGAAAAAAAGAAAAAGAAAAAGAAAAAGCAGAATAAATCATTAAATAAAACCTTAAAACAAATTTAACCCTTAAAAATAAACCTTAAACCTAAGTCTAATCCCCTAAGCCTTAATCCCAAGCCCAACCCGCAACCTAGCTATCCCCAACCCCACAGCAGCTCACCCCGCGGCCAGGCAACCGTGAAGCATCGACCCCCGTTCCTATATATATATATATATATATATAAACCCTAACCCTAGCCTTCGACATCCACAACCCCAGCGCCGACCCCAGCCCGAGCACTCCGGCAGGCGAGCGCTGACCTCTCGACTGCATCCACCGCACGAACCCCGCGGACCCGTCAGCGATCACCGGAAACCCAGTCTCAACCCTGTTGAGCACAGCAAGGTACCCCTGTTCACATCATGATTTCTCTCTATCGGTGTAGTTTAAATCCAATCTATCAATTCCTATGCGTAGACTAGATGACCCTCTACAATAATTGCCCATTAGTTTGGATCAAATCGGATTATATCCATGCAAAACTGAACTCGCAAATCTGGAAAAAAGTTCAAAACTGCAGACATACCAAAACAGAATTTTCAATCAAACGCCCCATATTGGAAGGCAATTTTCTTCCAATCTATTCAACTAAATCATGATTTTACTTTTAGAATAGCTAGTCAATATAACCAGTATTAAAACGACCTATTGTATGCATAATTTTGATCGTTAAATCTATATTAAAAATCTGATGGAAAAATCATGAAAAACTTGCTTTTAAAACATTAGAAATTTGTGATACGGAGTGCGCCTCCCCAAACGTGACTGCCTCGTCGCATACCAATTACACCGAAAGGAGCGTATGGTATGTCCTGACGTGTGGGCTTTCGCGGAAATTGATTCGGACGTGTGTGCACGTCGGAATCAACCCGTATCCGTAAAAAGTCCCTGTATCGCGACTTTTGCAAAACACCACCCCATTTTGTGTACGCTCATCAGAATGTGATAAAACTTGTGCCATTAGATTTCATGGTATCACGCTGGTCCTGTGACCCAAGTTTCATACGATTCTGAGACAGTTGACCAAGCCGCCTATTTGCGGACCCTGCGGTTGACTTTAAGGGCGAATTTGTGATCGACTCACCGGAATCCAAAATTGGACATACCGTTGAGTTTGTATCGACGTTTAAAATTTGTTTGACCTATAATTTATCCCATTTAGAGACCTTTATCTCTGGCACATATTTTGGTGCAAAGTGGGCCACGTATGGACCCCGCTTTGACCCAAAATTACCGTTTTGCCCTTGTATCCAAATTGGACGAAAGGGTAGACTTTTTTGACTATCTCGCTTATTCTGGGAATGTTGGTGATGTTTATTTCATCATCCAGAGACATTCATTCTGAGGCCATAGTTTCTGACCCCTTGTGCTTGACATCTGGACGCTTACACTTTGCAGCTTTCTTGCCAGGCAAGTATACCTTGCCAAATTGCTTACAGTACTTCGCATGCTTATTATATTTTCATATATTCATTGCATATTTATTTTCTTTCAGTCATAATTATATATTATATATGTTGACACACACTTTACACATAATATCATGGGAGAGGAGGACAATCAGTAGGGGTATGGGCTATAACCACTCTGGTAAACTGTAGTAACTAGCACGCACTATGGTAGTTGTGTCACGCTGGTCGCTACCCTCGAGGTATGTCAATTTCTGGTGTCACGATGGTCGCTACCCTCGAGGTATGACGGCCTTTGATGTTTATGGACGTGTGTGTGAGTTGTGAGATTAGATAGAGTAGCCTACCCATGCCCATACGTCGAAAAGTTGTCCTCATTATGCATTTTATATAGATTGTCTAGTACAACATAATTATATATTTTTTGTCTATTATGCATGTTTTACTGTATTCAATTGGCATGCTTCTATGTATCTTGTTACGTCCCTCTGAGGACCTGGTCCCTTGCCAGGTATAGACGATCAGGAGTATCCGCAAGAGTACGGGCCAGGACCTGACGTATTATTTTCTGCCGAGGAGGTCTTACATTTTGAGCATCTTTAATTATCTCTAGCGATGGATTCCTTAGCTGATTCTCTTCTATTATCATTTTATTTTATATTGGAGATTTACCCTCCTCTCTCATTTTAGTATTGCTATAGTCCTTGGTAGTGGATTTGTCTCCACCCGACTATCATTTTTGGATTACCCAGACTCATTATTCTGGTTTAGTTATTTCTTTATTATGACTTCTTTTGTGGATGAGATTAGTATTTTCTGTGACTTATGACAATATGTATACCACATGTAAGTTGATATTCATATTACAACATACGTGTGTATTATGGTATCCATATATTGGAGTTGCTATATACATGCGGTTGGCATGCTTACGTATTCCTAGTCCTACGTATTTTAGGACTGGGATGTGACACGAGGGCCAGACTTCACAGGATGTCCCGACACAACACCTCGAGGGTCAGACTTCGAGGGCCATGCCGATGCCGCAGCCCGAGAGGGCGACGTTTTAGTAGACACCTACAGCACAGTCGGAGGTTCCATTGCCACCACCTCTACCCTTTCCACCTCAGACACCATACGGAGCCTTCCCACCTCAGATGCCACAGTCAGAGGGACAACCGCAGATATTCCGATTTTTCTAGGCCATGATGCTGGCGCAGTGGCATCAGTCCGAAACTATGAGACAGAGCTTGATGGCAGTTCTAGAGAGGCCACCTACCCCAGCACCCGCACCTGTTCAGCCAGCTGGCACGGTTCGAGGGTTTTGTCAGATGGGCCCGGATACCTTTTCGGGCAGAGAGACCGCAGAGGAGATCTCTGATTGGGTCGCCAACATGGATATGCTGCTGGAGGCTTCTCAACAGCCTCCGGACCTTTGGATGACCGCAGTGAGGGCCCAGTTGAAAGGTAATGCCCATCAATGGTGGAATTCTATGGAGCGTAGTGTCGAAAAGAAGCACTTTTCGGCTACGGTCAGGAATGTACTATACTCTCAATTCCTGCACCTAGAGCAAGGGAATATGACTATAGACGCATATGATACGGAGTTCAGTCGTCTTAGTAGATTTGGTACCGCCCTGATACCCAATGATCTAGAGAAGGCCAGAAAATTCCAGCATGGTCTGACTTATGAGCTACAGAGGTACACTACTGCCCAGGCGAGGATCTCTTACGAGGAGGTTCTGACAGAGGATAGGATCCATGAGGCTATTGGCAGAGGATCGAGGCATCCCAGTTGTAGAAGTATGAAAAATACGCTAGGAAATCATAAGCGTAAAAACCCTCAACATGCAGGAAGTCCGCGTAAAATAGAGCTCCAGCACTGGGTGTCATAAAACATGATTCTAGAGCCATCAGCGTACAACAGAGGTTTAACGCTATTTAGCGTAAAATATAGCCCCATAACAGCCCGCGTAATGCAGTATTTCCAGACTGCTTAGGCGTAAAAAGGTTACTACATCGCCACTTCGGCGTAAAACCTATCTGCTTTTAATGCAGCGGGAAATTGTACAAGGAACTCTTCGTATTCCTCAAATGAACCTGTCAGTGGAAGTAGTGAACCTAACTCCTGACAAAAAGTAATATACGATGATTGAGAGGATGGCTGTAATGATGATTCTGTACAGAGCCCCAAACTGTCGTCTAGTGATATAACCCTTGATATAAGACGTCGTTTACGTATTCAAGGAATACGCTGCCTATTTTACACAGGCAAAGATGAGCTTTTACGCTCAGGAAGAGACGAAACCAACCGCCACGTCAAAAGCTGTTCTTCGTACAGAACTTGAGGCACGTCTCTGCAATTAATGCGTGAGATAGGGGCAGATCTCTGCATTTAATGCATGAGATTTGGTTCTAATTTTAACGACTGGGTGAGCTATAATTAGGGCTAATACGTCCACATCACCATCCCCGCATATTACGCCAACCAGGCTATTTTCAGCTATAGGAGCACGCTGTACGCTATCTCCTTGAAATACGCCGACCTGGCTATTTTTCAACTATAGGAGTACGCCATATGCTATCTTCTTGAAATACGCCAACTCAGGCTATATTTGCAAAGCATCAAGCTTTACGCAAAACTTGGTTTCTACGCCAACATGACAGCTACTTGGCTTCTACGCCAACATGACAGCTACTTGGCTTCTACGCTAACATGACAGCTACTTGGCTTCTACGCTAATATGATAGCTACTTGGCTTCTATGCCAACAGGACAGCTATTTGGCTTCTATGCCAATATGACAGCTACTCGGCTTTTACGCCATCAGAATAGCTATTTGGCTTTTATGCCTACGAGACAGTTATTTGGCTTTTATGCCAACCATCTCTACGCAAGGGGCAATTATCTACATGGCTTGCATGCCGTAATATTCGATAAGTGATTATACGTATTACCTTATAATGGGAAACGCGTCACACGCCAATTCAGGAGATCATTCATACGTGGGTAGCAGTTATTATAACCGCCGCGTAAAAGGTGCAACTCTCTCCGCTGTTCGGTTTTTACGCCGACTGTAGCTGAGACCTCCGGCCACGGAGGTCCAGGGTCGAAGGGGTCAAAATTTTTCAAGGTCAAGAGAGCACATATAGAGAGCTTTGGCAACGAGAGTTCAACCCCTCCTGCAGTCTTTGAAGCTTCTTTTTTTTGTTTTCTACAATACTTCTTCGTCATTGTATGGTCCAAGGGACAAAGTGATCGACCGCAGATCAGACTCCTATAGCAATATTTCCCCAGAATCAAATTTTTGTACTTAACATCCTCGTATAGGATTAATTGTACTTCTTTTTCTTATTTGTAAACCAAAGAAAGGGTTTCGTATAAACCTAGTTTCAATTTCTTTCGTTTATTATCAAACACAAGATGGTGACTCTGCTGGGGACTACTTTCTCATCTAACGAGAAAGACATTGCTCAACACGATGCTGTATCCGTGGGATCAACGAAGAAGACCTTGGTCGTCCAATTCGACCAATCAGCTTACGAAGTCATGCTTCGAGCAGGGGGTAGCTCTCATTCCCTCTTTGTCCAAGACAGCAGAAAATTGCGTAAAGTATGGATGCCCCGGACATCCTTTACCATTCCTGCGGACTCTCTCTCTCCGACCAACAAGGTTGTAGCACCGCAACCTCCGCGCCTTGCGTGTAAAACTCTGTCTCCCGTATGTGACGTGGCATACAAAACTTTTGGCAATGCCTCAGTGCCAATCCAGAAGTCTACTCCGCGCCTTGCGTGTAAAATTCTGTCTCCCGTCTATGACGTGGCAGACAAAACTTCTGGCAATGCCTTAGTGCCAATCCAGAAGTCTACTCCGCGCCTTACGCGTAAAAAATTGTCTCCCGTCTGTGACGTGGCAGACGAAACTTCTGGCAATGTCTCAGGGCCAATCCAGAAGTCTACACCGTGCCCCACGCGTAAAATTCAGTCTCCCATATGTGACGTGGCAGACAAAATTTCTGATAATGCCTCAGTGCCAATTCAGAAATTCCAAAAGCGCTCTGCGCGTAAAAATACATCTTCCCTCTGTGAAGAGGCAGATGGTCCCTGCAACCACCGCAAGGGAAAACAAGTGGCGGATTTCCCGACCTCTCGGCTTTTACGCCATCAAGAGAAGAATCTGTCCGCTCTTCAGATTAAGCAGAATGCTGATGGCCGATTGAGGACTTCCTCAGTTTTATGCCAACCTGTGCAAAGTTCCAGATTACACCAGGATAAGCCCTTCAGCGTAAATAAGGCCCAGTTTGTGGATAGATACGCTCCTCAGGGATCATGTGCTACTCACATGGCTGAACTACTGTATTTGTATGGCAGGGAAAGAGTTATGATTCCCAATATCCGCGTTCCAACTGATGTAAAAAGGCAGAATAAACCTTCTTCTGTTAATCCTCCTGACTTGCGTAATCTCTTAATCCAGAAGTACAAAGTTAGGGGATCTTCTAACATGTCTATTACACCCCCTAGGGAGCATTGTTGTAATAGTCATAAAGTTGTAGTTAACTATTGCTGTACTAAGGCAAAACGGTCAGTTTTCGACCGGTTGAACTACTCTTTGTCTTTACAGGAAGAAGAGCCTACATTCGCATCAGTGAACATGGCTTTACACATTCCTAGAGGAAGGTCAAATTCAAGACGTTATTCCTCTAGAACTCCAAACCAAAGGAGATTCGACAGACTCCTTCAGAATATAGAAGCTGGTGTATTTTGAAACACCCGTTCGAGGTCACGACAACCGACTTCATATTCTTCTGATTCCGACACTGGGGGTCGCCAGTTTCCCGAATCGGATGTTGAAAGTGTAGACTCAATCTCTACAGAGATCTATACTAACCCTTCAATAACATCCAGAGAAATAGGAGTCTATGCCATTGGAGATGAACGTGAAGAGGCTTCCCCATCAGGAAGTACTGAGCAACGTATCGCTGTATTGGAGACATCACTGAAAGAGATGCATTCCATGATGGAGAATATACACCAGATGATGCTGACTCAACATACAGCTGTTATAGCTCAAGCATCGGTCCCTTCGACTCAAATAGGTATGGGGGTGGACCTACCACCATCCAATGCGAACTATGAGCCTGTTCTAAATCAAGAGTCAGCGGCTCCTCAACTTCTTAACTAGGAGAATGTATTGCCTCCTATTAGAGTTATAATACAATCGATCTCTCACCACTCTGTGGTCCCTTTACCAGTGGAAGATCCGATGTAGGCAGTGCGGGAATTGAAAGCCCAATTTGATGCCTTGAAGCATAAGGATCATCTCAAGAAGTTTGGAATCAACCAGCCTTACCTAGCTATCTGGGATGAGATCCCTTTCCCTCCAAAATACAAACCACAGGCTATGGCTTTGTTTGAGGGAAAGACGTCACCGAGCCAGTACATGAACTACTTTAGCATGATGAGGGTGTTGTTGCAAGGGAACGACGCCCTTCTCACTCGAGTGTTTAAAGGCTGTCTATCTGGAGCGGCCTATCAGTGGTACCGTAGTCTTACGGACAACTGCATTACTTCCTTTAAAGATTTTAAGACGTTATTCTTTGCACGATTCTATGAAGGAGTGATGGACATGTCGATGTCCTCGCTCATCGAAGTAAAACAGAAGGAGAAAGAGAGCGTTCGTACTTTCATCGAACATTTTCGTCAGGCTACTTTACAGATGCCTCCCGGGGTTCCGGATTCTGCCTTGGTGGACATTTGCAGGAAGAACCTTCTTCCACTGATCTCGGTGTTCACAGGACCATATCAGTTCCATGATTGGCCCTCATTTATCATCTAAGCGGTAGCCGCTAAAGATAACAGTCGGAAGGTGCGTGATAATGGAATCATGATCTCTACCTCTGATAGAAGGAAGAGGTCATCCTTCAATAGCGACCATCCTCGTGGTTCCAAAGGAAAAGAAGCTCTGACGATCAATACGTCCAGGCAAAATACTTCGGCAACCACACAGACGAAACCTAGGACTTCCAGACCCATTGAAGAATATCCTTTTGACGACAATGATATTCCGAGCATATTCGACTGTCTAGTCAAAAGTGGCAAGCTCACCCTCCCCGTGGCAAAGCGGCCTAATGAAGTCGGCAGTACTAATAACCCTAAGTACTGCATTTTCCATAGGTACATACATATCCTACAAAGGCGTGTTATGTACTAAAGAGGAAAATCCAGGAGTTGATCGACGCCTAGGCCATCACTCTGCGTAATAGCGAAAAGACGGTCACCGACAACATGATCTCTCTCCAATTCGATAATCTGCCTCCTCAAGAAGTTTCGGATGGTATTGTACCTATTTTTCGGATAATGATGAACATTGTTAATCTCCCTCCATCCAGGGGTCAAAATCATGACCTGGTACCCCTAACTACCCAGCGTGGTGAGATTATGTGGGTTTATCCTGATCTGGTGTCAGAGATTGAGGAAGAGACTCAAGCTGCTAAGGCTAAGTCTAAAAAGAACTCAAGACGTAAACCATGCCATATGGTTGCAATATCCTCGATATCAGAAGAAGAGACTTTGGCTACCGAAACCCGTTTAGGGAAAGCCTACCTCAAGGACTATGGACGAAATCAGGAAGATGCAACGGCAAACAATTCAGCTACCAAACTTCCAGAGCCTGAACCTGTCATACCAGAGGCAGGTCCTTCTAGACCAACTTCGGCGGACAAGGGCAAGCAGAAAGAAGTGCGTTTTGATAAACCTTTGAAGAATATTCAAAACAAAGGTTTGGAAAAACTATATAACTTCGACATCCTGGCCCAGTTGGCTAATACACCAGCCAGATTGTCCATTTTTGAGCTCCTAAGGCTATCCAAAGACACTCGTCAAGCCTTGAGTAAAGCATTAATGCAGGCGGATGCATGCTTGACTCGGCTCAAGTCCCCCGATAAAGAACCTGTGGCATGCCCTCAATGCCATAGTATGATAGAAGTGGTCCCTAACATCACTTTCACTCAAGATGACAT